>CM038792.1:69934497-70420941 GCA_021764765.1 Vicia sativa
CCAATTTTTCGAGACTAATATTTTTTTCAACTTAAAATTTAATGAGTTAATATATGTATGGAAAATATAGTTTTGGTGTAGCATTTTTCTTCCCAAAATACCTTTTTCATTTTAAATCTAACTTCTTCGCTCCTAAATTTCGTTATAACACGGTTTATTAACTTTTATTTACTAATATATAATCTATAACAATATATAAAGGCAAATCATATATTTGGGTAACTTATTTTATTTCAAATTTACCCCTCAAACATACCAATTTTCAAACTAATATTTTTCAACTTAAGAATTTATGAGTTAATATATATGGGAAAATATAGTTTTGGTGTAGCATTTTTTCTTCCCAAAATACCCTTTTCATTTTAAATCTTAACTTCTCTTAGCTCACAAATGTTAGTTATAACGGTTTATTAACTTTTTTTACTAATATATCTATAACAATATATAAAGCAAATCATATATTTGGGGTAACTTATTTTATTTCCAAATTTACCCTCAAACATACCAATTTTCAGACTAATATTTTTCAACTTAAGAATTTAATGAGTTAATATATATGGAAAATATAGTTTTGGTGTAGCATTTTTTCTTAAAATACCCTTTTCATTTTAAATCTTAACTTCTCTTCGCTCACAAATGTTCGTTATAACACGGTTTATTAACTTTTATTTACTAATATATAATATCTATAACAATATATAAAGCAAATCATATATTTGGGTAACTTATTTTTATTTCCAAATTTACCCTCAAACATACCAATTTTGAGACTAATATTTTTTCAACTTAAGAATTTAATGAGTTAATATATATGGGAAAATATAGTTTTGGTGTAGCATTTTTTTCTTCCCAAAATCCCTTTTCATTTTAAATCTTAACTTCTCTTTGCTCACAAATGTTCGTTATAAGGCGGTTTATTAACTTTTATTTACTAATATATAATATCTATAACAATATATAAGGCAAATCATATATTTGGGGTAACTTATTTTTATTTCAAAATTTACCCTCAAACATACCAATTTTCAAACTAATATTTTCAACTTAAAATTTAGTGAGTTAATATATAGGGAAAATATAGTTTTGGTGTAGCATTTTTTTTAAAATACCCTTTTATTTTAAATCTTAACTTCTCTTGCTCACAAATGGCGGTTATAAGGCGGTTTATTAACTTTTATTTACTAATATATAATATCTATAACAATATATAAAGGCAAATCATATATTTGGTGTAACTTATTTTTATTTCCAATTTACCCTCAAACACCAATTTTCAAACTAATATTTTTCAACTTAAGAATTTAATGAGTTAATATATATGGGAAAATATAGTTTTGGTGTAGCATTTTTCTTCCTCCTTTTCATTTTAAATCTTAACTTCTCTTCGCTCACAAATGGCGTTATAATGCGGTTTATTAACTTTTATTTACTAATATATAATATCTATAACAATATATAAAAGGCAAATCATATATTTGGTGTAACTTATTTTTATTTCAAAATTTACCCTCAAACATACCAATTTTCAGACTAATATTTTTCAACTTAAGAAATGAGTTAATATATGGGAAAATATAGTTTTGGTGTAGCATTTTCTTTCCCAAAATACCCTTTTCATTTTAAATCTTAACTTCTCTTGCTCACAAATGTTCGTTATAACACGGTTTATTAACTTTTATTTACTAATATATAATATCTATAACAATATATAAAGGCAAATCATATATTTGGGTAACTTATTTTTATTTCCAAATTTACCCTCAAACATACCAATTTTCGGACTAATATTTTTCAACTTAAGAATTTAATGAGTTAATATATATAGTTTTGGTGTAGCATTTTTCTTCCCAAAATACTTTTTCATTTTAAATCTTAACTTCTCTTGCTCACAAATATTAGATTTATAACAGGTTTATTAACTTTTATTTACTAATATATAATATCTATAACAATATATAAAGGCAAATCATATATTTGGGGTAACTTATTTTTATTTCAAATTTACCCTCAAACATACCAATTTTAGACTAATATTTTTCAACTTAAGAATTTAATGAGTTAATATATATGGGAAAATATAGTTTTGGTGTAGCATTTTTCTTCCCAAAATCCCTTTTCATTTTAAATCTTAACTTCTCTTAGCTCACAAATGTTCGTTATAAGGCGGTTTATTAACTTTTATTTACTAATATATAACTATAACAATATATAAAGAAATCATATATTTGGGGTAACTTATTTTTATTTCAAAATTACCCTCAAACATACCAATTTTCAAACTAATATTTTTCAACTTAAAATTTAGTGAGTTAATATATAGGAAAATATAGTTTTGGTGTAGCATTTTTTCTTAAAATACCCTTTTCATTTTAAATCTTAACTTCTCTTTGCTCACAAATGGCGGTTATAAGGCGGTTTATTAACTTTTATTTACTAATATATAATATCTATAACAATATATAAAGGCAAATCATATATTTGGTGTAACTTATTTTATTTCAAATTTACCCCTCAAACATACCAATTTTCAAACTAATATTTTTCAACTTAAGAATTTAGTGAGTTAATATATATGGAAAATATAGTTTTGGTGTAGCATTTTTTCTTCCCAAAATACCCTTTCATTTTAAATCTTAACTTCTCTTGCTCACAAATGTTCGTTATAACAGTTTATTAACTTTTATTTACTAATATATAATATCTATAACAATATATAAGCAAATCATATATTTGGTGTAACTTATTTTTCAAATTTACCCTCAAACATACCAATTTTGAGACTAATATTTTTCAACTTAAATTTAGTGTTAATATATATGGGAAAATATAGTTTTGGTGTAGCATTTTTTCTTCCCAAAATACCCTTTTCATTTTAAATCTTAACTTCTCTTGCTCACAAATGTTAGTTTATAACACGGTTTATTAACTTTTATTTACTAATATATAATATCTATAACAATATATAAGGCAAATCATATATTTGGGGTAACTTATTTTATTTCAAATTTACCCTCAAACATACCAATTTTCAAACTAATATTTTTCAAACTTAAGAATTTAATGAGTTAATATATATGGAATATAGTTTGGTGTAGCATTTTCTTCCCAAAATACCCTTTTCATTTTAAATCTTAACCTCTTGCTCACAAATGGCGTTATAAGGGTTTATTAACTTTTATTTACTAATATATAATATCTATAACAATATATAAAGGCAAATCATATATTTGGTGTAACTTATTTTTATTTCAAAATTTACCCTCAAACATACCAATTTTGACTAATATTTTTCAACTTAAGAATTTAATGAGTTAATATATATGGGAAAATATAGTTTTGGTGTAGCATTTTTCTTCCCAAAATCCCTTTTCATTTTAAATCTTAACTTCTCTTCGCTCACAATGTTAGTTATAACGCGGTTTATTAACTTTTTACTAATATATAATATCTATAACAATATATAAAAGCAAATCATATATTTGGGGTAACTTATTTTTATTTCAAAATTTACCCTCAAACATACCAATTTTCAAACTAATATTTTTCAACTTAAGAATTTAGTGAGTTAATATATATGGGAAAATATAGTTTTGGTGTAGCATTTTCTTCCCAAAATACCCTTTTCATTTTAAATCTTAACTTCTCTTTGCTCACAAATGTTCGATTATAACGGTTTATTAACTTTTATTTACTAATATATAATATCTATAACAATATATAAAGATAAATCATATATTTGGGTAACTTATTTTTATTTCTAAATTTACCCTCAAACATACCAATTTTAAACTAATATTTTTTCAACTTAAGAATTTAGTGAGTTAATATATATGGGAAAATATAGTTTTGGTGTAGCATTTTTCTTCCCAAAATACCCTTTTCATTTTAAATCTTAACTTCTCTTGCTCACAAATGTTCGTTATAACAGGTTTATTAACTTTTATTTACTAATATATAATATCTATAACAATATATAAAGGCAAATCATATATTTGGGTAACTTATTTTTATTTCAAATTTACCCTCAAACATACCAATTTCAAACTAATATTTTTCAACTTAAAATTTAGTGAGTTAATATATATGGGAAAATATAGTTTTGGTGTAGCATTTTTCTTCCCAATACCCTTTTATTTTAAATCTTAACTTCTCTTCGCTCATAAATGAGTTTATAAAACGGTTTATTAACTTTTATTTACTAATATATAATATCTATAACAATATATAAAGGCAAATCATATATTTGGTGTAACTTATTTTTATTCCAAATTTACCCTCAAACATACCAATTTTAGACAAATTTTTTCAACTTAAGAATTTAGTGAGTTAATATATATGGGAAAATATAGTTTTGGTGTAGCATTTTTCTTCCCAAAATACCCTTTTCATTTAAATCTTAACTTCTCTTCGCTCCTGAATATTGGTTATAACACGGTTTTATTAACTTTTATTTACTAATATATAATATCTATAACAATATATAAAGGCAAATCATATATTTGGTGTAACTTATTTTTTTATATTTACCCTCAAACATACCAATTTCGGACTAATATTTTTCAACTTAAGAATTTAATGAGTTAATATATATGGAAAATATATAGTTTGGTAGCATTTTTTCTTCCCAAAATCCCTTTTCATTTTAAATCTTAACTTCTCTTGCTCACAAATGTTCGTTTATAACACGGTTTATTAACTTTTATTTACTAATATATAATATCTATAACAATATATAAAAGGCAAATCATATATTTGGGGTAACTTATTTTATTTCAAATTTACCCTCAAACATACCAATTTTCGAGACTAATATTTTTCAACTTAAAATTTAATGAGTTAATATATATGGGAAAATATAGTTTTGGTGTAGCATTTTTTCTCTTCCCAAAATACCCTTTTCATTTTAAATCTTAACTTCTCTTCGCTCACAAATGTTCGTTTATAACACGGTTTATTAACTTTTATTTACTAATATATAATATCTATAACAATATATAAAACAAATCATATATTTGGGGTAACTTATTTTTATTTCCAAATTTACCCTCAAACATACCAATTTTGAGACTAATATTTTTCAACTTAGAATTTAATGAGTTAATATATATGGGAAAATATAGTTTTGGTGTAGCATTTTTTCTTCCCAAAATCCCTTTTCATTTTAAATCTTAACTTCTCTTTGCTCCAAATATTAGTTATAAGGCGGTTTATTAACTTTTATTTACTAATATATAATATCTATAACAATATATAAGGCAAATCATATATTTGGGTAACTTTTTTTATTTCAAAATTTACCCCTCAAACATACCAATTTTCAAACTAATATTTTTTCAACTTAAGAATTTAGTGAGTTAATATATATGGGAAAATATAGTTTTGGTGTAGCATTTTTTCCCCCCAAAATACCCTTTTTATTTTAAATCTTAACTTCTCTTTGCTCACATGAGTTATAAGACGGTTTATTAACTTTTATTTACTAATATATAATATCTATAACAATATATAAAGGCAAATCATTCATTTGGTGTAACTTATTTTTATTTCAAATTTACCCTCAAACATACCAATTTTCAAACTAATATTTTTCAACTTAAGATTTAGTGAGTTAATATATATGAAATATAGTTTTGGTGTAGCATTTTTCTTCCCAAAATACCCTTTTCATTTTAAATCTTAACTTCTCTTAGCTCACAAATATTCGTTATAACACGGTTTATTAACTTTTATTTACTAATATATAATATCTATAACAATATATAAAGGCAAATCATATATTTGGTGTAACTTATTTTTATTTCAAATTTACCCTCAAACATACCAATTTTCGGACTAATTTTTTTCAACTTAAGAATTTAATGAGTTAATATATATGGGAAAATATAGTTTTGGTGTAGCATTTTTCTTCCCAAAATACCCTTTTCATTTAAATCTTAACTTCTCTTAGCTCACAAATGTTCGTTATAACACGGTTTATTAACTTTTATTTACTAATATATAATATCTATAACAATATATAAAAGCAAATCATATATTTGGGGTAACTTATTTTTATTTCAAATTTACCCTCAAACATACCAATTTAAGACTAATATTTTTCAACTTAAGAATTTAATGAGTTAATATATATGGGAAAATATAGTTTGGTGTAGCATTTTTCTTCCCAAAATACCCTTTTCATTTTAAATCTTAACTTCTCTTCTCACAAATATTCGTTATAACACGGTTTATTAACTTTTTTTACTAATATATAATATCTATAACAATATATAAAGCAAATCATATATTTGGGGTAACTTATTTTTTTCAAATTTACCCCTCAAACATACCAATTTTGAGACTAATATTTTTCAACAAGAATTTAATGAGTTAATATATATGGGAAAATATAGTTTTGGTGTAGCATTTTTTCTTCCCAAAATCCCTTTTCATTTTAAATCTTAACTTCTCTTAAGCTCACAAGGTTCGTTATAAGGCGGTTTATTAACTTTTATTTACTAATATATAATATCTATAACAATATATAAAGGCAAATCATATATTTGGGTAACTTATTTTTATTTCAAAATTACCCCTCAAACATACCAATTTTCAAACTAATATTTTTCAACTTAAAATTTAGTGAGTTAATATATATGGAAAATATAGTTTTGGTGTAGCATTTTTCTTCCCAAAATACCCTTTTATTTTAAATCTTAACTTCTCTTTGCTCACAAATGGCGATTATATAGCCGGTTTATTAACTTTTATTTACTAATATATAATATCTATAACAATATATAAAGGCAAATCATTATTTGGTGTAACTTATTTTTATTTCAAATTTACCCTCAAACATACCAATTTTTAACTAATATTTTTTCAACTTAAGAATTTAGTGAGTTAATATATATAGGAAAATATATTTTGGTGTAGCATTTTTTCTTCCCAAAATACCCTTTTCATTTTAAATCTTAACTTCTCTTTGCTCACAAATGTTCGTTATAACACGGTTTATTAACTTTTATTTACTAATATATAATATCTATAACAATATATAAAGGCAAATCATATATTTGGGTAACTTATTTTATTTCAAATTTACCCTCAAACATACCAATTTTCAAACTAATATTTTTCAACAGAATTTAGTGAGTTAATATATATGGAAAATATAGTTTGGTGTAGCATTTTTTCTTTCCCAAAATACCCTTTTTATTTTAAATCTTAACTTCTCTTCCCTCACAAATGGCAGTTATAAGACGGTTTATTAACTTTTTTTTACTAATATATAATATCTATAACAATATATAAAGGCAAATCATATATTTGGTGTAACTTATTTTTATTTCCAAATTTACCCTCAAACATACCAATTTCAACTAATATTTTTCAACTTAAGAATTTAGTGAGTTAATATATATGGCAAAATAGTTTTGGTGTAGCATTTTTTCTTCCCAAAATACCCTTTTCATTTTAAATCTTAACTTCTCTTCGCTCACAAATATTCGTTATAACACGGTTTATTAACTTTTATTTACTAATATATAATATCTATAACAATATATAAGGCAAATCATATATTTGGTGTAACTTATTTTTCCAAATTTACCCTCAAACATACCAATTTCAGACTAATATTTTTCAACTTAAGAATTTAATGAGTTAATATATATGGGAAAATAGTTTTTGTGGCATTTTTTTCCCAAAATCCCTTTTCATTTTAAATCTTAACTTCTCTTAGCTCACAAATGTTGTTATAACACGGTTTATTAACTTTTATTTACTAATATATAATATCTATAACAATATATAAAAGGCAAATCATATATTTGGGGTAACTTATTTTATTTCAAATTTACCCCTCAAACATACCAATTTTCAGACTAATATTTTTCAACTTAAGAATTTAATGAGTTAATATATGGGAAAATATAGTTTTGGTGTGCATTTTTCTCTTCCCAAAATACCCTTTTCATTTTAAATCTTAACTTCTCTTGCTCACAAATGTTGTTATAACACGGTTTATTAACTTTTATTTACTAATATATAATATCTATAACAATATATAAAAGCAAATCATATATTTGGGGTAACTTATTTTTATTTCAAATTTACCCTCAAACATACCAATTTTGAGACTAATATTTTTCAACTTAGGAATTTAATGAGTTAATATATATGGGAAAATATAGTTTTGGTGTAGCATTTTTCTTCCCAAATCCCTTTTCATTTTAAATCTTAACTTCTCTTCGCTCACAAATGTTAGTTATAAGGCGGTTTATTAACTTTTATTTACTAATATATAATATCTATAACAATATATAAAAGGCAAATCATATATTTGGGGTAACTTATTTTTATTTCAAAATTTACCCTCAAACATACCAATTTTCAAACTAATATTTTTCAACTTGAATTTAGTGAGTTAATATATATGGGAAAATATAGTTTTGGTGTAGCATTTTTCCCCAAAATACCCTTTTCATTTTAAATCTTAACTTCTCTTTGCTCACAAATGGAAGTTATAAGCGGTTTATTAACTTTTATTTACTAATATATAATATCTATAACAATATATAAGGCAAATCATTATTTGGTGTAACTTATTTTATTTCAAATTTACCCTCAAACATACCAATTTTCAAACTAATATTTTTTCAACTTAAGAATTTATGAGTTAATATATATGGAAAAATATAGTTTTGGTGTAGCATTTTTCTTCCCAAAATACCCTTTTCATTTTAAATCTTAACTTCTCTTAGCTCACAAATATTCGTTATAACACGGTTTATTAACTTTTATTTATATATAATATCTATAACAATATATAAAGGCAAATCATATATTTGGTGTAACTTATTTTTATTTCCAAATTTACCCCTCAAACATACCAATTTTCGGACTAATATTTTTCAACTTAAGAATTTAATGAGTTAATATATGGGAAAATATAGTTTTGGTGTAGCATTTTCTCTTCCAAAATACCCTTTTCATTTTAAATCTTAACTTCTCTTTGCTCACAAATGTTCGTTATAAGGCGGTTTATTAACTTTTATTTACTAATATATAATATCTATAACAATATATAAAAGCAAATCATATATTTGGGGTAACTTATTTTTATTTCCAAATTTACCCTCAAACATACCAATTTTAGACTAATATTTTTCAACTTAAGAATTTAATGAGTTAATATATATGGAAAATATAGTTTTGGTGTAGCATTTTTCTTCCCAAAATACCCTTTTCATTTTAAATCTTAACTTCTCTTGCTCACAAATGTTCGTTATAACCACGGTTTATTAACTTTTATTTACTAATATATAATATCTATAACAATATATAAAAGCAAATCATATATTTGGGGTAACTTATTTTTATTTCAAATTTACCCTCAAACATACCAATTTTGAGACTAATATTTTTCAACTTAAGAATTTAATGAGTTAATATATATGGGAAAATATAGTTTTGGTGTAGCATTTTTCTTCCCAAAATCCCTTTTCATTTTAAATCTTAACTTCTTTTGCTCACAAATGTTCGTTATAAGGCGGTTTATTAACTTTTATTTACTAATATATAATATCTATAACAATATATAAAGGCAAATCATATATTGGGTAACTTATTTTTATTTCAAAATTTACCCTCAAACATACCAATTTTCAAACTAATATTTTTCAACTTAAATTTAGTGAGTTAATATATATGGAAAATATAGTTTTGGTGTAGCATTTTTCTTCCAAAATACCCTTTTTATTTTAAATCTTAACTTCTCTTTGCTCACAAATGGCGGTTATAAGGCGGTTTATTAACTTTTATTTACTAATATATAATATCTATAACAATATATAAAGGCAAATCATATATTTGGTGTAACTTATTTTTATTTCAAAATTTACCCTCAAACATACCAATTTTCGACTAATATTTTTTCAACTTAAGAATTTAGTGAGTTAATATATATGGCAAAATATAGTTTTGGTGTAGCATTTTTTTCTTCAAAATACCCTTTTCATTTTAAATCTTAACTTCTCTTAGCTCACAAATATTAGTTATAACACGGTTTATTAACTTTTATTTACTAATATATAATATCTATAACAATATATAAGGCAAATCATATATTTGGTGTAACTTATTTTATTTCCATATTTACCCTCAAACATACCAATTTTCAGACTAATATTTTTCAACTTAAATTTAATGAGTTAATATATATGGGAAAATATAGTTTTGGTGTAGCATTTTCTCTTCCCAAAATACCCTTTTCATTTTAAATCTTAACTTCTCTTGCTCACAAATATTCGTTATAACACGGTTTATTAACTTTTATTTACTAATATATAATATCTATAACAATATATAAAAGCAAATCATATATTTGGGGTAACTTATTTTTATTTCAAATTTACCCTCAAACATACCAATTTTGAGACTAATATTTTTCAACTTAGAATTTAATGAGTTAATATATATGGGAAAATATAGTTTTGGTGTAGCATTTTTCTTCCCAAAATCCCTTTTCATTTTAAATCTTAACTTCTCTTCGCTCACAAATGTTCGTTATAAGGCGTTTATTAACTTTTATTTACTAATATATAATATCTATATATATAAAGGCAAATCATATATTTGGGGTAACTTATTTTATTTCAAAATTACCCTCAAACATACCAATTTTCAAACTAATATTTTTCAACTTAGAATTTAGTGAGTTAATATATATGGGAAAATATAGTTTTGGTGTAGCATTTTTTTCTTCAAAATCCCTTTTCATTTTAAATCTTAACTTCTCTTTGCTCACAAATGTTAGTTATAAGGCGGTTTATTAACTTTTATTTACTAATATATAATATCTATAACAATATATAAAGGAAAATCATATATTTGGGTAACTTATTTTTATTTCAAAATTTACCCTCAAACATACCAATTTTCAAACTAATATTTTTCAACTTAAGAATTTAGTGAGTTAATATATATGGAAAATATAGTTTTGGTGTAGCATTTTTCTTCAAAAATCCCTTTTCATTTAAATCTTAACTTCTCTTTGCTCACAAATGTTCGTTATAAGGCGGTTTATTAACTTTTATTTACTAATATATAATATCTATAACAATATATAAAGGCAAATCATATATTTGGTGTAACTTATTTTTATTTCAAATTTACCCTCAAACATACCAATTTTCAGACTAATATTTTTTCAACTTAAAATTTAGTGAGTTAATATATATGGGAAAATATAGTTTTGGTGTAGCATTTTTCTTCCCAAAATACCCTTTTATTTTAAATCTTAACTTCTCTTTGCTCACAAATGGCGGTTATATGACGGTTTATCTTTAATTTACTAATATATAATATCTATAACAATATATAAAGGTAAATCATTATTTGGTGTAACTTATTTTTATTTAAATTTACCCTCAAACATACCAATTTCAAACTAATATTTTTTCAACTTAAGAATTTAGTGAGTTAATATATATGGAAAAATATAGTTTTGGTGTAGCATTTTTTTCTTCCCAAAATACCCTTTTCATTTTAAATGTTAACTTCTTTTCGCTCACAAATATTCGTTATAACACGGTTTATTAACTTTTATTTAATAATATATAATATCTATAACAATATATGAAGGCAAATCATATATTTGGTGTAACTTATTTTTATTTCCAACTTTACCCCTCAAACATACCAATTTTCAGAATAATATTTTTCAACTTAAGAATTTAATGAGTTAATATATATGGGAAAATATAGTTTTGGTGTTGCATTTTTCTCTTCCCAAAATACCCTTTTCATTTTAAATCTTAACTTCTCTTCGCTCACAAATGTTCGTTATAACACGGTTTATTAACTTTTATTTACTAATATATAATATCTATAACAATATATAAAGCAAATCATATATTTGGGGTAACTTATTTTTATTTCCAAATTTACCCCTCAAACATACCAATTTTGAGACTAATATTTTTTCAACTTAGCAATTTAATGAGTTAATATATATGGGAAAATATAGTTTTGGTGTAGCATTTTTTTCTTCCCAAAATCCCTTTTTCATTTTAAATCTTAACTTCTCTTCGCTCACAAATGTTCGTTATAAGACGGTTTATTAACTTTTATTTACTAATATATAATATCTATAACAATATATAAAGGCAAATCATATATTTGGGGTACTTTATTTTTATTTCAAAATTTACCCTTCAAACATACCAATTTTCAAACTAATATTTTTTCAACTTAAGAATTTACTGAGTAAATATATATGGGAAAATATAGTTTTGGTGTAGCATTTTTTTCCCCCAAAATACCCTTTTCATTTTAAATCTTAACTTCTCTTGCTCCAAATATTCGTTATAAGGCGGTTTATTAACTTTTATTTACTAATATATAATATCTATAACAATATATAAAAGCAAATCATATATTTGGGGTAACTTATTTTTATTTCCAAATTTACCCTCAAACATACCAATTTTCAGACTAATATTTTTCAACTTAAAATTTAATGAGTTAATATATATGGAAAATATAGTTTGGTGTAGCATTTTTCTTCCCAAAATACCCTTTTCATTTTAAATCTTAACTTCTCTTCGCTCACAAATATTAGTTATAACACGGTTTATTAACTTTTATTTACTAATATATAATATCTATAACAATATATAAAAGCAAATCATATATTTGGGGTAACTTATTTTTATTTCAAATTTACCCTCAAACATACCAATTTGAGACTAATATTTTTCAACTTAAGAATTTAATGAGTTAATATATATGGGAAAATATAGTTTTGGTGTATTTTTTCTTCCCAAAATCCCTTTTCATTTTAAATCTTAACTTCTTTTCGCTCACAAATGTTCGTTATAAGGCGGTTTATTAACTTTTATTTACTAATATATAATATCTATAACAATATATAAAGGCAAATCATATATTTGGGGTAACTTATTTTTATTTCAAAATTTACCCCTCAAACATACCAATTTTCAAACTAATATTTTTTCAACTTAAGAATTTAGTGAGTTAATATATATGGAAAATATAGTTTTGGTGTAGCATTTTTCTTCCAAAATACCCTTTTATTTTAAATCTTAACTTCTCTTCGCTCACAAATGGCAGTTATAAGACGGTATATTAACTTTTATTTACTAATATATAATATCTATAACAATATATAAAGGCAAATAATATACTTGGTGTAACTTATTTTTATTTCAAATTTACCCTCAAACATACCAATTTTCGACTAATATTTTTTCAACTTAAGAATTTAGTGAGTTAATATATATGGCAAAATATAGTTTTGGTGTAGCATTTTTTTCTTCCCAAAATACCCTTTTCATTTTAAATCTTAACTTCTCTTCGCTCACAAATGTTCGTTATAACACGGTTTATTAACTTTTATTTACTAATATATAATATCTATAACAATATATAAAGGCAAATCATATATTTGGTGTAACTTATTTTTATTTCCATATTTACCCTCAAACATACCAATTTTAGACTAATATTTTTCAACTTAAGAATTTAATGAGTTAATATATATGGGAAAATATAGTTTTGGTGTAGCATCTTTCTCTTCCCAAAATACCCTTTTCATTTTAAATCTTAACTTCTCTTGCTCACAAATATTAGTTATAACACGGTTTATTAACTTTTATTTACTAATATATAATATCTATAACAATATATAAAAGCAAATCATATATTTGGGGTAACTTATTTTTATTTCCAAATTTACCCTCAAACATACCAATTTTAGACTAATATTTTTTCAACTTAGAATTTAATGAGTTAATATATATGGAAAATATAGTTTTGGTGTAGCATTTTTTCTTCCAAAATCCCTTTTCATTTTAAATCTTAACTTCTCTTAGCTCACAAATGTTCGTTATAAGGCGTTTATTAACTTTTATTTACTAATATATAATATCTATAACAATATATAAAGGCAAATCATATATTTGGGGTAACTTATTTTATTTCAAAATTACCCTCAAACATACCAATTTTCAAACTAATATTTTTCAACTTAAGAATTTAGTGAGTTAATATATATGGGAAAATATAGTTTTGGTGTGCATTTTTTTTCCCAAAATACCCTTTTCATTTTAAATCTTAACTTCTCTTTGCTCACAAATGGCGTTATATAACGGTTTATTAACTTTTATTTACTAATATATAATATCTATAACAATATATAAAAGGCAAATCATATATTTGGGGTAACTTATTTTTATTTCAAAATTTACCCTCAAACATACCAATTTTCAAACTAATATTTTTCAACTTAAGAATTTAGTGAGTTAATATATGGGAAAATATAGTTTTGGTGTAGCATTTTTCTTCCCAAAATCCCTTTTCATTTTAAATCTTAACTTCTCTTTGCTCACAAATGTTCGTTATAAGGCGGTTTATTAACTTTTATTTACTAATATATAATATCTATAACAATATATAAAGGAAAATCATATATTTGGGGTAACTTATTTTTATTTCAAATTTACCCTCAAACATACAATTTTCAAACTAATATTTTTTCAACTTAAGAATTTAGTGAGTTAATATATGGGAAAATATAGTTTTGGTGTAGCATTTTTTCTTCCCAAAATCCCTTTTCATTTTAAATCTTAACTTCTCTTCGCTCACAAATGTTCGTTATAAGACGGTTTATTAACTTTTATTTACTAATATATAATATCTATAACAATATATAAAGGCAAATCATATATTTGGGGTAACTTATTTTTATTTCCATATTTACCCCTCAAACATACCAATTTTCAGACTAATATTTTTACAACTTAAGAATTTAGTGAGTTAATATATATGGGAAAATATAGTTTTGGTGTAGCATTTTTTTTCCCCAAAATACCCTTTTTATTTTAAATCTTAACTTCTCTTTGCTCACAAATGGCAGTTATAACACGGTTTATTAACTTCTATTTACTAACATATAATATCTATAACAATATATAAAGGCAAATCATATATTTGGGGTAACTTATTTTTATTTCCAAATTTACCCCTCAAACATACCAATTTTCAAACTAATATTTTTTCAACTTAAGAATTTAGTGAGTTAATATATATGGGAAAATATAGTTTTGGTGTAGCATTTTTTTCCCCAAAATACCCTTTTTATTTTAAATCTTAACTTCTCTTTGCTCACAAATGGCAGTTATATGACGGTTTATTAACTTTAATTTACTAATATATAATATCTACAACAATATATAAAGGTAAATCATTCATTTGGTGTAACTTATTTTTATTTATAAATTTACCCCTCAAACATACCAATTTCCAAACTAATATTTTTTCAACTTAAGAATTTAGTGAGTTAATATATATGGAAAAATATAGTTTTGGTGTAGCATTTTTTTCTTCCCAAAATACCCTTTTCATTTTAAATGTTAACTTCTTTTGCTCACAAATATTCGTTATAACGGTTTTATTAACTTTTATTTACTAATATATAATATCTATAACAATATATAAAAGCAAATCATATATTTGGTGTAACTTATTTTTATTTCCAAATTTACCCCTCAAACATACCAATTTTGAGACTAATATTTTTTCAACTTAAGAATTTAATGAGTTAATATATATGGGAAAATATAGTTTTGGTGTTGCATTTTTCTCTTCCCAAAATACCCTTTTCATTTTAAATCTTAACTTCTCTTCGCTCACAAATGTTCGTTATAACACGGTTTATTAACTTTTATTTACTAATATATAATATCTATAACAATATATAAAAGCAAATCATATATTTGGGGTAACTTATTTTTATTTCAAATTTACCCTCAAACATACCAATTTAAGACTAATATTTTTCAACTTAAAATTTAATGAGTTAATATATATGGGAAAATATAGTTTTGGTGTAGCATTTTTTTCTTCCCAAATCCTTTTTCATTTTAAATCTTAACTTCTCTTCGCTCACAAATGTTCGTTATAAGACGGTTTATTAACTTTTATTTACTAATATATAATATCTATAACAATATATAAAGGCAAATCATATATTTGGGGTAACTTATTTTTATTTCAAAATTTACCCCTGAAACATATCAATTTTCAAACTAATATTTTTTCAACATAAGAATTTAGTGAGTTAATATATATGGGAAAATATAGTTTTGGTGTTGCATTTTTCTCTTCCCAAAATACCCTTTTCATTTTAAATCTTAACTTCTCTTCGCTCACAAATGTTCGTTATAAGACGGTTTATTAACTTTTATTTACTAATATATAATATCTATAACAATATATAAAAGCAAATCATATATTTGGGTAACTTATTTTATTTCAAATTTACCCCTCAAACATACCAATTTTCAGACTAATATTTTTTCAACTTAAGAATTTAATGAGTTAATGTATATGGTAAAATATAGTTTTGGTGTAGCATTTTTTTCTTCCCAAAATAACCTTTTCATTTTAAATGTTAACTTCTCTTCGCTCACAAATATTCGTTATAACACGGTTTATTAACTTTTATTTACTAATATATAATATCTATAACAATATATAAAAGCAAATCATATATTTGGGGTAACTTATTTTTATTTCCAAATTTACCCCTCAAACATACCAATTTTGAGACTAATATTTTTTCAACTTAAGAATTTAATGAGTTAATATATATGGGAAAATATAGTTTTGGTGTAGCATTTTTTTCTTCCCAAAATCCCTTTTTCATTTTAAATCTTAACTTCTTTTCGCTCACAAAGGTTCGTTATAAGACGGTTTATTAACTTTTATTTACTAATATATAATATCTATAACAATATATAAAGGAAAATCATATATTTGGGGTAACTTATTTTTATTTCAAAATTTACCCTCAAACATACCAATTTTCAAACTAATATTTTTTCAACTTAAGAATTTAGTGAGTTAATATATATGGAAAATATAGTTTTGGTGTAGCATTTTTCTTTCAAAATACCCTTTTATTTTAAATCTTAACTTCTCGCTCACAAATGGCGGTTATAAGGCGGTTTATTAACTTTTATTTACTAATATATAATATCTATAACAATATATAAAGCAAATAATATATTTGGTGTAACTTATTTTTATTTCAAATTTACCCTCAACATACCAATTTTCTGACTAATATTTTTCAACTTAAGAATTTAGTGAGTTAATATATATGGCAAAATATAGTTTTGGTGTAGCATTTTTTTCTTCCCAAAATACCCTTTTCATTTTAAATGTTAACTTCTCTTCGCTCACAAATATTCGTTATAACACGGTTTATTAACTTTTATTTAGTAATATATAATATCTATAACAATATATAAAGGCAAATCATATATTTGGTGTAACTTATTTTTATTTCCATATTTACCCCTCAAACATACCAATTTTCAGACTAATATTTTTCAACTTAAGAATTTAATGAGTTAATATATGGGAAAATATAGTTTTGGTGTTGCATTTTTCTCTTCCCAAAATACCCTTTTCATTTTAAATCTTAACTTCTCTTCGCTCACAAATGTTCGTTATAACACGGTTTATTAACTTTTATTTACTAATATATAATATCTATAACAATATATAAAAGCAAATCATATATTTGGGGTAACTTATTTTTATTTCCAAATTTACCCCTCAAACATACCAATTTTGAGACTAATATTTTTTCAACTTAGGAATTTAATGTGTTAATATATATGGGAAAATATAGTTTTGGTGTAGCATTTTTTTCTTCCCAAAATCCCTTTTTCATTTTAAATCTTAACTTCTCTTCGCTCACAAATGTTCGTTATAAGGCGTTTTATTAACTTTTATTTACTAATATATAATATCTATAACAATATATAAAGGCAAATCATATATTTGGGGTAACTTATTTTATTTCAAAATTACCCTCAAACATACCAATTTTCAAACTAATATTTTTTCAACTTAAGAATTTAGTGACTTAATATATATGGGAAATTATAGTTTTGGTGTAGCATTTTTTTCCCAAAATACCCTTTTTATTTTAAATCTTAACTTCTCTTTGCTCACAAATGGCAGTTATATGACGGTTTATTAACTTTTATTTACTAATATATAATATCTACAACAATATATAAAGGCAAATCATATATTTGGGGTAACTTATTTTATTTCAAATTTACCCTCAAACATACCAATTTTCAAATTATTTTTTCAACTTAAGAATTTAGTGAGTTAATATATATGGGAAAATATAGTTTTGGTGTAGCATTTTTCTTCCCAAAATCCCTTTTCATTTTAAATCTTAACTTCTCTTTGCTCACAAATGTTAGTTATAAGGCGGTTTATTAACTTTTATTTACTAATATATAATATCTATAACAATATATAAAGGAAAATCATATATTTGGGGTAACTTATTTTTATTTCAAAATTTACCCTCAAACATACCAATTTTCAAACTAATATTTTTCAACTTAAGAATTTAGTGAGTTAATATATATGGGAAAATATAGTTTTGGTGTAGCATTTTTTCTTCCCAAAATACCCTTTTCATTTTAAATCTTAACTTCTTCGCTCACAAATATTCGTTTATAACACGGTTTATTAACTTTTATTTACTAATATATAATATCTATAACAATATATAAAGGCAAATCATATATTTGGTGTAACTTATTTTTATTTCCAATTTACCCTCAAACATACCAATTTTCGGACTAATATTTTTCAACTTAAAATTTAATGAGTTAATATATATGGGAAAATATAGTTTTGGTGTAGCATTTTCTCTTCCCAAAATACCCTTTTATTTTAAATCTTAACTTCTCTTGCTCACAAATGTTAGTTATAACACGGTTTATTAACTTTTATTTACTAATATATAATATCTATAACAATATATAAAAGCAAATCATATATTTGGGGTAACTTATTTTATTTCCAAATTTACCCTCAAACATACCAATTTTAAGACTAATATTTTTCAACTTAAGAATTTAATAAGTTAATATATATGGGAAAATATAGTTTTGGTGTAGCATTTTTTTCTTCCCAAAATCCCTTTTTCATTTTAAATCTTAATTTCTCTTCGTTCACAAATGTTCGTTATAAGACGGTTTATTAACTTTTATTTACTAATATATAATATCTATAACAATATATAAAGGCAAATCATATATTTGGGGTAACTTATTTTTATTTCAAAATTTACCCCTGAAACATATCAATTTTCAAACTAATATTTTTTCAACATAAGAATTTAGTGAGTTAATATATATGGGAAAATATAGTTTTGGTGTTGCATTTTTCTCTTCCCAAAATACCCTTTTCATTTTAAATCTTAACTTCTCTTCGCTCACAAATGTTCGTTATAAGACGGTTTATTAACTTTTATTTACTAATATATAATATCTATAACAATATATAAAAGCAAATCATATATTTGGGGTAACTTATTTTTATTTCCAATTTACCCTCAAACATACCAATTTTCAGACTAATATTTTTCAACTTAAATTTAATGAGTTAATATATATGGTAAAATATAGTTTTGGTGTAGCATTTTTCTTCCCAAAATACCTTTTCATTTTAAATCTTAACTTCTCTTGCTCAAAATATTCGTTATAACACGGTTTATTAACTTTTATTTACTAATATATAATATCTATAACAATATATAAAAGCAAATCATATATTTAGGGTAACTTATTTTTATTTCAAATTTACCCTCAAACATACCAATTTTAGACTAATATTTTTTCAACTTAAGAATTTAATGAGTTAATATATATGGGAAAATATAGTTTTGGTGTAGCATTTTTTTCTTCCCAAAATCCCTTTTTCATTTTAAATCTTAACTTCTTTTCGCTCACAAAGGTTCGTTATAAGACGGTTTATTAACTTTTATTTACTAATATATAATACCTATAACAATATATAAAGGAAAATCATATATTTGGGGTAACTTATTTTTATTTCAAAATTTACCCCTCAAACATACCAATTTTCAAACTAATATTTTTTCAACTTAAGAATTTAGTGATTTAATATATATCGGAAAATATAGTTTTGGTGTAGCATTTTTTCTTTCCAAAATACCCTTTTTATTTTAAATCTTAACTTCTCTTCGCTCACAAATGGCAGTTATAAGACGGTTTATTAACTTTTATTTACTAATATATAATATCTATAACAATATATAAAGGCAAATCATATATTTGGTGTAACTTATTTTTATTTCAAAATTTACCCTCAAACATACCAATTTTGACTAATATTTTTCAACTTAAGAATTTAGTGAGTTAATATATATGGCAAAATATAGTTTTGGTGTAGCATTTTTCTTCCCAAAATACCTTTTCATTTTAAATCTTAACTTCTCTTGCTCACAAATATTCGTTATAACACGGTTTATTAACTTTTATTACTAATATATAATATCTATAACAATATATAAAGGCAAATCATATATTTGGTGTAACTTATTTTTATTTCCAATTTACCCTCAAACATACCAATTTTCAGACTAATATTTTTCAACTTAAGAATTTAATGAGTTAATATATATGGGAAAATATAGTTTTGGTGTAGCATCTTTCTCTTCCCAAAATACCCTTTTCATTTTAAATCTTAACTTCTCTTCGCTCACAAATGTTCGTTATAACACGGTTTATTAACTTTTATTTACTAATATATAATATCTATAACAATATATAAAAGCAAATCATATATTTGGGGTAACTAATTTTTATTTCCAAATTTACCCCTCAAACATACCAATTTTGAGACTAATATTTTTTCAACTTAGGAATTTAATGTGTTAATATATATGGGAAAATATAGTTTTGGTGTAGCATTTTTTTCTTCCCAAAATCCCTTTTCATTTTAAATCTTAACTTCTCTTCGCTCATAAATGTTCGTTATAAGACGTTTTATTAACTTTTATTTACTAATATATAATATCTATAACAATATATAAAGGCAAATCATATATTTGGGGTAACTTATTTTTATTTCAAAATTACCCCTCAAACATACCAATTTTCAAACTAATATTTTTTCAACTTAAGAATTTAGTGAGTTAATATATATGGGAAAATATAGTTTTGGTGTAGCATTTTTTTTCCCAAAATACCCTTTTTATTTTAAATCTTAACTTCTCTTTGCTCACAAATGGCAGTTATATGACGGTTTATTAACTTTTATTTACTAATATATAATATCTACAACAATATATAAAGGCAAATCATATATTTGGGGTAACTTATTTTTATTTCAAAATTTACCCTCAAACATACCAATTTTCAAACTAATATTTTTTCAACTTAAGAATTTAGTGAGTTAATATATGTGGGAAAATATAGTTTTGGTGTAGCATTTTTTTCTTCCCAAAATCCCTTTTTCATTTTAAATCTTAACTTCTCTTCGCTCACAAATGTTCGTCATAAGACGGTTTATTAACTTTTATTTACTAATATATAATATCTATAACAATATATAAAGGAAAATCATATATTTGGGGTAACTTATTTTTATTTCAAAATTTACCCCTCAAACATACCAATTTTCAAACTAATATTTTTTCAACTTAAGAATTTAGTGAGTTAATATATATGGGAAAATATAGTTTTGGTGTAGCATTTTTTTCTTCCCAAAATACCCTTTTCATTTTAAATGTTAACTTCTTTTCGCTCACAAATATTCGTTATAACACGGTTTATTAACTTTTATTTAATAATATATAATATCTATAACAATATATGAAGGCAAATCATATATTTGGTGTAACTTATTTTTATTTCCAACTTTACCCCTCAAACATACCAATTTTCAGACTAATATTTTTTCAACTTAAGAATTTAATGAGTTAATATATATGGGAAAATATAGTTTTGGTGTTGCATTTTTCTCTTCCCAAAATACCCTTTTCATTTTAAATCTTAACTTCTCTTCGCTCACAAATGTTCGTTATAACACGGTTTATTAACTTTTATTTACTAATATATAATATTTATAACAATATATAAAAGCAAATCATATATTTGGGGTAACTTATTTTATTTCCAAATTTACCCTCAAACATACCAATTTTAAGACTAATATTTTTCAACTTAAGAATTTAATGAGTTAATATATATGGGAAAATATAGTTTTGGTGTAGCATTTTTCTTCCAAAATCCCTTTTCATTTTAAATCTTAACTTCTCTTCGCTCACAAATGTTCGTTATAAGACGGTTTATTAACTTTTATTTACTAATATATAATATCTATAACAATATATAAAGGCAAATCATATATTTGGGGTAACTTATTTTTATTTCAAAATTTACCCTCAAACATACCAATTTTCAAACTAATATTTTTCAACTTAAGAATTTAGTGAGTTAATATATATGGGAAAATATAGTTTTGGTGTTGCATTTTTCTTCCCAAAATACCCTTTTCATTTTAAATCTTAACTTCTCTTCGCTCACAAATGTTAGTTATAAGGCGGTTTATTAACTTTTATTTACTAATATATAATATCTATAACAATATATAAAGCAAATCATATATTTGGGGTAACTTATTTTTATTTCCATATTTACCCTCAAACATACCAATTTCAGACTAATATTTTTCAACTTAGAATTTAATGAGTTAATATATATGGTAAAATATAGTTTTGGTGTAGCATTTTTTCTTCCAAAATAACCTTTTCATTTTAAATCTTAACTTCTCTTGCTCACAAATATTCGTTATAACACGGTTTATTAACTTTTATTTACTAATATATAATATCTATAACAATATATAAAGCAAATCATATATTTGGGGTAACTTATTTTATTTCAAATTTACCCTCAAACATACCAATTTTGAGACTAATATTTTTTCAACTTAAGAATTTAATGAGTTAATATATATGGAAAATATAGTTTTGGTGTAGCATTTTTCTTCCCAAAATCCCTTTTTCATTTTAAATCTTAACTTCTTTTCGCTCACAAAGGTTCGTTATAAGACGGTTTATTAACTTTTATTTACTAATATATAATACCTATAACAATATATAAAGGAAAATCATATATTTGGGTAACTTATTTTATTTCAAAATTTACCCTCAAACATACCAATTTTCAAACTAATATTTTTTCAACTTAAGAATTTAGTGAGTTAATATATATGGGAAAATATAGTTTTGGTGTAGCATTTTTTTCTTCCCAAAATACCCTTTTCATTTTAAATCTTAACTTCTTTTGCTCACAAATATTGTTATAACACGGTTTATTAACTTTTATTTAATAATATAATATCTATAACAATATATAAAGGCAAATCATATATTTGGTGTAACTTATTTTTATTTCCAATTTACCCTCAAACATACCAATTTTCAGACTAATATTTTTCAACTTAGAATTTAATGAGTTAATATATGGGAAAATATAGTTTTGTGTAGCATTTTCTCTTCCAAAATACCCTTTTAATTTTAAATCTTAACTTCTCTTCGCTCACAAATGTTCGTTATAACACGGTTTATTAACTTTTATTTACTAATATATAATATTTATAACAATATATAAAAGCAAATCATATATTTGGGGTAACTTATTTTTATTTCCAAATTTACCCCTCAAATATACCAATTTTAAGACTAATATTTTTTCAACTTAAGAATTTAATAAGTTAATATATATGGGAAAATATAGTTTTGGTGTAGCATTTTTTTCTTCCCGAAATCCCTTTTTCATTTTAAATCTTAATTTCTCTTCGTTCACAAATGTTCGTTATAAGACGGTTTATTAACTTTTATTTACTAATATATAATATCTATAACAATATATAAAGGCAAATCATATATTTGGGGTAACTTATTTTTATTTCAAAATTTACCCTCAAACATACCAATTTTCAAACTAATATTTTTCAACTTAAGAATTTAGTGAGTTAATATATATGGAAAATATAGTTTTGGTGTTGCATTTTTCTCTTCCCAAAATACCCTTTTCATTTTAAATCTTAACTTCTCTTCGCTCACAAATGTTCGTTATAAGACGGTTTATTAACTTTTATTTACTAATATATAATATCTATAACAATATATAAAAGCAAATCATATATTTGGGGTAACTTATTTTATTTCAAATTTACCCTCAAACATACCAATTTTCGGACTAATATTTTTCAACTTAAATTTAATGAGTTAATGTATATGGTAAAATATAGTTTTGGTGTAGCATTTTTTTCTTCCCAAAATAACCTTTTCATTTTAAATGTTAACTTCTCTTCGCTCACAAATATTCGTTATAACACGGTTTATTAACTTTTATTTACTAATATATAATATCTATAACAATATATAAAAGCAAATCATATATTTGGGGTAACTTATTTTTATTTCCAAATTTACCCCTCAAACATACCAATTTTGAGACTAATATTTTTTCAACTTAAGAATTTAATGAGTTAATATATATGGGAAAATATAGTTTTGGTGTAGCATTTTTTTCTTCCCAAAATCCCTTTTTCATTTTAAATCTTAACTTCTTTTCGCTCACAAAGGTTCGTTATAAGACGGTTTATTAACTTTTATTTACTAATATATAATACCTATAACAATATATAAAGGAAAATCATATATTTGGGGTAACTTATTTTTATTTCAAAATTTACCCCTCAAACATACCAATTTTCAAACTAATATTTTTTCAACTTAAGAATTTAGTGATTTAATATATATCGGAAAATATAGTTTTGGTGTAGCATTTTTTTCTTTCCAAAATACCCTTTTTATTTTAAATCTTAACTTCTCTTCGCTCACAAATGGCAGTTATAAGACGGTTTATTAACTTTTATTTACTAATATATAATATCTATAACAATATATAAAGGCAAATAATATACTTGGTGTAACTTATTTTTATTTCAAAATTTACCCCTCATACATACCAATTTTCTGACTAATATTTTTTCAACTTAAGAATTTAGTGAGTTAATATATATGGCAAAATATAGTTTTGGTGTAGCATTTTTTTCTTCCCAAAATAACCTTTTCATTTTAAATGTTAACTTCTCTTCGCTCACAAATATTCGTTATAACACGGTTTATTAACTTTTATTTAGTAATATATAATATCTATAACAATATATAAAGGCAAATCATATATTTGGTGTAACTTATTTTTATTTCCATATTTACCCCTCAAACATACCAATTTTCAGACTAATATTTTTTCAACTTAAGAATTTAATGAGTTAATATATATGGGAAAATATAGTTTTGGTGTAGCATCTTTCTCTTCCCAAAATACCCTTTTCATTTTAAATCTTAACTTCTCTTCGCTCACAAATGTTCGTTATAACACGGTTTATTAACTTTTATTTACTAATATATAATATCTATAACAATATATAAAAGCAAATCATATATTTGGGGTAACTTATTTTTATTTCCAAATTTACCCCTCAAACATACCAATTTTGAGACTAATATTTTTTCAACTTAGGAATTTAATGTGTTAATATATATGGGAAAATATAGTTTTGGTGTAGCATTTTTTTCTTCCCAAAATCCCTTTTCATTTTAAATCTTAACTTCTCTTCGCTCATAAATGTTCGTTATAAGACGTTTTATTAACTTTTATTTACTAATATATAATATCTATAACAATATATAAAGGCAAATCATATATTTGGGGTAACTTATTTTTATTTCAAAATTACCCCTCAAACATACCAATTTTCAAACTAATATTTTTTCAACTTAAGAATTTAGTGAGTTAATATATATGGAAAATATAGTTTTGGTGTAGCATTTTTTTCCCCAAAATACCCTTTTTATTTTAAATCTTAACTTCTCTTTGCTCACAAATGGAAGTTATATGACGGTTTATTAACTTTTATTTACTAATATATAATATCTACAACAATATATAAAGGCAAATCATATATTTGGGTAACTTATTTTTATTTCAAAATTTACCCCTCAAACATACCAATTTTCAAACTAATATTTTTTCAACTTAAGAATTTAGTGAGTTAATATATATGGGAAAATATAGTTTTGGTGTAGCATTTTTTTCTTCCCAAAATCCCTTTTTCATTTTAAATCTTAACTTCTCTTCGCTCACAAATGTTCGTCATAAGACGGTTTATTAACTTTTATTTACTAATATATAATATCTATAACAATATATAAAGGAAAATCATATATTTGGGGTAACTTATTTTTATTTCAAATTTACCCTCAAACATACCAATTTTCAAACTAATATTTTTCAACTTAAGAATTTAGTGAGTTAATATATATGGGAAAATATAGTTTTGGTGTAGCATTTTTTCTTCCAAAATCCCTTTTCATTTTAAATCTTAACTTCTCGCTCACAAATGTTCGTTATAAGACGGTTTATTAACTTTTATTTACTAATATATAATATCTATAACAATATATAAAGGCAAATCATATATTTGGGGTAACTTATTTTTATTTCCTTATTTACCCCTCAAACATACCAATTTTCAGACTAATATTTTTTTAACTTAAGAATTTAATGAGTTTATATATATGGGAAAATATAGTTTTGGTGTAGCATCTTTTTCTTCCCAAAATCCCTTTTTCATTTTAAATCTTAACTTCTCTTCGCTCACAAATGTTCGTTATAACACGGTTTATTAACTTCTATTTACTAACATATAATATCTATAACAATATATAAAGGCAAATCATATATTTGGGGTAACTTATTTTTATTTCCAAATTTACCCCTCAAACATACCAATTTTCAAACTAATATTTTTTCAACTTAAGAATTTAGTGAGTTAATATATATGGGAAAATATAGTTTTGGTGTAGCATTTTTTTCCCCAAAATACCCTTTTTATTTTAAATCTTAACTTCTCTTTGCTCACAAATGGCGTTATAAGTTTATTAACTTTAATTTACTAATATATAATATCTACAACAATATATAAAGGTAAATCATTCATTTGGTGTAACTTATTTTTATTTATAAATTTACCCCTCAAACATACCAATTTCCAAACTAATATTTTTTCAACTTAAGAATTTAGTGAGTTAATATATATGGAAAAATATAGTTTTGGTGTAGCATTTTTTTCTTCCCAAAATACCCTTTTCATTTTAAATGTTAACTTCTTTTCGCTCACAAATATTCGTTATAACACGGTTTATTAACTTTTATTTAATAATATATAATATCTATAACAATATATGAAGGCAAATCATATATTTGGTGTAACTTATTTTTATTTCCAACTTTACCCCTCAAACATACCAATTTTCAGACTAATATTTTTTCAACTTAAGAATTTAGTGAGTTAATATATATGGCAAAATATAGTTTTGGTGTAGCATTTTTTTCTTCCCAAAATAACCTTTTCATTTTAAATGTTAACTTCTCTTCGCTCACAAATATTCGTTATAACACGGTTTATTAACTTTTATTTACTAATATATAATATCTATAACAATATATAAAGGCAAATCATTCATTTGGTGTAACTTATTTTTATTTCAAAATTTACCCCCTGAAACATACCAATTTTCAAACTAATATTTTTTCAACTTAAGAATTTAGTGAGTTAATATATATGGGAAAATATAGTTTTGGTGTAGCATTTTTTTCCCAAAATACCCTTTTTATTTTAAATCTTAACTTCTCTTTGCTCACAAATGGCAGTTATATGACGGTTTATTAACTTTTATTTACTAATATATAATATCTACAACAATATATAAAGGTAAATCATTCATTTGGTGTAACTTATTTTTATTTCCATATTTACCCCTCAAACATACCAATTTTAAGACTAATATTTTTTCCACTTAAGAATTTAATGAGTTAATATATATGGGAAAATATAGTTTTGGTGTAGCATCTTTTTATTCCCAAAATCCCATTTTCATTTTAAATCTTAACTTCTCTTCGCTCACAAATGTTCGTTATAACACAGTTTATTAACTTCTATTTACTAACATATAATATCTATAACAATATATAAAGGCAAATCATATATTTGGGGTAACTTATTTTTATTTCCAAATATACCCCTCAAACATACCAATTTTCAGACTAATATTTTTTCAACTTAAGAATTTAATGAGTTAATATATATGGGAAAATATAGTTTTGGTGTTGCATTTTTCTCTTCCCAAAATACCCTTTTTATTTTAAATCTTAACTTCTCTTTGCTCACAAATGGTAGTTATATGACGGTTTATTAACTTTTATTTACTAATATATAATATCTACAACAATATATAAAGGTAAATCATTCATTTGGTGTAACTTATTTTTATTTCTAAATTTACCCCTCAAACATACCAATTTCCAAACTAATATTTTTTCAACTTAAGAATTTAGTGAGTTAATATATATGGAAAAATATAGTTTTGGTGTAGCATTTTTTTCTTCCCAAAATACCCTTTTCATTTTAAATGTTAACTTCTCTTCGCTCACAAATATTCGTTATAACACGGTTTATTAACTTTTATTTAGTAATATATAATATCTATAACAATATATAAAGGCAAATCATATATTTGGTGTAACTTATTTTTATTTCCAAATTTACCCCTCAAACATACCAATTTTCAGACTAATATTTTTTCAACTTAAGAATTTAATGAGTTAATATATATGGGAAAATATAGTTTTGGTGTAGCATCTTTTTCTTCCAAAAATCCCTTATTCCTTTTAAATCTTAACTTCTCTTCGCTCACAAATGTTCGTTATAACACATGGTTTATTAACTTTTATTTACTAATATATAATATATATAACAATATATAAAGGCAAATCATGCATTTGGTGTAACTTATTTTAATTTCCAAATTTACCCCTCATACATACCAATTTTATGACTAATATTTTTTCAACTTAAGAATTTAGTGAGTTAATATATATGGCAAAATATAGTTTTGGTGTAGCAATTTTTTCTTCACAAAATACCCTTTTAATTTTAAATCTTAACTTCTCTTTGCTCACAAATGCCAGTTATAAGACGGTTTATTAACTTTTATTTACTAATTTATAATATCTATAACAATATATAAAGGCAAATCATATATTTGGTGTAACTTATTTTTATTTCAAAATTTACCCCTCAAACATATCAATTTTCAGACTAATATTTTTTCAACTTAAGAATTTAGTGAGTTAATATATATGGGAAAATATAGTTTTGGTGTAGCATTTATTTCTTCCCAAAATACCCTTTTAATTTTAAATCTTAACTTCTCTTAGCTCTCAAATGCCAGTTATAAGACGGTTTATTAACTTTTATTTACTAATATATAATATCTATAACAATATATAAAGGGAAATAATATATTTAGTGTAACTTATTTTTATTTATAAAATTTACCCCTCAAACATACACATTTTCAGACTAATATTATTTCAACTTAAGAATTTAATGAGTTAATATATATGGCAAAATATAGCTTTGGTGTAGCATTTTTTTCTGCCCAAAATACCCTTTTCATTTTAAATCTTAACTTGTCTTCTCTCAAAAATGGCAGTTATAAGACGGTTTATTAAATTTTATTTACTAATATATAATATCTGTAACAATATATAAAGGCAAATCATTCATTTGGTGTAACTTATTTTTATTTCCAAATTTACCCCTCAAACATACCAATTTCCAAATTAATATTTTTTCAACTTATGAACTTAGTGAGTTAATATATATGGGAAAATATAGTTTTGATGTAGCATTTTTTTCTTCCCAAAATACCCTTTTTATTTTAAATCTTAACTTCTATTTGCTCACAAATGGCAGTTATAAGACGGTTTATTAACTTTTATTTACTAATATATAATATCTATAACAATATATAAAGGCAAATATTATACTTGGTATTACTTATTTTTATTTCCAAATTTACCCCTCAAATATACCAATTTTCAGACTAATATTTTTGCAACTTAAGAATTTAATGAGTTAATGTATATGGTAAAATATAGTTTTGGTGTAGCATTTTTTTCTTCCCAAAATACCCTTTTCATTTTAAATCTTAACTTGACTTCGCTCAAAAATGGCAGTTATAAGACGGTTTATTAACTTTTATTTACTAATATATAATATCTACAACAATATATAAAGGTAAATCATTCATATTTTGTAACTTATTTTTATTTCTAAATTTACCCCTCAAACATGCCAATTTCCAAACTAATATTTTTTCAAATTAAGAATTTAGTGAGTTATTATATATGGGAAAATATAGTTTTGGTGTTGCATTTTTCTCTTCCCAAAATACCCTTTTCATTTTAAATCTTAATTTCTCTTCGCTCACAAATGTTCGTTATAAGACGGTTTATTAACTTTTATTTACTAATATAGAATATCTATAACAATATATAAAGGCAAACCATTCATTTGGTGTAACTTATTTTTATTTCCAAATTTACCCCTCATACATACCAATTTTCTGACTAATATTTTTTCAACTTAAGAATTTAGTGAGTTAATATATATGGCAAAATATAGTTTTGGTGTAGCATTTTTTTCTTCCCAAAATACCCTTTTCATTTTGAATCTTAACTTCTCTTCGCTCACAAATATTCGTTATAACACGGTTTATTAGCTTTTATTTAGTAATATATAATATCTATAACAATATATAAAGGCAAATAATATACTTGGTGTAACTTATTTTTATTTCCAAACTTACCCCTCAAACATACCAATTTTCAGACTAATATTTTTTCAACTTAAGAATTTAACGAGTTAATATATATGGGAAAATATAGTTTTGGTGTAGCATTTTTTTCTTCCCAAAATCCCTTTTTCATTTTAAATCTTAACTTCACTTCACTCACAAATGTTCGTTATAAGACGGTTTATTAACTTTTATTTACTAATATATAATATCTATAACAATATATAAAGGCAAATCATTCATTTGGTGTAACTTATTTTTATTTCCAAATTTACCCCTCATACATACCAATTTTCTGACTAATATGTTTTCAACTTAACAATTTAGTGAGTTAATATATACGGCAAAATATAGTTTTAGTGTAGCGATTTTTTCTTCCCAAAATACCCTTTTAATTTTCAATCTTAACTTCTCTTTGCTCACAAATGCTAGTTATAAAACAGTTTATTAACTTTTATTTACTAATATATAATATCTATAACAATATATAAAGGCAAATCATATACTTGGTGTAACTTATTTTTTTTTCCAAATTTACCCTCAAACATACCAATTTCAGACTAATATTTTTCAACTTAAGAATTTAATGAGTTAATATATATGGAAAATATAGTTTTGGTGTAGCATTTTTTCTTCCCAAAATACCTTTTTCATTTTAAATCTTAACTTCTCTTAGCTCACAAATGTTCGTTATAACACGGTTTATTAACTTTTATTTACTAATATATAATATCTATAACAATATATAAAGGCAAATCATATATTTGGGGTAACTTATTTTTATTTCAAAATTTACCCTCAAACATACCAATTTTCGGACTAATATTTTTCAACTTAAGAATTTAATGAGTTAATATATATGGAAAATATAGTTTTGGTGTAGCATTTTTTCTTCCTTTTAATTTAAATCTTAACTTCTCTTCACTCACAAATGTTCGTTATAAGGCGGTTTATTAACTTTTATTTACTAATATATAATATCTATAACAATATATAAAGGCAAATCATTCATTTGGTGTAACTTATTTTAATTCCAAATTTACCCATCAAACATACCAATTTTCGACTAATATTTTTCAACTTAAGAATTTAGTGAGTTAATATATATGGCAAAATATAGTTTTGGTGTAACATTTTTTTCTTCCCAAAATCCCTTTTTCATTTTAAATCTTCACTTGTCTTCGCTCACAAATGTTCCTTATAAGACGGTTTATCAACTTTTATTTACTAATATATAATATCTATAACAATATATAAAGGCAAATCATTCATTTGGGGTAACTTATTTTTATTTCCAAATTTACCCCTCAAACATACCAATTTTCCAATTAATATTTTTTCAACTTAAGAATTTAGTGACTTAATATACATGGCAAAATATAGTTTTGGTGTAGCAATTTTTTCTTCCCCAAATACCCTTTTAATTTTAAATCTTAACTTCTCTTTGCTCTCAAATGTCAGTTATAAGACGGTTTATTAACTTTTATTTACTAATATATAATATCTATAACAATATATAAAGGCAAGTTATATATTTAGTGTAACTTATTTTTATTTTTAAAATTTACCCCTCAGACATACGCATTTTCAGACTAATATTTTTTCAACTTAAGAATTTAATGAGTTAATATATATGATAAAATATAGCTTTGGTGTAGCATTTTTTTCTTCCCAAAATACCCTTTTCATTTTAAATCTTAACTTCTCTTCTCTCACAAATGTTCGTTATAAGACGGTTTATTAACTTTTATTTACTAATATATAATATCTGTAACAATATATAAAGGCAAATCATTCATTTGGTGTAACTTATTTTTATTTTCAAATTTACCCCAAAATACCCTTTTTATTTTAAATCTTAACTTCTATTTGCTCACAAATGGCAGTTATAAGCCCGGTTATTAACTTTTATTTACTATAATATAATATCTATAACAATATATAAAGGCAAATAATATACTTGGTATAAATTATTTTTATTTCCAAATTTACCCCTCAAATATACCAATTTTCAGACTAATATTTTTTCAACTTAAGAATTTAATGAGTTAATGTATTTTGTAAAATATAGTTTTGGTGTAACATTTTTTTCTTCCCAAAATACCCTTTTCATTTTAAATCTTAATTTGTCTTCGCTCAAAAATGGCCGTTATAAGACGGTTTATTAACTTTTATTTACTAATATATAATATCTACAACAATATATAAAGGTAAATCATTCATTTGGTGTAACTTATTTTTATTTCTAAATTTATCCCACAAACATACCAATTTCACAACTACTATTTTTTCAACTTAAGAATTTAGTGAGTTAATATATAATGGAAAATATAGTTTTGGTGTAGCATTTTTTTCTTCCCATAATACCCTTTTCTTTTTAAATCTTTACTTCTCTTTGCTCACAAATATTCGTGATAACACGGTTTATTAACTTTTATTTACTAATATATAATATCTATAACAATATATAAAGGCAAATCATTCATTTGGTGTAACTTATTTTTATTTCCAAATTTACCCCTCAAACATACCAATTTTCAAACTAATATTTTTTCAACTTAAGAATTTAGTGAGTTAATATATATGGGAAAATATAGTTTTGGTGTAGCATTTTTTTCTTCCCATAATACCCTTTTCATTTTAAATCTTTACTTCTCTTCGCTCACAAATGTTCGTTATAACACGGTTTATTAACTTTTATTTACTAATATATAATATCTATAACAATATATAAAGGCAAATCATATATTTGGTGTAACTTATTTTTTTTTCCAAATTTACCCCTCAAACATACCAATTTTCAGACTAATATTTTTTCTATTTAAGAATTTAATGAGTCAATATATATCGTAAAATATTGTTTTGGTGTAGCATTTTTTTCATCCCAAAATACCTTTTTCATTTTAAATCTTAACTTCTCTTCGCTCACAAATGTTCGTTATAACACGGTTTATTAACTTTTATTTACTAATATATAATATCTATAACAATATATAAAGGCAAATCATATATTTGGGGTACCTTATTTTTATTTCAAAATTTACCCCTCAATCATACCAATTTTCAGACTAATATTTTTTCAACTTAAGAATTTAATGAGTTAATATATATGGTAAAATATAGTTTTGGTGTAGCATTTTTTTCTTCCTTTTGAATTTAAATCTTAACTTCTCTTCACTCACAAATGTTCGTTATAAGACGGTTTATTAACTTTTATTTACTAATATATAATATCTATAACAATATATAAAGGCAAATCATTCATTTGGTGTAACTTATTTTAATTTCCAAATTTGCCCATCATACATACCAATTTTCTGACTAATATTTTTTCAACTTAAGAATTTAGTGAGTTAATATATATGGCAAAATATAGTTTTGGTGTAACATTTTTTTCTTCCCAAAATCCCTTTTTCATTTTAAATCTTAACTTGTCTTCGCTCACAAATGTTCATTATAAGACGGTTTATCAACTTTTATTTACTAATATATAATATCTATAACAATATATAAAGGCAAATCATTCATTTGGGGTAACTTATTTTTATTTCCAAATTTACCCCTCAAACATACCAATTTTCCAATTAATATTTTTTCAACTTAAGAATTTAGTGACTTAATATACATGGCAAAATATAGTTTTGGTGTAGCAATTTTTTCTTCCCCAAATACCCTTTTAATTTTAAATCTTAACTTCTCTTTGCTCTCAAATGTCAGTTATTAGACGGTTTATTAACTTTTATTTACTAATATATAATATCTATAACAATATATAAAGGCAAGTAATATATTTAGTGTAACTTATTTTTATTTTTAAAATTTACCCCTCAGACATACGCATTTTCAGACTAATATTTTTTCAACTTAAGAATTTAATGAGTTAATATATATGATAAAATATAGCTTTGGTGTAGCATTTTTTTCTTCCCAAAATACCCTTTTCATTTTAAATCTTAACTTCTCTTCTCTCACAAATGTTCGTTATAAGACGGTTTATTAACTTTTATTTACTAATATATAATATCTGTAACAATATATAAAGGCAAATCATTCATTTGGTGTAACTTATTTTTATTTTCAAATTTACCCCAAAATACCCTTTTTATTTTAAATCTTAACTTCTATTTGCTCACAAATGGCAGTTATAAGCCCGTTTATTAACTTTTATTTACTATAATATAATATCTATAACAATATATAAAGGCAAATAATATACTTGGTATAAATTATTTTTATTTCCAAATTTACCCCTCAAATATACCAATTTTCAGACTAATATTTTTTCAACTTAAGAATTTAATGAGTTAATGTATTTTGTAAAATATAGTTTTGGTGTAACATTTTTTTCTTCCCAAAATACCCTTTTCATTTTAAATCTTAATTTGTCTTCGCTCAAAAATGGCCGTTATAAGACGGTTTATTAACTTTTATTTACTAATATATAATATCTACAACAATATATAAAGGTAAATCATTCATTTGGTGTAACTTATTTTTATTTCTAAATTTATCCCACAAACATACCAATTTCACAACTACTATTTTTTCAACTTAAGAATTTAGTGAGTTAATATATAATGGAAAATATAGTTTTGGTGTAGCATTTTTTTCTTCCCATAATACCTTTTTCTTTTTAAATCTTTACTTCTCTTTGCTCACAAATATTCGTGATAACACGGTTTATTAACTTTTATTTACTAATATATAATATCTATAACAATATATAAAGGCAAATCATTCATTTGGTGTAACTTATTTTTATTTCCAAATTTACCCCTCAAACATACCAATTTTCAAACTAATATTTTTTCAACTTAAGAATTTAGTGAGTTAATATATATGGGAAAATATAGTTTTTGTGTAGCATTTTTTTCTTCCCATAATACCCTTTTCATTTTAAATCTTTACTTCTCTTCGCTCACAAATGTTCGTTATAACACGGTTTATTAACTTTTATTTACTAATATATAATATCTATAACAATATATAAAGGCAAATCATATATTTGGGGTAACTTATTGTTATTTCCAAATTTACCCCTCAAACATACCAATTTTCAAACTAATATTTTTTCAACTGAAAAATTTAATGAGTTAATATATATGGAAAAATATAGTTTTGGTGTAGCGTTTTTTTCATCCCAAAATACCCTTTTTATTTTAAATCTTAACTTCTCTTCGCTCACAAATGGCAGTTATAAGACGGTTTATTAACTTTTATTTACTAATATATAATATCTATAACAATATATAAAGGCAAATAGTATACTTGGTGTAACTTATTTTTATTTCCAAATTTACCCCTCATACATACCAATTTTCTGACTAATATTTTTTCAACTTAAGTATTTAATGAGTTAATATATATGGGAAAATATAGTTTTGGTGTAGCATCTTTTTCTTCCCAAAATCCCTTTTTCATTTTAAATCTTAACTTCTCTTCATTCACAAATGTTCGTTATAACACATGGTTAATTAACTTTTATTTACTAATATATAATATCTATAACAATAAATTAAGGCAAATCATATATTTGGGGTAACTTATCTTTATTTCCAAATTTACCCCTCAAACATACCAATTTTCAGACTAATATTTTTTCAACTTAAGAATTTAATGAGTTAATATATATGGGAAAATATAGTTTTGGTGTTGCAGTTTTTCTCTTCCCATAATATCCTTTTCATTTTAAATCTTTACTTCTCTTCGCTCACAAATATTCGTGATAACACGGTTTATTAACTTTTATTTACTAATATATAATATCTATAACAATATATAAAGGCAAATCATTCAGTTGGTGTAACTTATTTTTATTTCCAAATTTACCCCTCAAACATACCAATTTTCAAACTAATATTTTTTCAACTTAAGAATTTAGTGAGTTAATATATATGGGAAAATATAGTTTTGGTGTAGCATTTTTTTCTTCCCATAATACCCTTTTCATTTTAAATCTTTACTTCTGTTCGCTCACAAATGTTCGTTATAACACGGTTTATTAACTTTTATTTACTAATATATAATATCTATAACAATATATAAAGGCAAATCATATATTTGGGGTAACTTATTGTTATTTCCAAATTTACCCCTCAAACATACCAATTTTCAAACTAATATTTTTTCAACTTAAAAATTTAATAAGTTAATATATATGGAAAAATATAGTTTTGGTGTAGCGTTTTTTTCATCCCAAAATACCCTTTTTATTTTAAATCTTAACTTCTCTTCGCTCACAAATGGCAGTTATAAGACGGTTTATTAACTTTTATTTACTAATATATAATATCTATAACAATATATAAAGGCAAATAATATACTTGGTGTAACTTATTTTTATTTCCAAATTTACCCCTCATACATACCAATTTTCTGACTAATATTTTTTCAACTTAAGTATTTAATGAGTTAATATATATGGGAAAATATAGTTTTGGTGTAGAATCTTTTTCTTCCCAAAATCCCTTTTTCATTTTAAATCTGAACTTCTCTTCGCTCACAAATGTTCGTTATAACACATGGTTTATTAACTTTTATTTACTAATATATAATATCTATAACAATAAATTAAGGCAAATCATATATTTGGTGTAACTTATTTTTATTTCCAAATTTACCCCTCAAACATACCAATTTTCAGACTAATATTTTTTCAATTTAAGAATTTAATGAGTTAATATATATGGTAAAATATTGTTTTGGTGTAGCATTTTTTTCATCCCAAAATACCCTTTTCATTTTAAATCTTAACTTCTCTTCGCTCACAAATGTTCGTTATAACACGGTTTATTAACTTTTATTTACTAATATATAATATCTATAACAATATATAAAGGCAAATCATATATTTGGGGTAACTTATTTTTATTTCCAAATTTATCCCTCAAACATACCAATTTTCAGACTAATATTTTTTCAACTTAATAATTTAATGAGTTAATATATATGGGAAAATATAGTTTTGGTGTAGCATTTTTTTCTTCCCAAAATCCCTTTTTCATTTTAAATCTTAACTTCTCTTCGCTCACAAATATTCGTTATAACACGGTTTATTAACTTTTATTTACTAATATATAATATCTATAACAATATATAAAGGCAAATCATTCATTTGGTGTAACTTATTTTTATTTCCAAATTTACCCATCAAACATACCAATTTTCAGACTAATACTTTTTCAACTTAAGAATTTAGTGAGTTAATATATACGGGAAAATATAGTTTTGGTGTAGCATTTTTCTCTTCCAAAAATACCCTTTTCATTTTAAATCTTAACTTCTCTTCGCTCACAAATGTTCGTTATAACACGGTTTATTTACTTTTATTTTCTAATATATAATATCTATAACAATATATAAAGGCAAATCATATATTTGGGTTAACTTATTTTTATTTCCAAATTTGCCCCTCAAACATACAAATTTTTAGACTAATATTTTTTCAACTGAAGAATTTAATGAGTTAATATATATAGGAAAATATAGTTTTGGTGTAGCATTTTTTCTTCCCAAAATACCCTATTTATTTTAAATCTTAACTTCTCTTTGCTCACAAATGGCAGTTATAAGACGGTTTGTTAACTTTTATTTACTAATATATAACATCTATAACAATATATAAAGGCAAATCATTCATTTGGTGTAACTTATATTTATTTCCAAATTTACCCCTCAAACATACACATGTTCAAACTAATATTTTTTCAACTTAAGAATTTAATGAGTTAATATATATGGTAAAATATAGTTTTGGTGTAGCATTTTTTCTTCTCAAAATCCCTTTTTCATTTTAAATCTTAACTTCTCTTCGCTCACAAATGTTCGTTATAAGATAGTTTATTAACTTTTATTTACTAATATATAATATCTATAACAATATATAAAGGCAAACCATTCATTTGGTGTAACTTATTTTTATTTCCAAATTTACCCCTCAAACATACCAATTTCCAAACTAATATTTTTTCAACTTAAGAATTTAGTGAGTTATTATATATGGCAAAATATAGTTTTGGTGTAGCAATTTTTTCTTCCCAAATTACCCTTTTAATTTTAAATCTTAACTTCTCTTAGCTCACAAATGCTAGTTATAAGACGGTTTATTAACTTTTATTTACTAATATATAATATTTATAACAATATATAAAGGCAAATAATATATTTGGTGTAACTTATTTTTATTTTTCAAATTTACCCCTTAAACATACCAATTTTCAGACTAATATTTTTACAACTTAAGAATTTAATGAGTTAATATATATGGTAAAATATAGTTTTGGTGTTGCATGTTTTTCTTCCCAAGATACCCTTTTCATTTTAAATCTTAACTTCTCTTCGCTCACAAATGTTCGTTATAACACGGTTTATTAACTATTATTTATTAATATATAATATCTATAACAATATATAAAGGCAAATCATATATTTGGAGTAACTTATTTTTATTTCTAAATTTACCCCTCAAACATACCAATTTTTTGACTAATATTTTTTCAACTTAAGAATTTAATGAGTTAATATATATGGGAAAATATAGTTTTTGTGTAGCATTTTTTTCTTCCCAAAATCCCTTTTTCATTTTAAATCTTAACTGCTCTTCGCTCACAAATGTTCGTTATAAGACGGTTTATTAACTTTTATTTACTAATATATAATATTTATAACAATATATAAAGGCAAATCATTCATTTGGTGTAACTTATTTTTATTTCCAAATTTAGTTAGGATTAGCATTTTGATATCAATTTTCTTTATTATTTTGTTTGAATTAACATTTTGAAATCAATTTTTTAGCTGCATTAAAAATACTTATTCTATTTAATTTCACTTTTGTATACTAGCAAAAATTAAATTTATAGATTGTATTCTTTAAAAATATGCGTATGCGGGGAAAAAATCAACAACCAAGAAATATATGTATGACAAAGAGAGTAAAATTGTATTAAAAAATATTTTAGATTTTTTATAAATCAAATAGGATTGAATGGACATTATTCTTAATTAATAAATTTAATTGAATTTTATAAAAGAAATTAGTGGATTATTAATATATCATTTTGATTAAACACTAACAATTCAAATCAAATTTATTTCTAATAAATAAATTGGATTCAATTTTTTAAAATAACTTTAGTGGATTATTAATATATTATGTTGATAATTTATTAACAATTCCAATTAAATTTATTTCTATAGAGAATAAGGGAGTGAAATTAATATAATATTAAATTTGAAAAGATTTAATCAAATATTTAAAAAAAATGAAAAAATTAGGGAGTGAAACTAATAGAGAATAAGGGAATAAGGGAGTGAAATTAATAAAGATTTAATCAAATAGTTAAATTTATTTCTATAGAGAATAAGGGAGTGAAACTAATATAATATTAAATTTGAAAAGATTTAATCAAATATATTAAAAAATATGTTAAATTAGGACACGTTTTAGAATAATATCAAATTATTTAATTTTAGAATGTATAACATGACTAAAAATTCACCTGACTTTTAAATTAGGGGACCTTAAACTTTAGAACTTTGAAACTAGAGGACAAAAAATACATTTAAGCCAAAATATTATCAAAACTTTGGGGTGGCCATGGCCACCCCTGTCCAAACATAGTACCGCCACTGCCCAAAATCCCTTTTTCATTTTAAATCTTAACTTCTCTTCGCTCACAAATGTTCGTTATAAGACCGTTTATTAACTTTTATTTACTAATATATAATATCTATAACAATATATAAAGGCAAATCATTCATTTGGTGTAACTTATTTGTATTTCCAAATTTACCCCTCAAACATACCAATTTTCAAACTAATATTTTTCAACTTAAGAATTTAGTGAGTTAATATATATGGCAAAATATAGTTTTGGTGTACCAATTTTTTCTTCCCAAAATACCCTTTTAATTTTAAATCTAAACTTCTCTTTGCTCTCAAATTCCAGTTATAAGACGGTTTATTAACTTTTATTAACTAATATATAATATCTATAACAATATATAAAGGCAAATAATATATTTGGTGTAACTTATTTTTATTTTTCCAATTTACCCCTCAAATATACAAATTTTCAGACTAATATTTTTTCAACTTAAGAATTTAATGAGTTAATGTGTATGGTAAAATATAGTTTTGGTGTAGCAATTTTTTCTTCCCAAAATACCCTTTTCATTTTAAATCTTAACTTCTCTTTGCTCACATATGGCAGTTATAAGACGGTTTATTAACTTTTATTTACTAATATATAATATCTACAACAATATATAAAGGTAAATCATTCATTTGGTGTAACTTATTTTTATTTCTAAATTTACCCCTCAAACATACCAATTTCCAAACTAATATTTTTTAAACTTAAGAATTTAGTGAGTTAATATATATGGGAAAATATAGTTTTGGTGAAGTATTTTTCTCTTCCCAAAATACCCTTTTCATTTTAAATCTTAACTTCTCTTCGCTCACAAATGTTCGTTATAACACGGTTTATTAACTTTTATTTACTAATATATAATATCTATAACAATATATAAAGGCAAATCATATATTTTGTGTAACTTATTTTTATTTCCAAATTTACCCCTCAAACATACCAATTTTCAAACTAATATTTTTTAAACTTAAGAATTTAGTGAGTTAATATATATGGGAAAATATAGTTTTCGTGTAGCATTATTTTCTTCCCAAAATACCCTTTTTATTTTAAATCTTAACTTCTTTTTGCTCACAAATGGCAGTTATAAGACGTTTTATTATCTTTTATTTACTAATATATACTATCTATAACAATATATAAAGGCAAATTATTCATTTAGTGTAGCCTATTTTTATTTCCCATTTTATCCCTCAAAGATACCCATTTTAAGAATAATTTTTTTTCGACTTAAGAAATTAGTTAGTTAATGTATAAAGACAAAACATAGTTTTCGTTTAGCATTTTTTTCATCCCAAAATACCCTTTTATTTTAAATCTTAACTTCTCTTTGTTTACAAATGGCAGTTATAAGACGGTTTATTATCTTTCATATACTAATGTATAATATCTATAACAATATATAAACGCAGAACCATTATTTGGGGTAACCTATTTTTATTTCCAAATTTACCCCTCAAACCTACCAATTTTTAGACTAGTATTTTTTCATTTTAAGAAATTAGTGAGTTAATATATATAGGCATAACACAGTTTTGGTGTAGCTTATTTCCATCCCAAAATACCCTTTTCGTTTTAAATCTTAACTTTTCTTTTCTCACAAATGGCAGTTATAAGACTGTTTATCATCTTTTATTCACTAATATATAATATTTATAACAATAAATAATTACAAATCATTCATTTGGTGTAGCCTATTTTTATTTCTCATTTACCCCTTAAAGATACCAATTTTTAGACTAATGTTGTTTCAACTTAAGAACTTAGTGAGTTAATATATAAAGGCAAAACATAGTTTTGGTGTAGCATTTTTTTCTTCCCAAAATACCCTTTTTATTTTAAATCTTAACTTCTCTTTGCTCACAAACGGCAGTTATAACACGGTTTATTATCTTTCATATACTAATGTATACTATCTATAACAATATATAAAGGCAGAACATTCATTTGGTGTAACCTATTTTTATTTCCAAATTTACCCCTCAAACATACTAATTTTTAAACTAGTTTTTTTCAACTTAAGAAATTAGCGAGTCAATAAATAGAGGAAAATCATAGTTTTGATGTAAAATTTTTACTTCCCAAAATACCCTTTTTTCATTTTAAATCTTAACTTCTCTTTGCTCACAAATGGCGTTTATAAGACGGTTTATTATCTTTGATATACTAATATATAATATCTATAAGATGAAATAATTGCAAAACATATATTTGGAATAACCTAATATTATTTCCAAATTTACTCCTCAAACATACCAATTTTTAGACTAATATTATTTCAACTTTAGAAATTAGTGAGTTAACAAATATAAGCAAAACATAGTTTTGGTGTTGCATTTTTTTCTTTCTAATATACGCTTTTCATTTTAAATCTTAACTTCTTTTTGCTCACAAATGACAGTTATAAGACGTTTTATTATCTTTTATTTACTAATATGTACTATCTATAACAATATATAAAGGCAAATCATTCATTTAGTGTAGCCTATTTTTATTTCCCATTTTACCCCTCAAAGATACCCATTTTTAGAATAATTTTTTTCGACTTAAGAAATTAGTAAGTTAATAAATAAAGACAAAACATAGTTTTCGTGTAGCATTTTTTCTTCCCAAAATACCATTTTATTTTAAATCTTAACTTCTCGTTGTTCACAAATGGCAGTTATAAGACGGTTTATTGTCTTTCATATACTAATGTATAATATCTATTACAATATATAAAGGCAGAACAATTATTTGGTGTAACCTTTTTTTATTTCCAAATTTACCCCTCAAACATACCAATTTTTAGACTAGTTTTTTTATCATTTTAAGAAATTAGTGAGTTAATATATATAGGCATAACACAGTTTTGGTGTAGCTTATTTTCATCCCAAAATACCCTTTTCGTTTTAAATCTTAACTTTTCTTTTCTCACAAATGGCAGTTATAAGACTGTTTATCATCTTTTATTCACTAATATATAATATCTATAACAATAAATAATTAAAAATCATTCATTTGGTGTAGCCTATTTTTATTTCTCATTTACCCCTTAAAGATACCAATTTTTAGACTAATGTTGTTTCAACTTAAGAACTTAGTGAGTTAATATATAAAGGAAAAACATAGTTTTGGTGTAACATTTTTTTCTTCCCAAAATACCCTTTTTATTTTAAATCTTAACTTCTCTTTGCTCACAAACGGCAGTTATAACACGGTTTATTATCTTTCATATACTAATGTATACTATCTATAACAATATATAAAGGCAGAACATTCATTTGGTGTAACCTATTTTTATTTCCAAATTTACCCCTCAAACATACTAATTTTTAAACTAGTTTTTTTCAACTTAAGAAATTAGCGAGTCAATATATATAGGAAAATCATAGTTTTGATGTAAAATTTTTACTTCCCAAAATACCCTTTTTTCATTTTAAATCTTAACTTCTCTTTGCTCACAATTGGCGTTTATAAGACGGTTTATTATCTTTGATATACTAATATATAATATCTATAAGATTAAATAATTGCAAAACATATATTTGGAATAACCTAATATTATTTCCAAATTTACTCCTCAAACATACCAATTTTTAGACTAATATTTTTTCAACTTTAGAAATTAGTGAGTTAACAAATATAAGCAAAACATAGTTTTGGTGTTGCATTTTTTTCTTTCCAATATACGCTTTTCATTTTAAATCTTAACTTCTTTTTGCTCACAAATGACAGTTATAAGACGTTTTATTATCTTTTATTTACTAATATGTACTATCTATAACAATATATAAAGGCAAATCATTCATTTAGTGTAGCCTATTTTTATTTCCCATTTTACCCCTCAAAGATACCTATTTTTAGAATAATTTTTTTTCGACTTAAGAAATTAGTTAATTAATATATAAAGACAAAACATAGTTTTTGTGTAGCATTTTATTCTTCCCAAAATACCGTTTTATTTTAAATCTTAACTTCTCTTTGTTCACAAATGGCAGTTATAAGACGGTTTATTGTCTTTTATATACTAATGTATAATGTCTATAACAACATATAAAGGCAGAACAATTATTTGGTGTAACCTATTTTGATTTCCAAATTTACCCCTCAAACATACCAATTTTTAGACTAGTTTATTTTCATTTTAAGAAATTAATGAGTTAATATATATAGGCATAACACAGTTTTGGTGTAGCTTTTTTTCTTCCCAAAATACTCTTTCCATTTTAAATCTTAACTTTTCTTTGCTCACAAATGGCAGTTATAAGACGGTTTATCATCGTTTATTCACTAATATATAATATCTATAACAATAAAAAATTACAAATCATTCATTTGGTGTAGCCTATTTTTATTTCTCATTTATCCCTTAAAGATACCAATTTTTAGACTAATATTTTTTCAACTTAAGTACTTAGTGAGTTAATATATAAAGGCAAAACATAGTTTTGGTGTTTCTTCCCAAAATACCCTTTTTATTTTAAATCTTAACTTCTCTTTGCTCACAAATGGCAGTTATAACACAGTTTATTATCTTTCATATACTAATGTATACTATCTATAACAATATATAAAGGCAAAACATTCATTTGGTGTAACGTATTTTTATTTCCAAATTTACCCCTCAAACATACTAATTTTTAAACTACTTTTTTACAACTTAAGAAATTAGTGAGTCAATATATATAGGAAAAACATAGATTTGATGTAGAATTTATACTTCCCAAAATACCCATTTTTCATTTTAAATCTTAACTTCTCTTTGCTCACAAATGGCAGTTATAAGACGGTTTATCATCTTTTATTCACTAATATATAATATCTATAACAATAAATAATTACAAATCATTCATTTGGTGTAGCCTATTTTTATTTGTCATTTTACCCCTTAAACATACCAATTTTTAAACTAATATTGTTTCAACTTAAGAACTTAGTGAGTTAATATATAAAGGCAAAACATAGTTTTGGTGTAGCCACTACCAAAAATTCGCTAATTAGCCATGGTTAAAACTGTGGCAATTCAGTAAAAAAACTGTGGCGAATTACACTTAACCACAGTTGACAAATTAGTGGTTAAAGGTGGCGTTGCAATTTAATAGCCACGGTTAAATTATAGTTTTACCACGGTAATATAGATCGTGGTAACAAATATTTGCCACGGTTGGACCGTAGTAGAACAATGTATTGAAATTTTCAAATATACATTTAGCCACGGTTTAATTGTAGCTAATATACGCGCGTATAATTTCACACACACTTTGCCACAGTCCATTTTATAACTTAGCTACAGTTAAATCATAGTTAATTAAAATGTAAAGTATTTAAATACATTTTATTAGCCACAGGTAACCGTGGCTAAATAATTTTTTTATTTTTTAAATAACCAATTAATTTCATTTTATATAAGTAAATTAGATGATCTCAAAACAATAATTAAAAATAAGAGACAAACAATGTATTGCACTAAATTGATAATTTCAAATGTCAAACATAAATAGAGTATTTAACAACTACAATATTTCTTATAATATAGGACCAAAAAAGATATCATACATCCACTTCATAACCTCAAAAAACAAGTGACATTCTTCCACTTCTTAAAACAAAAAATCAAGTATCTTACTCCAACTTCTTAACACAAAAAATAATCTAGTACTTGTGAAAAGAGTGCAACATTTAGTAAATACTTCAAAAACTAATTTAGAGAAGCATTGCTATTGAAAATAGATAGCTCATCACCAAATTTATGCTTCATGAAATTTTGAAGAATTTCCAATTGATGTTGTGCTTGTGTAAGTTTCTCAGTTGTTTGTGTAAGTTGCTCTTTTGTTTGTGTAAGTTGTTCTTTTGTCTCTTCATATCCAATTAGTTTTTCCCCCAAACTTTCTACATTCTTCTTTAAGTCTTCAACATTCTTTTGATTAGAACTACCAACATGAATAAAATTTGTGAAATGTCTCCTCTTTCCAAAAGCATGAGTAGGACAAACCCCCAAACCTAAACCACGTACTCGACCTGAGTGCTCCGCCCCATATATTTTTCCTATGGCATCATTAGGATACACATTAATCTTTGATGAGACACCTACAACAACAGTACGTTCTTTATCTTCAGACAAAGCCTCTGAAATCTTCTCCTATTAATAAGAAAGAAACATAACAATTATAAAAAAACTATAAAGCGATTCAAAATTAAACATATGACGTTATATGATTCCACTGAAGTTTAATAGTTTTGATGCTAGGAAGCTTCTTATATTTTCTAATTAGTTGTTCACTCACAATAGACAAAAGTATGATCCTTTGTCTTATTAAAGGATATACAACAAACATTAATTCACATAACAAATATTACTAATGACCAAATATTTTCTAACTTCATCCATGAAACTCACTGTCCAACAAAACTATAATTCTCAAAACTTATGTGGATATGAGAAACAATACTTTATAAGACAATAACAAAAAATATAGGAAACCGAAAATAACTCACTATCCAACAATACTTTATAAGACAATAACAGAAAATATAGCAAACCTCATAGCATCAAAAGTTAAGATTAGTCCTAAACTATAATTAAATCCATTAGATCCTAAAGTGAAATAAAGAAACAAATAAGTATACTTACAGCCATAGCTTTTCCTTCTTCATTCACATAATTTCCATCCTTCTTCATTAAAGTTGCTAAAATAACCTCGCTCAACATACATGTCTTCCTAATTGTAGCTCCTAACAACAAAAATAAAATTTTAATTAACAATAATTATTAATTACAACTTAACTTTGTTGTATTACATAAAGTTCTTGAAAAAACTTACCATTTCACGACCTCTTCTTGCATTGCTCTTACTACCACCAGCATGTGAGACTTTAAGTTTCTTACGATTTATGGAATTCTGCTCACTTTGTTTCTATGATTTTAAACTTTAATAGTTAATATATATCTAACAAAAAATGACATAGTAATAAAATTTCTTATAATGAATACTTATACCTTCATTTTGGGATCATTATAGTGATGTACAAAAGAAGTCCACTCAATAGCATCTATATTTGAAGGAGGATTAGCAAGTATTTCTTCCTTACTTTTGTTGGGATAGAAGTATTTATTCCGTAACTTATATTTATAGGCTTTCCATCTTTCCCCTAGTGTACTCCATACCCATTTGATTCCATCAGCATATTCAAACTCAAAATGATCCTTGAATTGTATATTTAAAGGTTAATATTTCACTATAAAAGACACACCAACAAAATAAATTGTAGAAAAGTTATAATAGTTACCTCAATACATTTCCATTGATCTTTGCTACATTTTTCGGGCATCTCGTCCCATCTTTTAACTGATATAGGACAATATACTACTGACTTTTTAGCAACTTGGCCTAAGAATCTCACAAGTAAGTTTGAACTACTATTGTCTCCTTGTCCAAAATCATTGGGCTCCACAATAACTTTTTTAGTTTTTTCCAAATGCCAAACTTGATTTGCTATCAACTTTTTAGTTATTATTTCTCCAGTACATGTATCTATCAATAGAAAAAAAATAAAAGTTAATAAATATCTTTTAACAAGATAACCATCATCTATAAGGAGATATTCAAACATGATACTTTTACCTTTAACTTTGACAAGTAGACGATCCTCTTTTTGTTGTGGTTGAACATCACTTGAAATTAAGGACGAGTCAAATGTGTCATCATTGGATGGACTATTAGTCATGTTGACATCTTGTTGTGGACTATTAGTCGTGCTCATATTTTCTTGTGGCTGAACTTGATTTGAATTTGAGGAAGGGTCGAATTGACTGTTGTTACTTTGTTGATGTTGATCTTGAAAATTTTCCACACTCATTTGAATTTCTCCTCCTTGTAACCTTTCTAACAAATCTTTTCTTGAACGCTTACGTTTTTGCTTCATCTCAAATCAAATATCTGCACAATATTTGCTAACAAAAGATAAAACATGGAATGCAAATGTTTTATAAAGGAATCATAATACAAAAAATTCATTGGATAAGAAAAAAGTACAAAGTTCATGAAGCGGAAAATGAGTTTTCATCACTACTCTAACATCATATTGTCATTTTCATCACTACTCTAACATCATATTGTCATTTTCATCACTATAACCATTATGATCTTCATCAATATTTGTTCCATCGGGTACGTTTTCTTCCATGTTAACATTTGATTCTTGTTCATTGTCACCTTCTTGCACTAATTGTAGTTCTTCTATGTTCTCCACATTTTGCTCACAAAAGGAATATCTTCCATTATCATTTCTTAAGTCTATTAAGTTAATATCTCCCATGTCATATATGTCTCTAGGCTTCATATGACATACACAAGACCAACCTTCTTCAAATGGATCATCAACATAATATACCATTCTAGCATCAGTTGCAAGGATGGATGGTTCATCTAATTCATTCACACCGGTGTGTATCAAGCGAGAAAAATTAACACTCGATATTCCAAATTTATCTATCTTGATTCCCTTGTTAGGTCTATTATCTACCCAAACACATTTGAAAAGCACAACCCTTAACTTTCCATAGTAATCAAGCTCTATGATATCATCCAATTTTCCATAGTATATGTCATCACTTGATTTTTCAATAGGCTCCCCTGTAGTTGAAAACCTCTTAGTAATAGCTGACATAACAACCCCACTATTTTGAGTTCTCAAACCTTGTTCTTTCCTTTTAGTTCGAAACTTAAATCCTCGAATGTTATACCCACTAAATCTCCTAGCAATATCATTTGGTCCTTTTGCAAGCCAAGTAATTTCAGTAGAAATATCTGGATCAACATTTCTTGCAACCTATAATATTTTGAGAATAATTATACCACATGTATATATCATGAATATTGGAGATGAAAAATTTAAGTTATATATCCTTACATATTGTTGAAACCACTCGTGAAAATGTTTGTGAACATATTCTTCTACAAGTTTAGAGGAATTTCTCTTTCCACGATGCATCCTTGAGACCTCAATTTTGCATTTCCTATATAGTAAAAAAATTTATTAAGAAAAATGTTGAAGAGTTAGTATAAAAATGAACACAAGTAGGATTATAGAACTTACTCACGGAATTTGTCTACTAATTCACAATTAGTTAACACGTAGCGATGAGCTTGTATCTTATCCAAGAGTGAAAGTGAAACAACCTTGATGGCTCCAATAGGCTTACCTAATGCTGGAAATAAATTTGATAATATAGTAGATTCACTACTAGTATTGACCCCATTATCATCGTCATTGCGTCTTGGCCGATTGAACCTTGTTTCAATATCCCCGTCTTTAAAATATCTTGAACAGAATGTAAGGCATTCTTCCATAATATAACCTTCAGCTATACAACCTTCTGGTGTAGCTTTGTTACGAACATATGATTTTAAATGGCCAAGGGTCCTAAAATAAAATGATGTTAGCCAAACAAAAACTTAACCATTAAACTTTAATATCAATTTATTAAAAATATAATATACCTTTCAACAGGATACATCCATCTATAATGCACTGGACCAGCAATCATTGCTTCCTCTCCCAAATGAATTACTAAATGAATCATAACAGTGAAAAAAGAAGGAGGAAATATCATTTCCATATGGCAAAGGGTCAGAGCAATTCGTTGTTGTAGTTTCTCAATATTCTTGACATCTAGAACCTTGGATGATATTTCCCTAAAGTAATTACATAACTCAATCAACACTGAAGCAACTTCTCTTGGAAGAGATTTTCTAAAAGCAATTGGTAGAAGATGTTCCATTAGAATGTGTGAATCATGACTCTTTAGACCAGAGATTTTACGTTTCTTAGTATCAACACATCTAGAAATATTTGATGCATAACTGTCAGGAAAAACCACATCCTTAAGAATTTTTAGGAACATGTCTTTCTCCCTATTTTTCATTTTAAAGCATGAGTGAGGAAATTTATAGGAATTAGGATTTGGATATGGATGAAGACTCGGTCTAATCCCCATTACTTGCAAGTCTTTACGAGCGGAAAGGTTATCCTTTGTTCGAATTTTGTCATCAAGCACCGTGAACAATACATTGTCACATACATTCTTTCCTATGTGCATCATATCAAGGCAATGTCGGATAAGATTATGCTCCCAATAAGGTAAATTCCAAAAGATACTTTTTTTCTTCCATTGTTGTGGACCTACTGCACTTGTACCCTCATCATGAGACTTTTTGAGATAATCCTCAATTTGTCGTAGTGTGTCTGAACCTGACATTTGAAGAGGCGCGAGACTATGTTCCACAGATCCATCAAAAGATTTTGTATTGTACCTATACTTATGATCACGGGGTAAATATTGGCGGTGACCCATGAAACAATTTTTCTTACCAAATTTCAGCCTTTTAGATTTTGTATCAAACTTACAAGATGGACAAGCAAGCAATGTGTGTGTATTCCACCCAGATAAGTTATCAAGACCAGGAAAGTCACTAATTGTACAAAATAATGCAGCTCGCATTTGAAACATTTCTTTAGTTGAGACATCATAAGCATCAATACCAATCCATAATTGATTTAACTCCGCAACTAGAGGCTGCAAGTAAACATCAATTTTGTTTCCAGGCATCTTAGGTCCAGGGATTATCATTGACATGATAAGAGAATTGGGTTTCATACAATACCATGGTGGATAGTTATAAATATACAACATCACAGGCCAGATGCTATTAGAAGAACTTAAAGTTCCAAATGGATTAAAACCATCGGTAGCTAATGCGAGTCGGACATTACGAGGATCTGAAGAGAATTCTGGATAAAAGGAATCAAACTCTTTCCATGCTTTAGTATCTCTAGGATGCCTTAACAACCCATCAGAATTTGCCACCATAGCATGCCATTTCAATAACTCTGCAGTTTTAGAAGACATGTACAACCTCTGCAACCTTGGTATAAGTGGGAAGTATCGCAATATTTTTGCTGGTTTCTGTTTCTTTTTTGTACCTTCCATCACACCATTTGAAAAACTATCATTTTCATCTGACTTCCATCTAGATGTGTTACATATTTTGCATTTATCTCTCTTCTCATCCTCAAGTGATCCCCAATACAACATGCAATGATTCGGACAAGCATGTATCTTATTGTAACTCAAACCTATCCTCTTAATCATCTTTTTTGCTTCATAGAAAGATGTTGGTAGTTTAGCATGTGGAAATACATCATTTAGAAGCTCAATAATCATCGAAAATGTTTTATCTGTTGCACCACATAAAACTTTTATATGGTAGAGACGAACAATGAACGATAGTTTGCTATATTTTTTGCATCCAGGATAGAGTTCTTGATTCCCATCTTCCATCAACTCCTTAATTTTATTCAAATCTTCATTACTTATATCCTCTGGAAGCATTGGGTGCTCGTTATTAGGAATATTTGATGGCCCTGAGTCTTGAACTTCTTGATCAAATACCACTCCAAAGACATCATTTAACATATCTTGCATTGGACGTTGTCTAGTTGGGGGTGCATCTACTTGGTCAGCTGATTGAGCATTGTGTTGAACTTCTTTTTCCCCATGCATGTTCCAAAATGTGTACTTGCTAGGAAATCCCTTTTGAAGGAGATGAGTAAACACTTCAACTCTATTACCCGAGTAATTAAATCCGCATGTAATACAAGGACACAATATTTGTCCATTGATTGCTGCGTTTGAGAAGGCAAAGTCCAAAAATTGGACTACTCCATCTTTAAACTCTTTTGATTTTATGGGTTTGTCGATCCAACTCTTATCAATCATAATTGGATGAATCTATTATAAATTTTTTTAAAAATTAAAAGCATTCAAGAATTTAAAATATAAAATATTTAGTATATAATTTAAATTTGTAGATTTGAATAAAACAAAAATGGATCAATTTAAAAACAACTAGCACATTAATAAATGTCTTTTGTAAAAGCAAATAACATGAACTCAAAGTATAAAAAAACATTAACTAATTGAGGTTTTCTTAATTTCATGAAGAATAAATACAAACCATGTTCAGGTTTTCTTAATTTCAATATGTTTTTTTTTTCCATTCTCTTCATTATGTCAATAAATTACTCATTTGATATAAACATCTTATAAAAGAGATAAACAAAATTATTACCTATCTAAAATTAAAATCTCCAAATTTAAGTTTGCATATCAAAATTATACAAATTTGAGTTTATAAAATACCTTTTAGCTCAGAAAAATGTAGGACGAAGAGTAACGTTCAAGCAGAATCTGAAACAACGGCGGAATCTGAAAAGATACCAAAAGAAGAAACGATTGGGACAGTAGAAAAATCGTAACCGAAACTTAAATAAGAGAACAATTATGGATTAGAGATTGGAACTAGTGCAGAAATTGAAAACAAAAATCCAATTTGAACAACACAGAAGCTAAACACTACCTCTGCAGTGTAAAGAAATAAGAAGTAAAATGAAATAATTGATATCTATAGTGAAAATTGAAAAAGAAAGAAACAAGTACACATTGGAAAACTAAGCAGGTCGTTAAATATTCAACTAATGAATCATGGTGATAAATATATATATATATATATATATATATATATATATATATATATATATATATATATATATATATATATATAGTTTAATAATGATTTAGAAAAACCTTTTCTCTGTAGTAATTACATAAATAAAAACAAGACAATATTCTTGAGTTGCACCATTATATGGATCTTACTACAATACAATACAATTCTATAGTAATTAATTAGTATTATCAAATGATCTTTATAATGTTTTTGTATTAAGACTTGTTTATTTTCTTTTTAGAATGTTGAGGTTGAGACTGAGAAATATTGTCCCTAAGTTGATCATCTAAATTTTATTAAAACCATTTATATTTTGGTCTAGTCATCATGAGAACAAAACACCATTACACCAGACATGAACTAGCAGAAAGATAAGTAGCTCCTAAGCAGAAACTAACATAAAACAACCAATAAAATAACAAAAATGGGAATTACATAAAACACTCCAAAATAAACCAAAGGCTAAAACACCCTGCAATGGAGCGGTAAAAACACAAACTATGAGGATAAAATTAATCAACTTAATGAGTAAACAATATTAGTTGCATTTCTTGTTTCTCTAATATATCAGATAAAGGATCCTATGTCAAAATGAATATGAAAAGCTTCAACATAAGCTATTCCATTAAATAGAAATTCTACTTAAATCAACAAAGTGCATATCAACACTATCATAAAGGCATGGAAATATATCTAAAATATATGAACAGAAGCATAAAGATAAGTTATTTGAGTTTTGAAAAATACCTTTTAGCTCAGCAAATATAGCTGAAAACGGTGTGCAACGGAACTAGAAACAACACCTAACAATAAGATTGAGAGAGGAGAATGATTAGTAGTGCCGTCGAATTAGAAACGTCACCGAAAGTGAAGAACAATTAGGAACAAAATTAAATTAGGAAACAAAACTGAAAGAAGAGAAAGATTATGGATTGTAAACAATGCATAAACTAGAAATAAACCTTGAATTTCTAAACAGCTCAGAAACAAATGAATTGAGGATTAGGGTTTATCAATTTCACGTTTCTGAACTGAAACAACAATAAAACTTACCGACAACAAAACATGAAGATTGGGGATTAGTGAATCTGAACCGAATAAAATGATTTCATGGTTATGAAGGAATTTTACGACAGAGAAGAGAAGGAGTTTTACACAGAGCAGAGAAGTGAATGGAAGAAACTGGAAGATTGAGAGTTATCTGGAAAAAAGTAAAATAAAAAATAAAGAGGGAAAAGAATAGCGCGTGAATGAAATAATCCCGCTTTTCTTAGCCACCGTTACACCGTGTTAAACTTAATTTCTTTAAACTTCTTATTTTTTTATCCACGGTTAAATTAGGTGTGGCTATTAAATTGTGGTTGGTGGTAAAATGTTTTATAATAATAATTTAGCCATGGTTCACCCGTGGCAAACTAATTAATTTAGCCACATTTATATAACCGAGGCAAATTAACTGTGGCTAATGAGCGAATTTTTGGTAGTGAGCATTTTTTTCTTCCCAAAATTCCCTTTTTATTTTAAATCTTAACATCTCTTTGCTCACATATGGCAGTTATAACACGGTTTATTATCTTTCATATACTAATGTATATTATCTATAACAATATATAAAGGCAAAACATTCATTTGGTGTAACATATTTTTATTTCCAAATTTACCCCTCAAACATACTAATTTTTAAACTAGTTTTTTACCACTTAAGAAATTAGTGAGTCAATATATATAGGAAAAACATAGTTTTGATGTAGAATTTTTACTTCCCAAAATACCCTTTTTTCATTTTAAATCTTAACTTCTCTTTGCTCTCAAATGACATTTATAAGACGGTTTATTATCTTTGATATACTAATAAATAATATCTATAACATTAAATAACTGCAAAACATATATTTGGAGTAACCTATTTTTATTTCCAAATTTACTCCTCAAACATACCTATTTTTAGACTAATATTTTTTCAACTTTAGAAAATAGTGAGTTAATATATATAGGCAAAACATAGTTTTGGTGTAGCATTTTTTTCTTCCTAATATACCCTTTTCATTTTAAACCTTACTTCTCTTTGCTCACAAATGACAGTTATCAGACGGTTTATTATCTTTTATTTACTAATATATAATATCTATAACAATATATAAATGCAAATCATTCATTTAGTGTAGGTTATTTATACTTCCCATTTTAACCCTCAAAGATACCAATTTTTAGACTATTTTTTTTTCAACTTAAGAAATTAGTGACTTAATATATAAAGGAAAAATATAGTTTTGATTTAGCATTTTTTTCTTCCCAAAATACCCTTTTAATTTCAAATCTTAACTTCTCTTTGCTCACAAATGGCAGTTATAAGACAGTTTATTATCTTTCTTATACTAATATATAATATAAAAAAACAATATATAAAGGCAGAACAATTATTTGGTGTAAGCTATTTTTATTTCCAAATATACCCCTCAAACATACCAATTTTTAGACTAATAATTTTTCAACTTAAGAAATTAGTGAGTTAATATATATAGGCAAAACATAGTTTTGGCGTAGCATTTTTTTCTTCCCAATATACCCTTTTCATTTTAAATCTTAATTTCTCTTTGCTCACAAATGACAGTTATAAGAAATTTTATTATCTTTTATTTACTAATATGTACTATCTATAACAATATATAAAGGCAAATCATTCATTTAGTGTAGCCTATTTTTATTTCCCATTTTACCCTCAAAGATACCCATTTTTAGAATAATTTTTTTTCGACTTAAGAAATTAATTAATTAATATATAAAGATAAAACATAGTTTTCGTGTAGCATTTTTTTCTTCCCAAAATACCCTTTTTATTTTAAATCTTAACTTCTCTTTGCTCACAAATGGCAGTTATAAGACGGTTTATTATCTTTCATATACTAATGTATAATATCTATAACAATATATAAAGGCAGAACAATTATTTGGTGTAACCTATTTTAATTTCCAAATTTACCCCTCAAACATACCAATTTTTAGACTAGTTTATTTTCATTTTAAGAAATTAGTGAGTTAATATATATAGGCATAACACAGTTTTGGTGTAGTTTTTTTCTTCCCAAAATACCTTTTTCATTTTAAATCTTAACTTTTCTTTGCTCACAAATGGCAGTTATAAGACGGTTTATCATCTTTTATTCACTAATATATAATATCTATAACAATAAATAATTACAAATCATTCATTTGGTGTAGCCTATTTTTATTTCCCATTTTACCCCGCAAAGATACCCATTTTTAGAATAATTTTTGTTGACTTAAGAAATTAATTAGTTAAGATATAAAGACAAAACATAGTTTTCGTGTAGCATTTTTTTCTTCCCAAAATACCCTTTTTATTTTAAATCTTAACTTCTCTTTACTCACAAATGGCAGTTATAACATGGTTTATTATCTTTCATATACTAATGTATACTATCAATAACAATATATAAAGGCAGAACATTCATTTGGTGTAACGTATTTTTATTTCCAAATTTACCCCTCAAACATACTAATTTTCAGACTAGTTTTTTTTTTTCATTTTAAGAAATTAGTGAGTCAATATATATAGGAAAAAAATAGTTTTGATGTAGAATTTTTACTTCCCAAAAATACCCTTTTTTCATTTTAAATCTTAACTTCTCTTTGCTCACAAATGACATTTATAAGACGGTTTATTATCTTTGATATACTAATAAATAATATCTATTACATTAAATAATTGCAAAACATATATTTGGAGTAACCTATTTTTATTTCCAAATTTACTCCTCAAACATACCTATTTTTAGACTAATATTTTTTCAACTTTAGAAAATAGTGAGTTAATATATATAGGCAAAACATAGTTTTGGTGTAGCATTTTTTTCTTCCTGATATACCCTTTTCATTTTAAACTTAACTTCTCTTTGCTCACAAATGGCAGTAATAAGACGGTTTATTATCTTTTATTTACTAATATATAATATCTATAACAATATATAAAGGCAAATCATTAATTTAGTTTAGGTTATTTATATTTCCCATTTTAACCCTCAAAGATACCAATTTTTAGACTATTTTTTTTTCAACTTAAGAAATTAGTGACTTAATATATAAAGGAAAAATATAGTTTTGATTTAGCCCTTTTTTTCTTCCCAAAATACCCTTTTAATTTCAAATCTTAACTTCTCTTTGCTCACAAATGGCAGTTATAAGACAGTTTATTATCTTTCGTATACTAATATATAATATAAAAAACAATATATAAAGGCAGAACAATTATTTGGTGTAAGCTATTTTTATTTCCAAATATACCCCTCAAACATACCAATTTTTAGACTAATAATTTTTCAACTTAAGAAATTAGTGAGTTAATATATATAGGCAAAACATAGTTTTGGCGTAGCATTTTTTTCTTCCCAATATACCCTTTTCATTTTAAATCTTTACTTCTCTTTGTTCTCAAATGACAGTTATAAGACGTTTTATTATCTTTTATTTACTAATATGTACTATCTATAACAATATATAAAGGCAAATCATTCATTTAGTGTAGCCTATTTTTATTTCCCATTTTACCCTCAAAGATACCCATTTTTAGAATAATTTTTTTTCGACTTAAGAAATTAATTAGTTAATATATAAAGATAAAACATAGTTTTCGTGTAGCATTTTTTTCTTCCCAAAATACCCTTTTTATTTTAAATCTTAACTTCTCTTTGCTCACAAATGGCAGTTATAACACGGTTTATTATCTTTCATATACTAATGTATACTATCTATAACAATATATAAAGGCAAAACATTCATTTGGTGTAACGTATTTTTATTTCCAAATTTACCCCTCATACATACCAATTTTCAGACTAGTTTTTTTTCAACTTAAGAAATTAGTGAGTTAATATATATAGGAAAAACATAGTTTTGATGTAGAATTTTTGCTTCCCAAAATACCCTTTTTTCATTTTAAATCTTAACTTCTCTTTGCTCACAAATGGCATTTATAAGACGGTTTATTATCTTTGATATACTAATAAATAATATCTATAACATTAAATAATTGGAAAACATATATTTGGAGTAACCTATTTTTATTTCCAAATTTACTCCTCAAAAATACCAATTTTTAGACTAATATTTTTTCAACTTTAGAAATTAGTGAGTTAATATATATAGGCAAAACATAGTTTTGGTGTAGCATTTTTTTCTTCCCAATATATGTAACACCGCTTCTAAAAATACCCCGCAAATGTATCAATTAAATCAGAGTTAACACATAAACAAGGGATGTCACAATTAAAAATTTAAATTAAATACAAAAGACTCAAACTTCAAACAGTAATCATGCTTAACCGAAGGAAATTACTGGAATAGAATATCCAAATCAATATCATGTTCTACACAGCGGAAAATATCACAAAACTGGAATAATTTTTAAGTCATAAGTATTCCAACATAAATCAAAACCATGGAGTATAAAATAAAACTCTTCATCCAAACGTTTCCCCCAGTGTTACAACTATCAGAGCATGACACTGACACACGCGGATTACATACGACGCAACTCTAATAGCCATCCTCACCGACTCCTGAGCTGCTAACTTTAATCAGAAATCATTAAAGTGAGGGTGAGATCTCTATCCAATATAGAATGCATTATATGTTTTTAAATACAACGGAACAATTCAATGTGTTAGTCCACTATCATTAACATAATCATAGTTCAGTTCACAAATGCATTGCACACAATTCATTATGCAAATATAACAATCAATAGAAATTGCAACACTGGAAACCATCCTAGCATGTTACAATTCCATGTGCAATGCAGACTCTATGGATGTGGTACCAAACGTGAACCGAGTCCACACCCTGTTTCGTTACACCTCAGAAACAGCGTCAATCAATGATTCGCCCATAACCACTGGGTAAAGAATCTAGCCTCACTACCTCTACACATTAGGTAAGTTTATTTTCCCTGCAAGTTCAATTCGACACAATGGGAATGTACCATCACCAGAATGCTTATGCATGCAACATCAAATCAACGGAATATGATCACAACATAATTCCACATAATGCCAAACCAATATATCACATGATAACAACTCAATCATAATGGATAGTAGGCACAACATATAAGTATTAGTTCTCATTCACTAAATCAGAACAATTTACAAGCCATTCTCCATCGTCCCTAAACTACTAAAGTTTTCAAAACTCGGGAGCTCGACTCTTTTTAAAATAATTTCCATAAAATAATATTTTTCTCGTTTTATAAGATAGTATTTTTAATTTAAGAAATACTGCCGAAAACGGCACTTGAATCGGAGTTACGGTTTGGAAAATATGAATTTTTAAAGTTTTAAGTATTTTGAAGTTCAACACAATGGTAACCGGTTCCTCCCTGGGAGAACCCGGTTCCCACATTTTTCAAAAACACGCCCCCTGGAATTTTGTATGGGGAACCCGGATCACCCATACTGGGAACCGGTTCCCACGAAGAAAAATTGTTTGTTTTGAGAATTTTGAACTGGGAACCCAGTTCCTCCCCAGGAGTAACCGGTTCCCAGAAGCCCAGAAAACTTCCCCCTGTTATTTTGTATCAGGAACCCGGTTCCTCCCACATGGGAACCGGTTCCTGTGACCTGTAGTACCAAAAATCCCAGTTTTTGACAGCACCATGTATCCCAATTAATTCCTTTTCATTCCCATACGAATTAATGCATCAAAACACCAAAATCCAACCAATACACAACACATATCATGATTTCATCATCCCCAATAATACCATATCATTACTAATGGTTCCAATTCATATAATCCGACACATTTAGGGATAATCCCACAAACCTAGATTCTCTAATTCAAGTTTCCTAACATACCCAACCATTCAATTGTATCCCAAAACCCATAAGGCATCATAACTGAATGAAATCACCCCTTACCTCGCGATGATTCTTCGAATTTCCCAGCGTTTGGCTTTTCCTCTTTTCTCTTCTCTTCTCCAATCTCACGTATAATGACTTTTCCAAATAACCATCTTTTTCCTTCTTATTCCTTTTAATATTCCTTTTATTACTTGCCAAATAATAGAAATAAATTAGTTATTATTTAGTAGAGCTTTTTACTCCACACACCTCCAATTCAACCTTACACCCCCAACCTTCCTTTTTAATTAAATAATTAATTAATCCATTTAATCCAAAAATATTATTAATTAATCCTTTAATTAAATTAATAATTAAATTCCTAATTATTTAATACTTGAATTAATTTGGGGTGTCACAACTCTCCCCTACTAAAAAGAGTTTTCGTCCTCGAAAACATACCTTAGACGAAAAGTTCGGGATCGAGTCCTTCATCGGCTCTCGGTTCCCAAGTTACATTTCCTCCTCTGGTCCTCCCAAGCTACTCTCACCAATGCTATCTCTTTACCACGAATTGCTTCACTTTCCGATCCTCATTCTGTATCGCTTCAACAGTCAAATTATCCCGCACCTGTATATCATCTACCTGAATCTCATGAGATGGATCAGGAATGTACTTCCTCAACTGAGATACATGGAAAACATCATGCAAATTTGCAAGTGACGGTGGTAGAGCAATCTGATAAGCAACTCTTCCAACCTTCTTGGTAATCTGATACGGACCAATAAAGCGCGGAGTTAACTTTTTTGACTTCAAGGCTCGACCAATACCAGTCATCGGAGTAACTCGCATAAATACATGATCTCCTTCGCTAAACTCAAGATCTTTCCTCCTCTTATCATGAATACTCTTCTGACGACTCTAAGAAGCTCTCATCTTCTCCTGAATCATTTTAATCTTTTTTGAAGTTTGTTGGACTATTTCCGGTCCAATCACAACACTCTCTCCAGATACAAAATCCATAGAAATGCCATCCCATTTCCACTCTGGAACAAACAACGGTTCCATCAATCCTGACGGTTTCTGACGCTCAATCTTTGACTTCTGACAAACCAAACACGCATAAACAAATTCAGCAATTTCCTTTTTCATTCCAGGCCACCAAAATAACTTTTTCAAGTCATGATACATTTTAGTAGTACCGGGATGAATACTCAACCCACTACGATGTCCTTCTTCCAAAATACTCTTTCTAATCTCGGCAACATCCGGAACACACACTCTATCACCAAATCTCATAACACCGTTCTCGTCAATTCGAAATTCACCTCCTTGACCTTGGTTAATCAATGTTAACTTATCCACCAAACCAACATCAGATTTCTGTCCATTACGAATTTCTTCCAAGATACCACTAGTCAGCTTTAACATACCCAATTTCACACTATTCGGAGTAGTTTCACATACCAAACTCAAGTCTCTGAACTACTCAACCAATTCCAATTCACGAACCATCAACATTGACATATGCAAGGACTTCCTGCTTAAGGCATCTGCAACAACGTTTGCCTTACCAGGATGGTAATTCAAACCAAAATCATAGTCCTTGAGAAATTCTAACCATCTTCTCTGCCTCATATTCAGCTCTTTCTGATCAAAGAGATACTTCAGGCTCTTATAATCACTGAATACCTCAAACCGAGAACCATACAGATAATGCCTCCACAATTTCAAAACAAATACTACTGCCGCCAATTCTAAATCATGAGTCGGATAATTCCTTTCATGAACTTTCACTTGTCTCGAAGCATAAGCCACAACCTGCTTATCTTGCATCAAAACACCACCTAAACCCATCAATGACGCATCACAATACACAATAAAAGATTCTGCCGGATTCGGCAAAATCAAAATCGGAGCACTAGTCAACCTTCTCTTCAACTCTTGGAATCCCTTCTCACAATCAGAATCCCAAACAAACGCTTGACCCTTCCTTGTCAGCTTAGTCAATGGTAAAGCTAATTTCGAAAATCCTTCAATGAACTTCCTATAGTAGCCGGCAAGACCAAGGAAACTACGGATTTCAGAAGCATTCTTTGGCGTTTCCCACTGAGATACCGCTTCTACCTTCGTAGGATCAACAGCAATTCCATTCTTGGAAATTACATGGCCAAGAAAACTCACTTCACTTAACCAGAATTCATATTTGGACAACTTCTCTTAAAGCTTCTTCTCTTTCAACAATTCCAATACAACTCTGAGATGTTCTGCATGCTCTTCATCACTCTTTGAATAGATCAAAATGTCATCAATAAACACCACCACAAACTTATCAAGATACGGATGAAATATCCTGTTCATATACTCCATGAAAACACCAGGTGCATTAGTAACTCCAAACGACATAACAGAATACTCATAATGTCCATACCTCGTTCTAAATGCAGTTTTCTGAATATCTTCCGTCTTCACACGAATCTGATGATATCCAGACCTCAGATCAATCTTGCTAAATACACAAGCTCCAACTAACTGATCCATCAAATCATCAATCCTCGGCAATGGATAGCGATTCTTGATTGTAACTTTATTCAACTGCCTGTAATTAACACATAGTCTCATTGTTCCTTCCTTCTTATTAACCAACAACACCGGAGCACCCCACGGCGAAACACTAGGCCGAATAAACTTCTTCTCAAGTAATTCCTCCAACTGCTTCTTTAACTCAGACAATTCAGTTGTCGACATGTGATACGGCGCCATCGACACCGGACTAGTTCTAGGAATTAAATCTATAGCAAACTCCACTTCTCTCTTAGGTGGAAATTCACTAACATCTTCCAGAAATACTTTTGGAAATTCATCCACAACAGGTAATTCACCACTCTTAGCTTTTCCTTTCACCTCTGTCGAAGAATACAACATAAACACTACAACACCATCTTTAACAGCTGAATTCATCTGCTTAACTGACATAGTTACATCTTCGACTTTAGCTTCTTCAGGAAATATGACCGTCTTTTCAAAACAATTGATATGAACCTGGTTGAATACCAACCAGTTCATTCCAAGGATAATATCAAGTTGTTCTAAAGTAGGCACACTAAATCCATACCGAAACCTCTACCAAAAAATTACAATAGGACAATTCCTACAAACATATGAAGTAGTCACTGAACCCGACGCAGGAGTGTCAATAACCATACTTCCATCCATATTAGAAATTTCCAAATTCAATCTTTTAGCACAATCCAAAGCAATAAAATAATGTGTCGTTCCAGTATCAATAATCGCAATTAAAGGTATGCCATTAATAAAACATGTACCTTTAATCAACCGATCATCTGGCTTAGTCTCTGATCCTGACAAAGCGAACACCTTCCCACCAGCTTGCTCTTTCTTTGGCTCAGTGCACTGCGGACGAGTATGACCTTCTTCGCCACAGTTGTAACAAGTTATCTTTCTGGCTCTACACTCAGCAACCACATGACCAAACCTTCCACAGTTGCTGCACTTCTTTGCATCATTCTTGCATTCATTAGCTCGATGCCCCATTTCACCACACCTGTAGCACTTAATGGAAGAACCAGAATCTCCCCCACTAGGCTTCCTCCAACCACCAGTTTTCTGATTACTCTTATCATAGGGTTTACCGCGATCCATCTATTTCTTGCCCTTACGATTAACATATCCCTGAGCATTCGACTTAGTACTAGCAAGATCCTCTTCTAGAATCCTACTACAGTCTACTAAATCACAAAACCTCCTAATGCGTTGATACCTGATACCCTGCTTGATCTCATCACGAAGACCATTTTCAAACTTGATACATTTGGAAAATTCTCCATCTGCATCGTTAGTGTAATGAGCATAATACTTCGCCAATTCAGTAAACTTTGAAGCATACTCACTCACAAACTTGTTGCCTTGCTTGAGCTCCAGAAACTCAGTCTCCTTCTTGCCTCGAATATCTTCAGGAAAGTATCTCCTCAGAAAAGCTCTCCTGAACACAGCCCAAGTCAATGCAATGCCATCTTCTTCCATTTCAGTTCTGGTAGCAACCCAGCAGTCATCAGCTTCCTCTGCCAGCATGTGAGGACCATACCTCACCTTCAGCTCCTCAGCACAATCAATCACTCTGAAGATCCTCTCGATCTCCTTCAACCACTTCTGAGCACCTTTGGGATCATGTGTGCCCTTGAACAATGGAGGGTTATTCCTCTGAAAATTCCCCAATTGTCTGTCAGCACCAATACCAGCTCCCGGCTGATTCCCTCCGAGCACTCCAGCTAACATTCCCAAAGCTTCAGCAATAGCAGCATCGTCTCTTCCATTACCTCTTCCAGCCATTGTTCTGTAACATTACAAAACAATCTCATTAGCACAAAGTATCGATAGTGTTACCTTGCACTAGTCGCATACAAAAGGGGTAACGACACTAAGACAAGACCGACTATGCTCTGATACCACTATTGTAACACCCCTTCTAAAAATACCCCGCGAATGTATCAATTAAATCAGAGTTAACACGTAAACAAGGGATGTCACAATTAAAAATTTAAATTAAATACAAAAGCCTTAAACTTCAAACAGTAATCATGCTTAACCGAAGGAAATTACTGGAATAGAATATCCAAATCAATATCATGTTCTACACAGCGGAAAATATCACAAAACTGGAATAATTTTTAAGTCATAAGTATTCCAACATAAATCAAAACCATGGAGTATAAAATAAAACTCTTCATCCAAACGTTTCCCCAGTGTTACAACTATCAGAGCATGACACTGACACACGCAGATAAAATACGATGCAGCTCTAATAGCCATCCTCACCGACTCCTGAGCTGCTAACTTTAATCTGAAATCATTAAAGTAAGGGTGAGATCTCTATCCAATATAGAATGAATTATACGTTTTTAAATACAACGGAACAATTCAATGCGTTAGTCCACTATCATTAACATAATCATAGTTCAGTTCACAAATGCATTGCACACAATTCATTATGCAAATATAACAATCAATGGAAATTGCAACACTGGAAACCATCCTAGCATGTTACAATTCCATATGCAATGCCGACTCTATGCATGTGGTACCAAACGTGAACCGAGTCCACACCCTGTTCCGTTACACCTCAGAAACAGCGTCAATCAACGATTCGCCCATAACCACTGGGTCAAGAATCTAGCCTCACTACCTCTTCACATTAGGTAAGTCTATTGGCCCTGCAAGTTCAATTCCACACAATGGGAATGAACGATCACCCAGAATGCTTATGCATGCACCATAAAAGCATGCAACATCAAATCAACAGAATATGATCACAACATAATTCCACATAATGCCAAACCAATATATCACATGATAACAACTCAATCATAATGGATAGCAGGCACAACATATAAGTATTAGTTCTCATTCACTAAATCAGAATAATTTACAACCCATTCTCCATCATCCCTAAACTACTAAAGTTTTCAAAAATCGGGGGTTCCACTCTTTTTAAAATAATTTCCATAAAATAATATTTTGCTCATTTTATAAGATAGTATTTTTAATTTAAGAAATACTACCGAAAACAGCACTCGAATCGGAGTTACTGTTTGGAAAATATGAATTTTTAAAGTTTTAAGAATTTTGAAGTTCAACACAGTGGTAACCGGTTCCTCCCTGGGAGAACCCGGTTCCCACATTTTTCAAAAACACGCCCCCTGGAATTTTGTATGGGGAACCCGGATCACCCATACTGGGAACCGGTTCCCACGAAGAAAAATTGTTTGTTTTGAGAATTTTGAACTGGGAACCCAGTTCCTCCCCAGGAGTAACCGGTTCCCAGAAGCCCAGAAAACTTCCCCCTGTTATTTTGTATCAGGAACCCGGTTCCTCCCACATGGGAACCGGTTCCTGTGACCTGTAGTACCAAAAATCCCAGTTTTTGACAGCACCATGTATCCCAATTAATTCCTTTTCATTCCCATACGAATTAATGCATCAAAACACCAAAATCCAACCAATACACAACACATATCATGATTTCATCATCCCTAATAATTCCATATCATTACTAATGGTTCCAATTCATATAATACGACACATTTAGGGATAATCCCACAAACCTAGATTCTCTAATTCAAGTTTCCTAACATACCCAACCATTCAATTGTATCCCAAAACCCATAAGGCATCATAACTGAATGAAATCACCCCTTACCTCGCGATGATTCTTCGAATTTCCCAGCGTTTGGCTTTTCCTCTTTTCTCTTCTCTTCTCCAATCTCACGTATAATGACTTTTCCAAATAACCATCTTTTTCCTTCTTATTCCTTTTAATATTCCTTTTATTACTTGCCAAATAATAGAAATAAATTAGTTATTATTTAGTAGAGCTTTTTACTCCACACACCTCCAATTCAACCTTACACCCCCAACCTTCCTTTTTAATTAAATAATTAATTAATCCATTTAATCCAAAAATATTATTAATTAAGCCTTTAATTAAATTAATAATTAAATTCCTAATTATTTAATACTTGAATTAATTTGGGGTGTCACAATATACCCTTTTCATTTTAAACGTAACTTCTCATTGCACAGAAATGGCAGTTATAAGACGGTTTATTATCTTTTATTTACTAATATATAAAATCTATAACTATATATAAAGGCAAATCATTCATTTAGTGTAGGCTATTTATATTCCCCATTTTAACCCTCAAAGATACCAATTTTTAGACTATTTTTTTTTTCAACTTAAGAAATTAGTGAGTTAATATATAAAGGCAAAATATAGTTTCAATTTAGCATTTTTTTTCTTCCCGAAATACCCTTTTAATTTCAAATCTTAACTTCTCTTTGCTCACAAATGACAGTTATAAGACAGTTTATTATCTTTCATATACTAATATATAATATAAAAAACAATATATAAAGGCAGAACAATTATTTAGTGTAACCTATTTTTATTTCCAAATATACCCCTCAAACATACCAATTTTTAGATTAATATTTTTTAAACTTAAGAAATTAGTGAGTTAATATATATAGGCAAAACATAGTTTTGGTGTAGCATTTTTTTCTTCCCAATATACCCTTTCCATTTTTAATCTTAACTTCTCTTTTCTCACAAATGACAGTTATAAGACGTTTTATTATCTTTTATTTACTAATATGTACTATCTATAACAATATATAAAGGCAAATTATTCATTTAGTGTAGCCTATTTTTATTTCCCATTTTACCCCACAAAGACACCCATTTTTAGAATAATTTTTTTTCGACTTAAGAAATTAGTTAGTTAATATATAAAGACAAAACAAAGTTTTCGTGAAGCATTTTTTTCTTCCCAAAATACCCTTTTATTTTAAATCTTAACTTCTCTTTGTTCACAAATGGCAGTTATAAGACGGTTTATTATCTTTCATATACTAATGTAGAATATCTATAACAATATATAAAGGCAGAACAATTATTTGGTGTAACCTATTTTTATTTCCAAATTTACCCCTCAAACATACCAATTTTTAGGCTAGTTTTTTTTTATTTTAAGAAATTAGTGAGTTAATATATATAGGCATAAAACTGTTTTGGTGTAGCTTTTTTTCTTCCCAAAATACCCTTTTCATTTTAAATCTTACCTTTTCTTTGCTCATAAATGGCAGTTATATGACGGTTTATTATCTTTCATTCACTAATATATAATGTCTATAAATTACAAATCATTCATTTGGTGTAGCCTATTTTTATTTCTCATTTTACCCCTTAAAGAAACCAATTTTTAGACTAATATTTTTTCAACTTAAGAAATTAGTGAGTTAATAAATAAAGGCAAAACATAGTTTTGGTGTAGCATTTTTTTCTTCCCAAAATACCCTTTTCATTTTAAACTTAACTTCTCTTTGCTCACAAATGGCAGTTATAAGACGGTTTATTATCTTTTATTTAGTAATATATAATATCTATAACAATATATAAAGGCAAATCATTCATTTAGTGTAGGCTATTTATATTTCCCATTTTAAGCCTCTAATATACCAATTTTTAGACTATTTTTTTTCAACTTAAGAAATTAGTGAGTTAAAATATAAAGGCAAAATATAGTTTTGATGTAGAATTTTTTTTCTTCCCAAAATACCCTTTTAATTTCAAATCTTAACATTTCTTTGCTCACAAATGGCAGTTATAAGACAGTTTATTATCTTTCATATACTAATATATAATATAAAAAACAATATACAAAAGCAGAACAATTATTTGCTCTAACCTATTTTTATTTTCAAATATACCCCTCAAACATACCAATTTTTAGACTAATATTTTTTCAACTTAAGAAATTAGTGAGTTAATATATAGGCAAAACATAGTTTTGGTGTAGCAGTTTTATTCTTCCCAGTATACCCTTTTCATTTTAAATCTTAACTTTTGTTTGCTCACAAATGACAGTTATAAGACGTTTTATTATCTTTTATTTACTAAGATGTACTATCTATAACAATATATAAAGGCAAATCATTCATTTAGTGTAGCCTATTTTTATTTCCAATTTTACCCCTCGAAGATACCCATTTTTAGATTAATTTTTTTTCGACAAAAGAAATTAGTTAGTTGATATATAAAGGCAAAACATAGTTTTTGTGTAGTATTTTTTTTATCCCAAAATACCCTTTTCATTTTAAAATCTTAACTTCTCTTTGCTCACAAATGGCAGTTATAAGACGGTTTATTATTTTTCATATACTAATGTATAATATCTATAAAAATATATAAAGGCAGAACATTCATATTTTGTAACCTATCATTATTTCCAAATTTTCCCCTCAAACATACCAACTTTTTGAATAATATTTTTTCAACTTAAGAAATTAGTGAATTTATATATATATGCAAAACACAGTTCTGGTGTAGCATTTTTTCTTCCCAATATACCCTTTTCATTTTAAATCTTAACTTCTCTTTACTCATAAATGGCAATTATAAGACAGTTTATTATCTTTTATTTACTAATACATAATATCCATAACAGTATATAAAGGCAAATCATTCATTTAGTGTAGCCTATTTTGATTTCCCATTTTACCCCTCAAAGATACCAATGTTTAGAGTAATTTTTTTCAACTTTGGAAATTAGTTAGGTAATATATAAAAGCAAAACAAAGTTTTAGTGTACCATTTCATTCTTCCCAAAATACGCTTTTCAATTTAAATTTTAACTTCTATTTACTCACAAATGGCAGTTATAAGCCGGATTATTATCTTTCATATACTAATGTATCTTATCTATCAAAACATATAAAGGCGGAACATTCATTTGGTGTAACCTATCTTTATTTCCAAATTAACCCCTCAAACATACCAACTTTTAGACTATTATTTTTTAAACTTAAGGAATTAGTGAGTTAATATATATAGGAAAAACATGGTCTTGGTGTAGCATTTTTCTCTTCCCAATATACCCTTTCATTTTAAATCTTATCTTCTCTTTGCTCACAAATGGCAGTTATAAGACGTTTTATTATCTTTTATTTACTAATATATAATATCTATAACAATATATAAAGCCAAATCGTTCATTATTGTAGCCTATTTTGATTTCCCATTTAACCCCTCCAAGTTACCAATGTTTAGACTAATTTTTTTCAACTTAAGAAATTAGTTGGTTAATATATAAAGGCAAAACATAGTTTTATTGTACCATTCCTTTCTTCCCAAAATACGGTTTTCATTTTATATTTTAACTTCTCTTTACTCACAAATGGCAGTTATAAAACGATTTATTTTCTTTCATATACTAATGTATCATATCTATCACAATATATAAAGGCAGAACATCAATTTGGTGTAACATATTTTTATTCCAAATTTACCCCACAAATATACGAATTTTTAGACTAGTTTTTTTCCAACTTAAGAAATTAGTGAGTTAATATATATAGGCAAAACACAGTTTTAATGTAGCTTTTTTCCCCCAAAATACCCTTTACATTTTAAATCTTAACTTCTCTTTGCTCACATATGGAAGTTATAAGACGGTTTATTATCTTTTATTTACTAATTTATAACATCTAAAACAATGAATAATTACAAATCATTCATTTGGTGTAGCCTATTTTAATTTCTCATTTTACCCCTTAAAGATACAAATTTTTAGACAAATATTTTTTCCTCTTAAGAAATTAGTGAGTTAATATAGAAAGGCAAAACATACTTTTGGTGTAGAATTTTTTTCTTCCCAAAATACCCTTTTTATTTTAAATCTTAACTTCTCTTTGCTCACAAATGGCAGTTATAACACAGATTATTATCTTTCATATACTAATGTGTAATATCTATAACAATATATAAATGCAGAACATTCATTTGGTGTAACCTATTTTTATTTCGAAATTTACCCCTCAAATATACCAAATTTTGGACTTGTTATTTTTCAACTTAAGAAATTAGTGAGTTAATATATATAGGAAAAACATAGTTTTGGTTTAGCATTTTTTTTCTTCCCAAAATACCCTTTTTATATTATATCTTAACTCTCTTTGCTAACAAATGGCAGTTATAACACGGTTTATTATCTTTCATATATATTAATGTATAATATCTATAACAATATATAAATGCAGAACATTCATTTGGTGTAACCTATTTTCATTTCCAAATATACCCCTCAAACATACCAATTTTTAGTCTAGTTTTTTTTCAACTTAAGAAATTATTGAGTTAATATATATAGGCAAAACATAGTTTTGGTGTAGAATTTTTTATTCCCAACATACTCTTTTTCATTTTAAATCTTAACTTTTCTTTGCTCACAAATGGCAGTTATAAGACGGTTTATTATTTTTCATATACTAATGTATAATATCTATAAAAATATATAAAGGCAGAACATTCATATTGTGTAACCTATTATTATTTCCAAATTTTCCCCTCAAACATATCAACTTTTAGAATAATATTTTTTCAACTTAAGAAAGTAGTGAGTTAATATATATAGGCAAAACACAGTCCTCGTGTAGCATTTTTTCTTCCCAATATACCTTTTTCATTTTAAACCTTAACTTCTCTTTGCTCACAAATAGCCTATTTTGATACCGCATTTTAACCCTCAAAGATACCAATTTTTAGACTATTTTTTTTCAACTTAAAAAATTAATGAGTTCATATATATAACGGCAAAACATAGCTTTGCTGTAGCATTTTTTTCTTCCCAAAATACCCTTTTCATTTTAAATCTTAACTTCTCTTTCCTCACAAATGGCACTTAAAAGATGAATTATTATCTTTCATTTGGTGTAACGTATTTTTATTTCCAAATTTACGCCTCAAACATACTAATATTTAGACTAATATTTTTTAAACTTAAGAAATTAGTGAGTTATTATAAATAGTTAAAGCATAGTTTTGGTCTAGAATTTTTAATTCCCAAAATACCCTTTTCATTTTATATTTTACCTTATCTTTGCTCACAAATGGCAATAATAAGACGGTTTCTGATCTATTATTTACTATTATATAATATATATAACATTAAATAATTGCAAAACATATATTTGGAGTAACCTATTTTTATTTCCAAATTTACTCCTCAAACATACCAATTTTTAGACTAATATTTTTTAAACTTTAAAAATTAGTGAGTTAATATATAAAGGCAAAATATAGTTTTGATGTAGCATTTTTTTTCTTCCCAAAATACCCTTTTAATTTCAAATCTTAAATTCTCTTTGCTCACAAATGGCAGTTATAAGACAGTTTATTATCTTTCATATACTAATATATAATACAAAAAACAATATATAAAGGCAGAACAATTATTTGCTGTAACCTATTTTTATTTCCAAATATACCCCTCAAACATACCAATTTTTAGACTAATATTTTTTCAACATAAGAAATTAGTGAGTTAATATATATATATAGGCAAAACATAGTTTTGGTGTAGCATTTTTTTCTTCCCAGACTACCCTTTTATTTTAAATCTTAACTTCTCTTTGTTCACAAATGGCAGTTATAAGACGGTTTATTATCTTTCATATACTAATGTATAATATCTATAACAATATATAAAGGCAGAACAATTATTTGGTTTAACCTATTTTTATTTCAAAATTTACCCCTCAAACATACCAATTTTTAGACTAGTTTTTTTTTATTTTAAGAGATTACTGAGTTAATATATATAGGCATAACACAATTTTGGTGTAGCTTTTCTTTGCTCACAAATGGCAGTTATAAGACGGTTTATCATCTTTTATTCACTTATATATAATATCTATAGCAATAAATAATTACAAATCATTCATTTGGTGTAGCCTATTTTTATTTCTCATTTTACCCCTTAAAGATACCAATTTTTAGACTAATATTTTTTCAACTTAAGAAATTAGTAAGTTAATATATCAAGGCAAAACATAGTTTTGGTGTAGCATTTTTTTCTTCCCAAAATACCGTTTTTATTTTAAATCTTAACTTCTCTTTGCTCACAAATGGCAGTTATAACACGGTTTATTATCTTTCATATACTAATGTATACTATCTATAACAATATATAAACGTAGAACATTAATTTGGTGTAACGTATTTTCTTTTCCAAATTTACCCCTCAAACATACTAATTTTCAGACTAGTTTTTTTTCAACTTTAGAAATTAGTGAATTAATATATATAGGAAAAACATAGTTTTGATGTAGAATTTTTACTTCCGAAAATACCCTTTTCATTTTAAATCTTAACTTCTCTTTGCTCACAAATGGCATTTATCAGACGGTTTATTATCTTTGATATACTAATATGTAATATCTATAACATTAAATAATTGCAAAACATATATTTGGAGTAACCTATTTTTATTTCCAAATTTACTCCTCAAACATAACAATGTTTAGACTAATATTTTTTCAACTTTAGAAATTAGTGAGTTAATATATATAGGCAAAACATAGTTTTGGTGTAGCATTTTTTTCTTCCCAATATACCCTTTTCATTTAAAACTTAACTTCTCTTTGCTCACAAATGGCAGTTATAAGATGGTTTATTCTCTATTTTTTCGACCTAAAAAATTAGTTAGTTATTATATAAAGACAAAACATAGGTTTCGTGTAGCAATTTTTTCTTCCCAAAATACCCTTTTATTTAAAATCTTAACTTCTCTTTGTTCACCAATGGCAGTTATAAAACGGTTTATTATCTTTCATATACTAATATATAATATCTAAAAATATATATAAAGGCAAAACAATTATTTGGTGTAACCTTTTTTTATTTCCAAATTTACCCCTCAAACATACCAATTTTTTTACTAATAATTTTTCAATTTAAGCAATTAGTGATTTAATATATATAGGCAAAAAATAGTTTTGGTGTAGCGTTATTTTCTTCCCAATATACCCTTTTAATTTTAAATCTTAACTTCTCTTTGCTCAGAAATGACAGTTATAAAACGGTTTATTCTCTTTTATTTACTAATATGTACTATCCATAATAATATATAAAGGAATACCATTCATTTTGTATAGCCTATTTTTATTTCTCATTTTACCCCTCAAACATACCAATGTATTGACTAGTTTTTTTCAACTTAAGAAATTAGTTAGTTAATATATTTAAAGGCAAAACATAGTTTATGTGTAGCATTTTTTCTTTCCAAAATACCATTTTTATTTTAAATCTTAACTTCTCTTTACTCACAAATGGCAGTTATAATGTGGTTTATTATCTTTCATATACTAATGTAAAATATCTATGACAATATATATGTGCAGAACATTCATTTGGTAACCTATTTATATTTCAAAATTTACCCCTCAAACATACTAATTTTCAGACTAGTTTTTCTACAACTTAAGAATTTAGTGAGTTAATATATATAGGCAAATCATAGTTTTGGTATAGAATTTTTATTCCCAAAATACTCTTTTTCTTTTTGAGTCTTAACTTCTCTTTGCTCACAAATGGCCGTTATAAGACGGTTTATTATATTTGATATACTAATATATAATATCTATAACAATAAATAATTGCAAAACATATATTTGGTGTAACCTATTTTTATTTCAAAATTTACCCCGCAAACATACCAATTTTTAGACTAATATTTTTTCAACTTAAGAAATTAGTGATTTAATATATATAGGTAAAACATAATTTTGGTGTAGCATTTTTTTCTTCCAAATATACCCTTTTGATTTTAAATGTTAACTACTCTTTTCTCACAAATGACCGTTATAAGACGGTTTATTATGTTTTATTTACTAATATATACTATGTATTACATTATATAAAGGCAAATCATTCATTTAGGGTAGCCTATTTTTATTTCCAATTTTACCCCTCAAAGATACCCCATTTTAGACTAATTTTTTTTCACCTTAAGAAATTAGTTAGTTAATATATAAAGGCAAAACATAGTTTTCGTGTAGCATTTTTTTCTTCCCAAAATAACCTTTTTATTTTAAATCTTAACTTATCTTTGTTCACAAATGGCAGTTATATGACAGTTTATTATCTTTCATATACTAATGTATAATATCTATAATAATATATAAAGGCAGAACAATTATTTGATGTAACTAATTTTTATTTCCAAATTTACCTCTCAAACATACCAATTTTTATACTAGTTTTTTTTACATTTTAAGAAATTAGTGAGTTAATATATATAGGCATAACACAGTTTTGGTGTAGCTTTTTTTCTTCCCAAAATACCCTTTTTATTTTAAATCTTAAATTTTCTTTGCTCACAAATGGCAGTTATAAGACGGTTTATCATCGGTTTTTGACTAATATATAATATCTATAACAATAAATAATTACAAATCATTCAATTGTTGTATCCTATTTTTATTTCTCATTTTACCTCTTAAAGATAACAATTTTTAGACAAATATTTTGTCAACTTAAGAAATTATTGAGTTAATATATATAGGCAAAACATGGTTTTGGTGTAGCATTTTTTCTTCCAAAAATAAGCTTTTCATTTTAAATTTTAACTTCTATTTACCCACAAATAGCAATTATAAAACAGTTTATTATCTTTCATATGCTAATGTATATTATCTATAACAATATATAAAGGCAGAACATTCATTTGGTGTAACCTTTTTTTTTTCAAATTTACCCTTCCAACATACCAATTTTTAGACTAATATTTTTTCAACGTAAGAAATTAGTGAGTTAATATATATAGGCGAAACATACTTTTGGTGTAACATTTTTTTCTTCACAATATAACCTTTTCATTTTAAATCTTAACTACTCTTTTCTCACAAATGACAGTTATAAGACGGTTTATTATCTTTTATAAACTAATATATACTATTTATAACTATATATAAAGGCAAATCATAGTGTAGCCTATTTTTATTTCCCATTTTACACTTCAAAGTTACCCATTTTTAGACTAATTTTTTTTCAACTTAAGAAATTAGTTAGTTAATATATAAAGGCAAAACATAGTTTTGGTGTAGCATTTTTTATTCCCAAAATATGCTTTTAATTTTAAATTTTAGCATCTCTTTACTCACAAATGACAGTTATAAAACGGTTTATTATCTTTCATATACTAATGTATATTATCTATAACAATATATAAAGGCTGAACGTTCATTTGTTGTAACTTATTTTATTTTCAAATTTACCCCTCAAACATACCAATTTTTAGACTAATATTTTTTTTTAACTTAAGAAATTAGTGAGTTAATATATAAAGGCAAAACATAGATTTGGTGTAGAAATATTTTCTTCCCATTATACCCTTTTCATTTTAAATCTTAACTACTCTTTGCTCACAAATGACAGTTATAAGATGGTTTATTATCTTTTATTTACTAATATATACTATCTATAACAATATATAAAGGCAAATCATTCATTTAGTGTAGCCTATTTTTATTTCCCATTTTACCCCTCAAAGATACCCCATTTTAGACTAATTTTTTTTCACCTTAAGAAATTAGTTAGTTTATATATAAAGGCAAAACATAGTTTTGGGGTAGCATTATTTTCTTTCCAAAATACGCTTTTCATTTTAAATTTAAAGTTCTCTTTACTCACAAATGGCAGTTATAAAACGGTTTACTATCTTTCATAGACTAATGTATAATATCTATAACAATATATAAAGGCAGAACATTCATTTGGTGTAACCTATTTTTATTTCCAAATTTACCCCTCAAACATACCAATTTTTAGACTACTATTTTTTCAACTTAATAAATTAGTGAGCTAATATTTATATATAGGCAAAACATAGTTTTGGTGTAGCATTTTTTCTTCTCAATATACCCTTTTCATTTTAAATCTTAACTTCTCTTTGCTCGCAAATTGCAATTATCAGACAGTTTATTATATTTTTTTTACTAACATATAATATATGTAACAATATATAAAAACAAATCATTCACTTAGTGTAGCCTATTTATATTTCCCAGTTTAACCCCTCAAAGATACCCCATTTTAGACTAATTTTTTTTCAACTTAAGAAATTAGTTAGTTTATATATAAAGGCAAAACATAGTTTGTGTGTAGCATTATTTTCTTCCCAAAATACGCTTTTCATTTTAAATTTAAACTTCTCTTTACTCATAAATGGCAGTTATAAAACGGTTTACCGTCTTTCATATACTAATGTATAATATCTATAACAATATATAAAGGCAGAACATTCATTTGGTGTAACCTATTTTTATTTCCAAATTTACCCCTCAAACCTACCAATTTTTAGACTAATATTTTTTCAACTTAATAAATTAGTGAGCTAATATATAAAGGCAAAACTTAGTTTTGGTGTAGCATTTTTTCTTCCCAATATACCCTTTTCATTTTAAATCTTCACTTCTCTTCGCTCACAAATGACTGTTATAAGACGGTTTATTATCTTTTATTTACTAATATGTACTATCTAAAATAATATATAAAGGCAAATCATTCATTTTGTGTAGCCTATTTTTATTTCTCATTTTACCCGTCAAAGATACTAATGTTTAGACTAATTTTTTTTCAACTTAAGATATTAGTTAGTTTATATATAAAGGCAAAACATAGTTTTGGTGTAGCATTATTTTCTTCCAAAAACACGCTTTCCATTTTAAATTTAAACTTCTCTTTACTCACAATTGGTAGTTATAAAACGATTTACTTACTTTCATATACTAATGTATAATATCTATAACAATATATAAAGACAGAACATTCATTTGGTGTAACCTATTTTTATTTCCAAATTTACCCCTCAAACATACCAATTTTTAGACTAATATTTTTTCAACTTAATAAATTAGTGAGCTAATATATATAGGCAAAACATAGTTTTGGTGTAGCATTTTTTTCTTCCCAATATACCCTTTTAATTTTAAATATTCACTTCTCTTTGCTCACAAATGGCAGTTATAAGACAGTTTATTATATTTTATTTACTAATATATAATATATGTAATAATATATAAAGACAAATCATTCATTTAGTGTAGCCTATTTATATTTCCCAGTTTAACCCTCAAACATACCAATTTTTAGACTAATACTTTTTCTACTTAAGAAATTAGTGAGTTAATATATGTAGGCAAAACATAATTTTGGTGTAGCATTTTTTTTTCCTAATATACCCTTTTCATTTTAAATCTTAACTACTCTTCGCTCACAAATGACTGTTATAAGACGGTTTATTATCTTTTATTTACTAATATGTACTATCTATAATATTATATAAAGGCAAATCATTCTTTTTGTGTAGCCTATTTTTATTTCTCATTTTACCCCTCAAAGATACTAATGTTTAGACTAAATTTTTTTCAACTTAAGATATTAGTTAGTTTATATATAAAGGCAAAACATAGTTTTCGTGTAGCATTGTTTTCTTCCCAAAATACGCTTTTCATTTTAAATTTAAACTTCTCTTTACTCACAAATGGCAGTTATAAAACGCTTTACTGTCTTTCATATACTAATGTATAATATCTATAACAATATATAAAGGCAGAACATTCATTTGGTGTAACCGATTTTTATTTCCAAATTTACCCTCAAACATACCAATTTTTACACTAATATATTTTCACCTAAATAAATTAGTGAGCTAATATATATAGGCAAAACATAGTTTTGGTGTAGCATTTTTTCTTCCCAATATACCCTTTTAATTTTAAATCTTAACTTCTCTTTGCTCACAAATGGCAGTTATAAGACAGTTTATTATATTTTATTTACTAATATATAATATATGTAACAATATATAAAGACAAATCATTAATTTAGTGTAGCCTGTTTATATTTCCCAGTTTAACCCTCAAACATACTAATTTTTAGACTAATATTTTTTCATCTTTAGAAATAAGTGAGTTAATATATATAGGAAAAACATAGTTTTGGTGTAGCATTTTTTTCTTCCTAATATACCCTTTTCATTTTAAATCTTTACTACTCTTCGCTCACAAATGACTGTTATAAGACGGTTTATTATCTTTTATTTACTAATATGTACTATCTATAATAATATATAAAGGCAAATCATTCATTTTGTGTAGCCTATTTTTATTTCTCATTTTACCCCTCGAAGATACTAATGTTTAGACTAATTTTTTTTTCAACTTAAGATATTAGTTAGTTTATATATAAAGGCAAAACATAGTTTTGGTGTAGCATTATTTTTTTCCCAAAATACGCTTTTCATTTTAAATTTAAACTTCTCTTTACTCACAAATGGCAGTAATAAAACAGTTTACTGTCTTTCATATACTAATGTATAATATCTATAACAATATATAAAGGCAGAACATTCATTTGGTGTAACCTATTTTTATTTCCAAATTTACCCCTCAAACATACCAATTTTTAGACTAATATTTTTTCAACTTAATAAATTAGTGAGCTAATATATATAGGCAAAACATAGTTTTGGGGTAGCATTTTTTCTTCCCAATATACCCTTTTCATTTTAAATCTTAATTTCTCTTTGCTCACAAATGGCAGTTATAAGACAGTTTATTATATTTTAATTACTAATATATAATATGTGTAACAATATATAAAGACAAATCATTCATTTAGTGTAGCCTATTTATATTTCCCTGTTTAACCCTCAAACATATTAATTTTTAGAGTAATATTTTTTCAACTTTAGTAATTAGTGAGATAATATATAGGCAAAACATTGTTTTGGTGTAGCATTTTTTTCTTCCTAAGATACCCTTTTCATTTTAAATCTTAACTACTCTTCGATAACAAATGACTGTTATAAGACGGTTTATTATCTTTTACTTACTAATATGTACTATCTATAGCAATATATAAAGGCAAATCATTCATTTAGTGTAGCATTTTTTTATTTCTCATTTTACCCCTCAAAGATAACAATTTTTTGACTAATTTTTTTCAACTTAAGAAAATAGTTAGTTAATATATAAAGGCAAAACATAGTTTTGGTGTAGCATTTTTATCTTCCCAAAATACCCTTTTTATTTTAAATCTTAACTTCTCTTTTCTTAGAAATGGCAGTTATAACATGGTTTATTATCTTTCATATACTATTGTATAATATCTATAACAATATATAAATGCAGAACATTTATTTGGTGTAACTTATTTTTATTTCAAAATTTACCCCTCAAACATACCAATTTTTAAACTATTATTTTTTCAACTTAAGAAATTAGTGAGTTAATATATAAAGGCACAATATAGTTTTCTGCTGCATTTTTTTTCTTCCTGAAATACCCTTTTTATTTTAAATCATAAGATCTCTTTGCTCACAAATGGCTGTTATAAGACGGTTTATTATCTTCACATACTAAAGTATAATATCTATAACAATATATAAAGACAGAACATTCATTTCGTGTAACATATTATTATTTCCAAATTTACCACTCAAACATACCAATTTTTAGACTAATATTTTTTCAACTTAAGAAATTAGTGAGTTAATATATATATATAGGCAAAATATAGTTTTGGTGTAGCATTTTTTTCTTCCGGAAATACCCTTTTCATTTTAAATCTTAAGTTCTCTTTACTCATAAATGGCAGTTATAAAACGGTTTATTATCTTTCATATACTAATGTATATTATCTATAACAATATATAAGCAGAACATTCATTTGGTATAACCTTTTTTTTTATTCAAATTTACCCCTCAAACATATAAATTTTTAGACTAAAATTTTTTGAACTTAAGAAATTAGTGAGTTAATATATATAGGCAAAACATAGTTTTGGTGTAGCATTTTTTTCTTCCCAAAATACCCTTTTTATTTTAAATCTTAACTACTCTTTGCTCGCAAATGGCCGTTATAACACGGTTTATGATCTTTCATATACTAATGTATAATATCTATAAAAATTTATAAATGTAGGACATTCATTTGGTCTAACCTATTTTTATTTCCAATTTTATCCCTCAAACATACCAATTTTTAGACTAATATTTTTTCAACTTAGGAAATTAGTGAGTTAATATATAAAGGCAAAACATAGTTTTGGTGTAGCATGTTTTTCTTCCCAAAATACACTTTTCATTTTATATTTTAACTTGTCTTTACTCACAAATGGCAGTTATAAAACGGTTTATTTTCTTTCATATACTAATGTATATTTTCTATAACAATATATAAAGGCAGAACATTCATTTGGTGTAACCTATTTTTTTTTTCAAATTTACCCCTCAAACATACCAATTTTTAGAGTAATATTTTTTTAACTTAAAAACTTAGTGAGTTAATATATATAGGCAAAACATCGCTTTGGTGTAGTATTTTTTACTTCCCAATATACCTTTTTCATTTTAAATCTTACCTACTCTTTGCTCACAAATGAGAGGTATAAGACGGTTTATTATCTTTTATTTACTAATATATACTATCTATAACAAGATATCAAGGAAAATCTTTCATTTTGTGTAGCATATTTTTATTTCCCATTTTAACCCTCAAAGATACCCATTTTTAGACTAATTTTTTTTCAACTTAAGAAATTAGTTAGTTAATTTTTAATGGCAAAACATAATTTTGGTGAAGCATTTTTGTCTTTCCAAAATACGGTTTTCATTTTAAATTTTAACTTCTCTTTACTCACAAATGGCGGTTATAAAACGGTTTATTATCTTTCATATACTAATGTATCATATCTATAACAATATATAAAGGCAAAACATTCATTTGGTGTAACCTATTTTTATTCCAAATTTACCCCTCAAACCTTACAATTTTTACACTAGTTTTTTTCTGTTTAAGAAATTAGTGAGTTAATACATATAGGCAAAAAACAGTTTTGTCAAAGCTTTTTTTCCCAAAAATACCCTTTTCATTTTAAATCTTAACTTCTGTTTGCTCACAAATGGAAGTTATAAAACAGTTTATTATCTTTTATTTACTAATTTATAATATCTATAACAATAAATAATTACAAATCATTCATTTGGTGTGGCCTATTTTTATTTCTTATTTTACCCCTTAAACATACCAATTTTTTGACAAATATTTTTTTATCTTAAGAAATTAGTGAGTTAATATATAAAGGCAAAACATAGTTTTGGTGTAGCATTATTTTTCTTCCCAAAATACCCTTTTCATTTTAAATATTAAGTTCTCTTTGCTCACAAATGACAGTTATATGACGGTTTATAATCTTTCATATACTAATGTATAATATCTATAACAGTATATAAAGGCAGAACATTCATTTGGTGTAACCTATTTCTATTTACAAACTTACCCCTCAAGTATACCAATTTTTAGACTAATATTTTTTCAACTTAAGAAATTAGTGAGTTAATATATATAGGCAAAACATAGTTTTGGTGTAGCATTTTTTTCTTCCCAATATACCCTTTTCATTTTAAATCTTAACTACTCTTTACTCACAAATGAAAGTTATAAGACGGTTTATTATCTTTTATTTACTAATATATACTATTTATAACTATATATAAAGGAAAATCATTTATTTAGTGTAGCCTGTAACACCCCAATTCTACCCAAAGTTTAATATGCAAAAATCAGAGAAATTTTAAAATTCCATAAATTAAATACTGAGGCGTTACACCATCAAAACAACTCACTTTAAAATAGTTTACTTTAAAGTATGAATTTCGGATACATAGCATCGCAGGAAAACATAAATTGATTCATAGAAATCAAAACATCTCCTTTATTAAACTTCCTCATCAAAATCATGTTTATATAAATTATTGTTCTTAATTCACAAAAAGGAAACGACAAAAAAACAACAACAAGGACAACATAAATATTCCCCCCGAGTGCTAGGTATCAGAGTGACACCGACTCGACTAACAGCAGCTAAAAACTCCGTCTTCATAACCTGCACGTTACCAATATATAGGTAACGGCGAAACAAGTAAAGGGTGAGATACTCCAAAACATATAATTAAAGGCATGATAAAATATATATATATATATATATATATATATATATATATATATAGTTTTGGAATTATAAGGGGTATAGATTAATAAGTGTAATTCCAACACATCATCAAAACTCACTTACTTTACTCGTCATCCTAATGTGTATAATCTACACTATAACTTCATCGGCATAAATCATTACAACAACACCTAAACTTCCATCACCACGAAATCATCACAAGTTATTACTTCACTAATCAACACGACGATGATAAGCAACAACATCAAACAACAACATTAAATCATACTAATAACTCAATCATCATAAATAAATCATCACAAATTGGCTAGAGCCCATCTTCGCTTTTGGCATAAAGCCCACCTTCGCTTTTGGCATAAAGCCCATCATCGCAACATCATCACAAACATATATCATCGCAATTCAATATCATCCATCAATCAACAAAAACCCAACGCCAAACAACTCAAACATAAACATAACCGACTCCATGAGACACGACTATGTTATGCATGTGGTACCCATCGCTTTGTCCGTAATTAGGGACACTTGGCATAAAGCCGATCTTCGCTCGGCATAAAATCCATCATCGCTTGGCATAAAAGCCTCTTCGCCTGGCATAAAAGCCCTCTTCGCTTATGCAATGTATGTGACTCGACAATAAAACAACACAACACAAACACACCATCATCGCTCGTCAAAATTGGCATAAAGCCCACATCGCTATAATTTATCCACATCAAGATAAATATATCATCGCACCATATTTGCATTATGCAAAACATCACTAATAATTCATCATCATCAAAATCATGCATTCACAAATCGGAAGCATTTATTAGCAACATCAATATAAGCATCACGTACAAAGACATATATCGTCACATCGCATAATAATAAGGATTCATTAAATAAATACACCGTCGCAAAACTTACGTTTAATTACACCGCATCGTTATCAATTAATTCACTAAATTCCGAAAACGGAAAAAATAATCAAAACATCAATAATCATCGCGAAAGTAATTCCTAACAACCGGCATTAATCATATTCGTCAACGTCAAAATCGGATTGTCCATACGTGCCTTAAATCCACTAAAACACAATCCGGTTCAATTTACCGTAAATTGGCCTATTTCGGGTCGCTTCGTAAAAATTCATAATTTCTAAAAACTAACTTCACCACTACGTTCTACACGTCAAACTTAGCTAGTACGTCAATTTTCATTGAATTCGGAGCAACTTGCTCCGTCGCCGAATTTACCGAAATCGAAAAATCGGAACATAATCAGGTTCTAAATTTAATCGGCTAACTTGTACCCTAATTATATTTTATGGGTATCAAAAGCTACTAGGTGAAACTGTCATATTAGAATAAAACAGAAGTTATTTATATTGAAATTATGCAGGAAGTTTCATTCCATATAAAACAGAAAAACATGATACAGCAAAACACACCATTTCAATTTCCGTTTTTTTTTTCTTTTTTTCTTCTCTAATGGGCAGGGACGTATGTCCCTATTTCCATTAACAATAGGAGGCGGCTGCCTCATGGGACTAACTCCTCCCACGCCATTTGTTTCATTCCCTGCATAAATGCTATTTGTTTCACAGTTTCCATTTTCTTTGTTTTTCATTATTTCACTGTTAATTCTTCATTTCCATTTCTTCCTATTTTCATTTTCAATTCTTCATATTTTCATTTCCAATTTTGTTTTATAAACCCAACCCTACAACACTAAAACATCACTCATAATCTCTATGTCAAATTCAACCCTTCTAATCGATTTCCATCAACAATCAACCAAACCCTATAACTCCATTATCAATTTTTCCCCAATTCAAAATACAACTATCAAAACCTAATCATATGAGATAGAGAAATCAAACCCCTTACCATGGAAGCTTTGATTGATCTTGATGATTCTACAAAACCCAACTTCAAGCTCCTCTCTTGCTCTTGCTCCCCTCTTCCTCTTCTTCTCTAAACCCTCTTCTTTTTCCTCTCAAGTTTCTATTTTTGTTTTTCTTTTTCAAATGGGAAGAATGAGGAAAATTTGATTTTATAACTATGTTTCCTTACTAGCTCTCAAGTTTCATGTTTGGTGTTGGCATTTAGAATGGAAGGAAAACAAGGGAAGTATTTTTATGGATGGAAAGGAAATGAGGAAATTAATTTCATAATAACCTTACTAATAAACTAAGGTGTAAACCCAATCCTTCCCAATTAATCCTCACACTCCTAATTCATTAATATAATTAATTCAATCAATTAAAATAATTCTGGGGAATTAAATATCGGATCTGAAAAATATATACCGAACCGAACCGAACGTCGCCAGATAAATTACTAAATATATTAATTAACACAAATATTCTCGTCGCAAAATAAATATCGATCAGTAATTCAAAAATATTAATATAATATAATATTAATAAAAACAGGGCGTTACATAGCCTATTTTTATTTCCCATTTTACCACTCAAAGATACCCATTTTGAGACTAATGTGTTTTCAACTTAAGAAATTAGTTAGTTAATATATAAAGGAAAACATAGTTTTGGTGTAGCATTATTTTCTTCCCAAAATACGTTTTTCATTTTAAATTTTAATTTCTCTTTACTCAAAAATGACAGTTATAAAACGGTTTATTATCTTTCATATACTAATTATTAATATCTATAACAATATATAAAGGCAGAACATTCATTTGGTGTAACCTATTTCTATTTACAAACTTACCCCTCAAATATACCAATTTTTTTCCCAATATACCCTTTTCATTTTAAATCTTAACTACTCTTTACTCACAAATGATAGTTATACGACGGTTTATTATCTTTTATTTACTAATATATACTATTTATAACTATATATAAAGGCAAATCATTCATTTAGTGTAGCCTATTTTTATTTCCCATTTTACCACTCAAAGATACCCATTTTGAGACTAATTATTTTTCAACTTAAGAAATTAGTTAGTTAATATATAAAGGAAAACATAGTTTTGGTGTAGCATTGTTTTCTTCCCAAAATACGCTTTTCATTTTAAATTTTAATTTCTCTTTACTCACAAATGGCAGTTATAAAACGAGTTTATTATCTTTCATATACTAATGTATATTATCTATAACAATATATAAGCAGAACATTCATTTGGTATAACCTTTTTTTTTTTAATTTACCCCTCAAACATTTTAATTTTTAGACTAAAATTTTTTGAACTAAATAAATTAGTGAGTTAATATATATAGGCAAAACATAGTTTTGGTGTAGCATTTTTTTCTTCCCAAAATACCCTTTTATTTTAAATCTTAACTACTCTTTGCTCACAAATGACAGTTATAACACGGTTTTTGATCTTTCATATACTAATGTATAATATCTATAAAAATTTATAAACGTAGGACATTCATTTGGTCTAACCTATTTTTATTTCCAAATTTATCTCTCAAACATACCAATTTTTAGACTAATATTTTTTCATCTTAAGAAATTAGTGAGTTAATATATAAAGGCAAAACATAGTTTTGGTGTAGCATTATTTTTCTTCCCGAAATACCCTTTTCATTTTAAATCTTAAGTTCTCTTTGCTCACAAATGGCAGTTATATGACGGTTTATTATGTTTCATATACTAATGTATAATATCTATAACAGTATATAAAGGCAGAACATTCATTTGGTGTAACCTATTTCTATTTACAAACTTACCCCTCAAATATACCAATTTTTTTTCCCAATATACCCTTTTTATTTTAAATCTTAACTACTCTTTACTCACAAATCATAGTTATAAGACGGTTTATTATCTTTTATTTACTAATATATACTATTTATAACTATATATAAAGGCCAATCATTCATTTAGTGTAGCCTATTTTTATTTCCCATTTTACCACTCAAAGATACCCTTTTTGAGACTAATTTTTTTTCAATTTAAGAAATTAGTTAGTTAATATACAAAGGAAAACATAGTTTTGGTGTAGCATTGTTTTCTTCCCAAATTACGCTTTTCATTTTAAATTTTAATTTCTCTTTACTCACATATGGCAGTTATAAAACGGGTTTATTGTCTTTCATATACTAATGTATATTATCTATAACAATATATAAGCAGAACATTCATTTGGTATAACCTTTTTTTTTTAAAAAAATTTACCCCTCAAACATTTTAATTTTTAGACTAAAATTTTTTGAACTTAAGAAATTAGTGAGTTAATATATATAGGCAAAACATAGTTTTGGTGTAACATTTTTTTCTTCCCAAAATACCCTTTTTATTTTAAATCTTAACTACTCTTTGCTCACAAATGACAGTTATAACACGGTTTATGATCTTTCATATACTAATGTATAATATCTATAAAAATATATAAACGTAGGACATTCATTTGGTCTAACCTATTTTTATTTCCAAATTTATCCCTCAAAAATACCAATTTTTAGATTAATATTTTTTCAACTTAAGAAATTAGTGAGTTAATATATAAAGGCAAAACATAGTTTTGGTGTAGCATTTTTTTCTTTCCAAAATACGCTTTTCATTTTATATTTTAACTTCTCTTTACTCACAAATGGCAGTTATAAAACGGTTTATTTTCTTTCATATACTAATGTATATTATCTATAACAATATATAAAAGCAGAACATCCATTTGGTGTAACCTATTTTTTTTTCAAATTTACCCCTCAAACATACCAATTTTTATAGTAATATTTTTTTAACTTCAAAAATTAGTTAGTTAATATATATAGGCAAAACATCGCATTGGTGTAATATTTTTTACTTCCCAATATAGACTTTTAATTTTAAATCTTACCTACTCTTTGCTCACAAATGAGAGTTATAAGACGGTTTATTATCTTTTATTTACTAATTTATAATATCTATAACAAGATATCAAGGAAAATCTTTCATTTAGTGTAGCATATTTTGGTGAAGCATAATTTTGGTGAAGCATTTTTTTCTTTCCAAAATACGCTTTTCATTTTAAATTTTAACTTCTCTTTACTCACAAATGGCGGTTATAAAACGGTTTATTATCTTTCATATACTAATGTATCATATCTATAACAATATATAAAGGCAGAACATTCATTTGGTGTAACCTATTTTTATTCCAAATTTTCCCCTCAAACCTTACAATTTTTAGACTAGTTTTTTTGCTGTTTAAGAAATTAGTGAGTTAATATATATAGGCAAAAAACAGATTTGTCGAAGCTTTTTTTCCCCCAAAATACCCTTTTCATTTTAAATCTTAACCTCTCTTTGCTCACAAATGGAAGTTATAAAACGGTTTATTATCTTTTATTTACTAATTTATAATATCTATAACAATAAATAATTACAAATCATTCATTTGGTGTGGCCTATTTTTATTTCTCATTTGACCCCTTAAAACAAACCAATTTTTTGACAAATATTTTTTCATCTTAAGAAATTAGTGAGTTGATATATAAAGGCAAAACATAGTTTTGGTGTAGCATTACTTTTCTTCCTGAAATACCCTTTTCATTTTAAATCTTAAGTTCTCTTTCCTCACAAATGATAGTTATAAGACAGTTTATTATCTTTTATTTACTAATATATACTATCTATAACTATATATAAAGGCAAATCATTCATTTAGTGTAGCCTATGTTTATTTCCCATTTTACCCCTCAAAGATACCCATTTTTAGACTATTTTTTTTTCAACTTAAGAAATTAGTTTGTTAATAAATAAAGGAAAACGTAGTTTTTGTGTAGCATTTTTTTCTTCCCAAAATACACTTTTTATTTTAAATTTTAATTTCTCTTTACTCACAAATTGCAGTTATAAAACGGTTTATTATCTTTCATATACTAATGTATATTATCTATAACAATATATAAAGGCAGAACATTCATTTGGTGTAACCTTTTTTTTTCTTCAAATTTACCCCTCAAACATCTAAATTTTTAGACTAATATTTTTTGAACTTAAGAAATTAGTGAGTTAATATATATAGGCAAAACATAGCTTTGGTGTAGCCTACTTTTATTTCCCATTTTACCCCTCAAAGTTACCCATTTTTTGACTAATTTTATTTCAAATTAAGAAATTAGTTAATTAATATATAAAGGCAAAACATAGTTTTAGTGTACCATTTCTTTCTTCCCAAAATACGCTTTTCATTTTAAATTTTAACTTCTTTTTACTCACAACTGGCAGTTATAAAATGGTTTATTTCCTTTCATATACTAATGTATCTTATCTACCACAATATATAAAGGCAGAACATTCATTTGGTGTAACATATTTTTATTCCAAATTTACCCCTCAAATATACCAATTTTAAGACTAGTTTTTTTTCAACTTAAGAAATTAGTGAGTTAATATATATAGGAAAAATATAGTTTTAGTGTAGCTTTTTTTCTCCAAAATACCCTTTACATTTTAAATCTTAACTTTTCTTTGCTCACATATCGAAGTTATAAGACAGTTTATTATCTTTCATTTATTAATTTATAATATCTATAACAATGAATAATTACATATCATTCAATTGGTAGAGCCTATTTTTATTACTCATTTTACCCCTTAAAGATACAAATTTTAACACTAATATATTTTCATACTTAAGAAATTAGTGAGTTAATAGAGAAAGGAAAAACATAGTTTTGTGTAGCATTGTTTCTTCCCAAAATACCCTTTTTATTTTAAATCTTAACTTCTCTTTGGTCACAAATGGCAGTTATAACACGGTTTATTATCTTTCATTAACTAATGTATAATATCTATAACAATATATAAATGCAGAACATTCATTTGGTGTAACCTATTTTAATTTCCAAATTTACCCGTCAAACATACCAATTTTTAGACTAGTTTTTTTTCAACTTAAGAAATTATGGAGTTAATATATATAGGCAAAACATAGTTTTGGTCTAGAATTTTTTATTCCCAACATACTCTTTTTCATTTTAAATCTTAACTTCTCTTTGCTGACAAATGTTAGTTATAAGACGGTTTATTATTTTTCATATACTAATGTATAATATCTATAAAAATATATCAAGGCAGAACATTCATATTGTGTAACCTATTATTATTTCCAAATTTTCTCCTCAAACATACCAACATTTAGAATAATAGTTTTTCAACTTAAGATTATTGACTTAATATAGATAGGCAAAACAAAGTTCTCGTGTAGCATTTTTTCTTCCCAATTTACCCTTTTCATTTTAAGTCTTAACTTCTCTTTGCTCAGAAATGGCAGTTATAAGACACTTTATTATCTTTTATTTACTAATATATAATATCCATAACAATATATATAAGTAAATCATTCATTTAGTGTAGCCTATTTTGATTTCCCATTTTACCCCTCAAAGATACCAATGTTTAGACTAATTTTTTTCAACTTAAGAAATGAGTTAGTTAATATACAACGGCAAAACATAGTTTTTGTGTAGCATTGTTTTCTTCCCAAAATACCCTTTTCATTTTAAATCTTAACTTCTCTTTGATCACAAATGGCGGTTATAAGACGGATTATTATCTTTCATATACTAATGTAGAATATCTATAAAAATATATAAAGGCGGAACATTCATTTGGTGTAACCTATTTTAATTTCCAAATTAACCCCTCAAACATACCTACGTTTAGACTAATATTTTTTAAACTTAAGAAATTAGTGAATTAATATATGTAGGAAAAAGATGGTCTTGGTGTAGCATTTTTCTCTTCCCAAAATATCCTTTCATTTTAAATCTAATCTTCTCTTTGCTCACAAATTGCAGTTATAAGACGTTTTATTATCTTTTATTTACTAATATATAATATCTATAACAATATATAAAGGCAAATCATTCATTATTGTAGCCTATTTTGATTTCCCATTTTACCCCTCCAAGATACCAATGTTTAGACTGATTTTTTTCAAGTTAAGAAATTAGTTAGTTAATAGATAAAGGCAAAACATAGTTTTAGTGTACCATTTCTTTCTACCCAAAATAAGCTTTTCATTTTAAATTTTAACTTCTCTTTACTCACAAATGGAAGTTATAAAACGGTTTATTTTCTTTCATATACTAATGTATCATATCTATCACAATATATAAAGGCAGAACATTCATTTGGTGGAACATATTTTTATTCCAAATTTACCCCTCAAATATACCAATTTTTGACTAGTTTTTTTTCAACTTAAGAAATTAGTGAGTTAATATATATAGGCAAAACACAGTTTTAGTGTAGATTTATTTCCCCAAAATACCCTTTACATTTTAAATCTTAACTTCTCTTTGCTCACATATGGAAGTCATAAGACGGTTTATTATCTTATATTTACTAATTTATAATATCTATAACAATGAATAATTACAAATCATTCATTTGGTGTAACCTATTTTTATTTCTCATTTTACCCCTTAAAGATACAAATTTTAAGACAAATATTTTTTCATCTCAAGAAATTAGTGAGTTAATATAGCAAGGCAAAACATAGTTTTGTTGTAGCATTTTTTCTTCCCAAAATACCCTTTTTATTTTAAATCTTAACTTCTCTTTGCTCACAAATGGCAGTTATAACACGGTTTATTATCTTTCATATACTAATGTATAATATCTATAACAATATATAAATGCAGAACATTCATTTGGTTTAACCTATTTTTATTTCGAAATTTAACCCTCAAATATACCAAATTTTGGACTAGTTATTTTTCAACTTAAGAAATTAGTGAGTTAATATATATAGGCAAAACATAGTTTTGGTGTAGCAGTTATTTCTTCCCAAAATACCATTTTTATTTCAAATCTTAACTACTCTTTGCTAACAAATGGCAATTATAACACGGTTTATTATCTTTCATATATATTAATGTATAATATCTATAACATTATATAAATGCAGAACAGTCATTTGGTGTAACCTATTTTCATTTCCAAATTTACCCCTCAAACATACCAATTTTTAGACTAGTTTTTTTTCAACTTAAGAAATTATTGAGTTAATATATATAGGCAAAACATAGTTTTGGTGTAGAATTTTTTATTCCCAACATACTCTTTTTCATTTTAAATCTTAACTTCTCTTTGCTAACAAATGGCAGTTATAAGACGATTTATTATTTTTCATATACTAATGTATAATATCTATAAAAATATATAAAGGCAGAACATTCATATTGTGTAACCTATTATTATTTCCAAATTTTCCCCTCAAAACATACCAACATTTAGAATAATAGTTTTTCAACTTAAGAAATTATTGAGTTAATATAGATAGGCAAAACACAGTTCTCGTGTAGCATTTTTTCTTCCCAATTTACCCTTTTCATTTTAAGTCTTAACTTCTCTTTGCTCAGAAATGACAATTATAAGACACTTTATTATCTTTTATTTACTAATATATAATATCCATAACAATATATAAAGGTAAATCATTCATTTAGTGTAGCCTATTTTGATTTCCCATTTTACCCCTCAAAGATACCAATGTTTAGACTAATTTTTTTCAACTTAAGAAATTAGTTATTTAATATATCACGGCAAAACATAGTTTTGGTGTAGCATTTTTTTCTTCCCAAAATACCCTTTTCATTTTAAATCTTAACTTCTCTTTCATCACAAATGGCTGTTATAAGACGGATTATTATCTTTCATATACTAATGTAGAATATCTATAAAAAATATATAAAGGCGGAACATTCATTTGGTGTAGCCTATTTTTATTTCCAAATTAACCCCTCAAACATACCTACTTTTAGACTAATATTTTTTAAACTTAGGAAATTAGTGAGTTAATATATGTAGGAAAAAGATGGTCTTGGTGTAGCATTTTTCTCTTCCCAATATATCCTTTCATTTTAAATCTTATCTTCTTTTTGCTCACAAATTGCGGTTATAAGGCGTTTTATTATCTTTTATTTACTAATATATAATATCTATAACAATATATATAGGCAAATCATTCATTATTGTAGCCTATTTTGATTTCCCATTTTACCCCTCCAAGATACCAATGCTTAGACTGATTTTTTTCAAGTTAAGAAATTAGTTAGTTAATATATAAAGGCAAAACATAGTTTTAGTGTACCATTTCTTTCTTCCCAAAATAAGCTTTTCATTTTAAATTTTAACTTCTCTTTACTCACAAATGGAAGTTATAAAACGGTTTATTTTCTTTCATATACTAATGTATCATATCTATCACAATATATAAAGGCAGAACATTCATTTGGTGGAAAATATTTTTATTCCAAATTTACCCCTCAAATATACCAATTTTTGACTAGTTTTTTTTCAACTTAAGAAATTAGTGAGTTAATATATATAGGCAAAACACAGTTTTAGTGTAGATTTATTTCCCCAAAATACCCTTTTCATTTTAAATCTTAACTTCTCTTTGCTCACAAATGGCAGTTATAAGACGGTTTATTATCTTTTATTTACAAATTTATAATATCTATATCAATGAATAATTACAAATCATTCATTTGGTTTAGCCTATTTTTATTTCTCATTTTACCCCTTAAAGATACAAATTTTAAGACAAATATTTTTTCATCTTAAGAAATTAGTGAGTTAATAAAGAAAGGCAAAACGTAGTTAATAAAGAAAGGCAACTTTACCCCTCAAACATACCAACTTTTAGAGTAGTTTTTTTTCAATTTAAGAAATTATTGGGTTAATATATATAGGCAAAACATAGTTTTGGTGTAGAATTTTTTATTCCGAACATACTCTTCTTAACTTTAAATCTTAACTTCTCTTTGCGCACAAATGGCAATTATAAGACGGTTTATTATTTTTCATATACTAATGTATAATATTTTCAAAAATATATTAAGGCAGAACATTCATATTATGTAACCTATTTTTATTTCAAAATTTACCCCTCAAACATACCAATATTTAGAATAATATTTTTTCAACTTAAGAAATTAGTGAGTTAATATATATAGGCAAGACACAGTTTTGGCGTAGTATTTTTTCTTCCCAATATACCTTTTACATTTTAAATCTTAACTTCTCTTTGCTCACAAATGGCAGTTATAAGATAGTTTAATATCTTTTATTTACTAATATATAATATCCATAATAATATATAAAGGAAAATCATTCATTTAGTGTAGCCTATTTTGATTTCCCATTTTACCCCTCAAAGATACCAATGTTTAGACTAATTTTTTTCAACTTAAGAAATTAGTTAGTTATAAGACGCTTTTCATTTTAAATTTTAACTTCTCTTCGCTCACAAATGTTCGTTATAAGACGGTGTATTAACTTTTATTACTAATATATAATATCTATAACAATATATAAAGACAAATAATACATTTGGTGTAACTTAATTTTAATTCCAAATTTACCCCTCAAACATACCAATTTTCAGACTAATATTTTTTGAACTTGTGAGTTTAGTGACTTAATATACATGGAAAAATATGATTTTGGTGTAGCATTTTTTTCTTCCTAAAATACCCTTTTCATTTTAAATCTTAACTTCTCTTTGCTCACAAATGGCAGTTATAAGACGGTTTATTATCTTATATTTACTAATTTATAATATCTATAACAATGAATAATTACAAATCATTCATTTGGTGTAACCTATTTTTATTTCTCATTTTACCCCTTAAAGATACAAATTTTAAGACAAATATTTTTTCATCTTAAGAAATTAGTGAGTTAATATAGCAAGGCAAAACATAGTTTTGTTGTAGCATTTTTTCTTCCCAAAATACCCTTTTTATTTTAAATCTTAACTTCTCTTTGCTCACAAATGGCAGTTATAACACGGTTTATTATCTTTCATATACTAATGTATAATATCTATAACAATATATAAATGCAGAACATTCATTTGGTTTAACCTATTTTTATTTCGAAATTTAACCCTCAAATATACCAAATTTTGGACTAGTTATTTTTCAACTTAAGAAATTAGTGAGTTAATATATATAGGCAAAACATAGTTTTGGTGTAGCAGTTATTTCTTCCCAAAATACCATTTTTATTTCAAATCTTAACTACTCTTTGCTAACAAATGGAAATTATAACACGGTTTATTATCTTTCATATATATTAATGTATAATATCTATAACAATATATAAATGCAGAACATTCATTTGGTGTAACGTATTTTCATTTCCAAATTTACCCCTCAAACATACCAACTTTTAGAGTAGTTTTTTTTCAATTTAAGAAATTATTGGGTTAATATATATAGGCAAAACATAGTTTTGGTGTAGAATTTTTTATTCCGAACATACTCTTCTTAACTTTAAATCTTAACTTCTCTTTGCGCATAAATGGCAATTATAAGACGGTTTATTATTTTTCATATACTAATGTATAATATTTTCAAAAATATATTAAGGCAGAACATTCATATTATGTAACCTATTTTTATTTCAAAATTTACCCCTCAAACATACCAATATTTAGAATAATATTTTTTCAACTTAAGAAATTAGTGAGTTAATATATATAGGCAAGACACAGTTTTGGTGTAGTATTTTTTCTTCCCAATATACCTTTTACATTTTAAATCTTAACTTCTCTTTGATCACAAATGGCTGTTATAAGACGGATTATTATCTTTCATATACTAATGTAGAATATCTATAAAAAATATATAAAGGCGGAACATTCATTTGGTGTAACCTATTTTTATTTCCAAATTTACCCCTCAAACACACCAATTTTTAGACTAAACACATAAATGTATTGACTCCTTGAATAAGTGACTTGTGCACCATTCACCTACAATATTTAGAGAGTGAAGTATACACACATTATTGTTAGTTAATGTGGTAGCATTTTTTCTTCCCAAAATACCCTTTTTATTTTAAATCTTCACTTCTCTTTGCTCACAAATGACAGTTATAACACGGTTTATTATTTTGCATATACTAATGTATAATATCTATAACAATATATAAATGCAGAACATTCATTTGGTGTAACCTATTTTTATTTCTAAATTTATCCCTCAAATATAGTAAATTTTGGATTAGTTATTTTTCAACTTAAGAAATTAGTGAGTTAATATATATAGGCAAAACATAGTTTTTGTGTAGCATTTTGTCTTCCCAAAATACCCTTTTTAATTTAAATCTTAACTACTTTTTGCTAACAAATGACAGTTATAACACGGTTTATTATCTTTCATATATATTAATGTATAATATCTATAACAATATATAAATGCAGAACATTCATTTTGTGTAACCTATTTTCATTTCCAAATTTACCCCTCAAATCTACCAATTTTTAGACTAGATTTTTTTCAACTTAAAAAATTATTTAGTTAATATATATAGGCAAAACATAGTTTTGGTGTAGAATTTTTTATTCCCAACATACTCTTTTTCATTTTAAATCTTAACTTCTCTTTGCTCACAAATGGCAGTTATAAGACGGTTTATTATTTTTCATAGACTAATGTATAATATCTATAAAAATATATAAAGGCAGAACATTCATATTGTGTAACCTATTATTATTTCCAAATTTTCCCCTCAAACATACCAACTTTTAGAATAATATTTTTTCAACTTAAGAAATTACTGAGTTAATATATATAGGCAAAACACAGTTCTGGTGTAGCATTTTTTCTTCCCAAAATACCCTTTTCATTTTAAATCTTAACTTCTCCTTGCTCAAATGGCAGTGATAAGACAATTTATTATCTTTTATTTACTAATATATAATATCCATAACAATATATAAAGGCAAATCATTCATTTAGTATAGCCTATTTTGATTTCCCATTTTACCCCTCAAAGATACCAATGTTTAGACTGATTTTTTTCTACTTAAGAAATTAGTTAGTTAATATATAACGGGAAAACATAGCTTTTGTGTAGCATTTTTTTCTTCCCAAAATACCCTTTTCATTTTAAATCTTAACTTCTCTTTCCTTACAAATGGCAGTTAAAAGACAGATTATTATCTTTCATATACTAATGTAGAATATCTAAAAATATATATAAAGGCGGAACATTCATTTGGTGTAACCAATTTTTATTTCCAAATTAACCCCTCAAACATACCAACTTTTAGAGTAGTATTTTTTCAACTTAAGAAATTAGTGGGTTAATATACATAGAAAAAATGAAGCTTTGGTATAGCATTTTTTTCTTCACAATATACCCTTTTCATTTTGAATCTTAACTTTCCTTTGCTCACAAATGGAAGTTATAAGACGGTTAATTATATTTTATTTACTAATATATACTATCTATAACAATATATAAAAGCAAATTATTCGTTAAGTGTAGTCTTTTTCTATTACCCATTTTACTCCTCCGAGATACCCATTTTTAGACTAATTTTTTTTCAAGTTAAGAAATTAGTTAGTTAATATATAAAGGCAAAACATTGTTTTTGTGTAGCATTTTTTTCTTCCCAAAATACCCTTTTCATTTTAAATCTTTACTTCTCTTTGCTCACAAGTGGCAGTTATAAGACGGTTTATTATCTTTCATATACTAATGTATATTATCTATAACAATATATAAAAGCAGAACAATCATTTGGTGTAACCTATTTTTATTTTCAAATTTACCCCTCAAACATACCAATTTTTAGACTAACATTTTTTCAACTTAAGAAATTAGTGAGTTAATATATATATATATATACCCAATATACCCTTTTTCATCCCAATATATCCTTTTCATTTTAAATCTTAACTTATCTTTGCTCACAAATGACAGTTATAAAACGGTTTATTATCTTTTAATTACTAATATGTACTATTTATAACAATATATAAAGGCAAATCATTCATTTAGTGTAGCCTATTTTTATTTCTCATTTTACCCCTCAAAGATACCAATGGTTAGACTAATTTTTTTTAACTTAAGAAATTAGCCAGTTAATATATAAAGGCAAAACTTAGTTTTGGTGTAGCATTTTTTTCTTCCCAAAATACCCTTTTTATTTTAAATCTTAATTTCTTTTTGCTCACAAATGGCAGTTATAAGACTGTTTATTATCTTGCATATACTAATGTATAATATCAATAACAATATATAAATGCAGAACATTCATTTGGTGTAACCTATTTTTATTTCTAAATTTACCCCTCAATTATACCAATATTTAGACTAGTTTTTTTTCAACTTAAGAAATTAGTGAGTTAATATATATAGGCAAAACACAGTTTTGGTGTATCTTTTTATCTTCACAAAATATCCTTTTCATTTTAAATTTTAACTTCTCTTTGCTCACAAATGGCAGTTATAAGACAGTGTATCATCTTTAATTTACTAATATATAATATCTATAACAATAAATAATTACAGATCATTCTTTTGGTGTAGCCTATTTTTATTTCTCACTTTACGCCTCAAAGATACTAATTTTTAGACTAATATTTTTTAAACTTATGAAATTAGTGAGTTAATATATAAACACAAAACATAGTTTTTGTGTAGCATTTTTTTCTTCCCAAAATACCCTTTTATTTTAAATCTTAACTTCTCTTTGCTCACAAATGGCAGTTATAACACGGTTTATTATCTTTCATAAACTAATGTATAATATCTATAACAATATATAAATACAGAATATTCATTTGGTGTAACCTATTTTTATTTACAAATTTACCCCTCAAACATACCAATTTTCAAACTAGTTTTTTTTCAACTTAAGAAATTAGTGAGTTAATATATATAGGCAAAACATAGTTTTGGTGTAGAATTTTTTCTTCCCAAAATACCCATTTTCATTTTAAATCTTAACTTCTATTTGCTCACAAATAGCAGTTATAAGACGGTTTGTTATCTTTGATATACTAATATATAATATCTATAACAATAAATAATTGCATAACATATATTTGGTGTAACCTATTTTTATTTTAAAATTTACCCCTCAAACATACCAATTTTTAGAGTAATATTATTTCAACTGAAGAAATTAGTCAGTTAATATATATAGGTAAAACATAGTTTTGGTGTAGCATTTTTTCTTCCCAATAGACCCTTTTCATTTTTAACTTAACTTCTCTTTGCTCACAAATGGCAGTTATAAGACGGTTTATTATCTTTTATTTACTAATATATAATATCTATAACAATATATAAAGGCAAATCATTTGTTTAGTGTAGCCTATTTATATTTCCCATTTTAATCTTCAAAGATACCCATTTTTAGGCTATTTTTGTTTCAACTTAAGAAATTAGTGAGTTAATGAATAAAGACAAAATATAGTTTTGGTATAGCATGTTTTATCTTCTTAAAATACCCTTTTCATTTTAAATCTTAACTTCTCTTTGCTCTCAAATGGAAGTTATAAGACGGTTTATTTTCTTTCATATACTAATGTATAATATCTATAACAATATATAAAGGCAGAACATTCATTTGGTGTAACCTATTTTTATTTCCAAATTTACCCCTTAAACATACCAATTTTTAGACTAATATTTTTTCAACTTAAGAAATTAGTGAGTTAATATATATAGGCAAACATAGTTTTGGTGTAGCATTTTGTTATTCCCAATATACCGTTTTCATTTTAAATATTAACTACTCTTTGCTCATAAATGACAGTTATAAGACGGTTTATTATCTTTTATTTACTAATATATACTATCTATAGCAATATATAAAGGCAAATCATTCATTTAGTGTAGCCTATTTTTATTTCCCATTTTACCCCTCAAAGATACCCATTTTTAGACTAATTTTTTTTCAACTTAAGAAATTAGTTAGTTAATAAATAAAGGCAAATTAGACTAATTTTTTTCAACTTAAGAAATTAGTTAGCTAATTTTTTTCACCCGCTGATGGTAGACGTTCATCTGAGTCTAGCTACCGTATTGGAGATAATGGAACTTCAGGGGGGACAAATTAGACTTTGCTATGATCGAGATAATTAGATTGTGAACTTTCTCATGTACTTTTGGCATAATGATACTTATTATTATAAGATTAGGAATTGATATATTTTGGGTTTTTTGTACTACTTGACATGATTATGGAACTCGCATTTTACATGATTATGGAACACACTTTTTTTTTTGGATATTATAATGCTTATTTGATGTTAAATATTTTTTATTAAAATTAATTTTACTATATTACAAAGTGATAGAAAATAAAACAAAAAATAATACTATAAATAAATATATTAAAGAAGAAATAATTTAAAGAAAAAAATAACACAAAAAAAGCTATATTTAAAATTTTTACATAGATAATAATTTAAATAAAAATATATATAATAGAAAAATAAAAAAATCAAGACATAAACAAAGTCATGGCGATGTACGAACTGTCGTAATCAACAATTAAAAATAATCAACAAAAGTCATGACGGTATCGAACCGTCGCCATAAACAATTTAATCAATTTCAAAAGATATTCACGACAGTATCGAACCGTCGCCTTCAATAATTAAAAGAAACTCAAAAGATAGTCACGACGGTTTCAAACAGTCACCGATACTTGATTATGTCAGCTCCAAACCCGTCGTAAACTTGAACGACAGTTTTTGTAACCGTCGCGAAATAGGTTGGGGACACACACTTCTGCGACGGTAAAGCAACCGTCGTGGAAAGCAAATTGCGACGGTTTTAACCGTCGTAATCTACAAAAATACCTGTCGCAATCTACCAATTTTCTTGTAGTGACATTATTTTTTGTAGCATTTTTTTCTTCCCAAAATACCCTTTTCATTTTAAATCTTAACTTCTCTTTGCTCACAAATGGCAGTTATAAGACGGTTTATTATCTTTCATATACTAATGTATAATATCTATAATAATATATAAAGGCAGAACAATTATTTGGTGTAACCTATTTTTATTTCCAAATTTACCCCTCAAACACACCAATTTTTAGACTAAACACATAAATGTATTGACTCCTTGAATAAGTGACTTGTGCACCATTCACCTACAATATTTAGAGAGTGAAGTATACACACATTATTGTTAGTAAAACATCAATCATCACATACATTCAATGGTGCTTGGTGATCTCCCAAAGGCAAACCCAAAGATAAGAGAGAGAGGGAGAGAGAGAGAGAGAGAGAGAGAGAGCATTTGATCTTTGTGCAATGCAATGGTATGAAGTATGAGTGAATCTTAGGGGCAGAAATTGGGGTACAAAAATTATGATGGATAATATGAAATGCTTTAATGATTGAAAATTTTTAATTTCAAAAGTTGACCAAAAATTCAAAGTTTGACTCATATGGACAGTTGACTTTTTGTCAGATGATTCAAAATTTCCTTGTTAATCAACCATGGCATTGGAGATGTTTTGAACCAAGAAATTAGGTCGAGATATTGCATTGTTGATCTTGAGATTATGCTCTAAGAAATTAGGTCATGCATTGTGTAAAAAGTCAATGATGCACCATCCTCGATCAAAACCCTAATTTGGTCGATCCAAGATTGATTTGGAGGAAATGATTGGAATTTGAAGATCAAATGTTTGATGATTGATGAAGATAGATCACTAGAGGTAAGTGGAGACTCAAACCCTAATTGATCACATCTTGCATTGATGAACGATTTGATTCAAAACCCTAATTTGGCTCAAGAATCAAACATACAAGCTATCTTGTTTTGAAATTTGTCAGTGATGCAATGATGCATATGTAGATGATATGAGATGGTATCTGAGGTCAAAATTTGGGGTATGACAGCCACTTCTAACATTAAGTGATGTGAGTATCAATTAAACACACTGTGTGATTTATGTTAATTTAATAAAAATATAATATTTTATAATAATATTCACTACAAAAGAAAGGTCATCTGCCACGACCATGAAATCGTGGCTAGATATAAAATAATTGTGGCTTAACGCTTTTGCCACGGTTTGACCACGAATAAGTAACTGTGGAATATGCGGTCGTGGCCTAAAGTATAAGTCGCGGTTTTCATGTTTTTGCCACGTTTTATTTACATTTGTGGCTTGAATAGGCCACGGTTTAGGTATCTAAGTTAAGCCAGCGGTTTATCTTGCGCCTCGGTTATTAACAGTGGCTGAATCTAGCCACGGTTTTTATTTAATGTAGCACACAATTTAGTTTCCTAGGTATGGCCACTAATTAAAACCGCGACTAAATTTATACACGGTTTTACACCATTTAAGCTTGCCATAATTTCTTTTTGTGCCAAATAGTTGTGACAATTGTGTTCTTCATGCCATGGCATGAAAAGGTTATTTCAGGTTAATATAAAATGTCCTCCAACATGAATAATCATTTTTGTAGATATTTATTAAAAAAATTAAAATTTAATTATGCAAGCAAACATTATGACACAACGTCAAAATATTCATTAAGAAATATGTAAGTCTACATCAAGTGCGCTACCGACTAATAAGTCACAAAAATATAGGTGTCTTGATATTATCATTCTTAAACAAAACCAAGTTTCTCTCAATAGAGTCATCCCAAATTAAAAACAAAAGTTCACAGAAAAAATTATGTAATAATATTGGTATAAGTCATTTCCTGCATTTTATGTTTTCTTCCCTAACTTTATTACGAGTCTATTTGGTAAGACCAATTTGTGAGCTTATGTCTTATAGCTTATAGCTTATAAGTTCATATAACATTTTAGACCTATTTGGTAACGGTTTTTGATCACGAGCTTATAGTTTATTTTGCTAGCTTATAGCTTATTTTCCAGACGCTATTTTAAATAGCGTTTTAGCTTATAGCTTATTATTTTTTCTTCATTTTTTATCCTTATTATTTTTAAAAAAAATCATTTTTATCCTCAACAATTTATTTTAAATTAAAATAAAATAATTATATATTGAATATCTTTTATGCCATTTTACATTTATAAGTCAGTTAAACCGCTAATGTTATCAAACACTTCAATTAACTTATCAGTCATAAGTCTCAACAATCATCTATAAGCTATAAGCTACCAGTCATCAGCCTTCTGCTATAAGCTATAAGCTATAAGCTAGCTTATTTGTCAACCGCTATTTTTACCTAACAGACCCTACAGCTACAGCAGTTGCACACGATGAAATTCCCATCTACAAAAGACATTTTGTTACCTTAAAATTTCTAAATATGTTTACGGGTATGTATCAAAGGAAAACGTCCTTATAAGTTAGGGGTTGATCCTTAACAAATATAGGTTCCGCGGGAGGATTTATCAAACCAAGCCAAGGATGTCACAAAGAAGTGTGTCGACCAAAAGAATGAACCGAGAAATTGGTCGATTTGACCAAAGTATCAAATAAACATGGAAAAAGTCGAGATTGGCGGCCAGAAGGAAAAAGGGTCAAGACGAATGTGTCGAAGATGAACCACGTCGGCTGGATGAATAAAGAAAGGTTGTTGGTCGATTCGACATATTATGGGCTAAGTGAAGGAATCAATCGAAGTTCAGATATTGTCGAAGACGTAGTCTAGGGGACTTAGAGAAATCTCATTCTTCCTGAGATGTATCAAAGCTAGGAGAGGTTAACCCTTTGAAACCACGAGCGGGAAAAAGTCAAATTCTGAAGATCGTGAGCAGTTACCTCAAGAGATCGTGGGTGTTAGGCGCCAAGTGGATGGCGAAATCTTATGTAGCAGTTACATTTTAGTTTCAATTTCATCCGTAGATTTCCTTAAGTAGTTATCTTGTAAATTACTATAAATAAGTCACTTCGCTGTAATTTTTAGTGTGTTCACTTGTATGCTCAAACTGCTTACCAAAACTCTGCCTAATTTCACGCTTAAGGAAGATAAAGTCGTTAAGCTTTTGATGTACGTGAATCACCACATTTATTTCAATGCAATCAGTTTATCTTTTCACGTTATCTTTTTAATGTCTTTACTTTTTTCGTGTTCATTTTTTAGCAAAGTCGTTTACGTTTTCTCCTACTTTGCATGAACTTTTCAACACTGCTTATCGGTCACGAGTCACCAACTAGTTAGTTCATTGAGTCTTATTTCATCCAGAATCTGCTGTTGGTCACGAGTTACCATTCAGTCGGTCGAAGTCTTTGTGTGGAAAGTCATTGTACTTGTTCCCTGGGTCTTAGAAAACTGCTTCTTGATTAGGGCATATTTCGACAAAACCAATACAAAATAAAAAAATCTTAGCATGTGTCTTAAGATCAACTGGTCGATCTTGCGAGTAACCCTTCGTTTTAGGACATAGAGAGGACCAGCAATTATTTACCATTTTCCATAATAAAGAAATTGGCACGCCCAGTGGGACCAAGTGCTAAGTTGTAGAGTTTGTCGTCAGATGTCATGGGTGCATGAGACTTAGAAGTGGAAATTTAACCAATAACAAACCACCCACTAGAAATCGTATACCTAGGATGACAAACACTACCTCTGCATCGAACGCGGATGAAATTCCACTACGAACCCTGGGAACGACTGACCCAGTTGTTATGCAACTTACACCATTCCCCCCATTACACAACACTATTGTATCAGGGGCAATTGCGTCAGTATCAGTCCCTCTTCCCCAGACCACACCGGTTAGTCCAGGGCCTGTGATGGCCATGAGTGCCATTCCAAACACAATGATACCTCAATTTGGTACTGCTACGAGTCCCCCTTATGGAATGTCGTATTCCTTAATGTCGGGATATCAGTTGACCTCGAGTGCAGCGGTGATGTCCGATAATGCACAAAATATGAATGTTCCTTTGCAAGAATCTACAGTAGGGGAAATAGGTCAATGCTTGTGCAACAGTTAATGCCACCCTTAAATAGTACATTTGTGGCAGTGTTAAGGCAACAAATGGATGACAATAACCATGAGTTGGTTAATATGCTAACTCACCAAATGGGTAATGTATTTAACCCTATAGTACAAGAATCGATTGAGACTAATAGGCAGTCTGTTGAAACCAATCGACAAGTGATTGCACAATTGACATGTTTGTGTAACTTCTTGGGCGCTCCCCAAGAACTTCCCGACAGGGGCCACCAGTTCGACAGGTTATACCTGCTCAGGGGGACATAGGGGCAATAGAGGAAGAGACTGTGTATCAAGGTCAAGCTGCAACACCTCAAAGAAACGTTGTTGTCGACCCACCTAGGGTATTAGTTCATAGACAACAAGAGGCTGACCAGGTTCTCGATCAAATTCGACAAGAGGAATTAGTTGTCAAAAATAACTTGACCAATATTGTCGAGAGAATTATGGCCAAAAATGGTATGAATACCACACTCAAAGGCCAGCATACTCTTCCCCGTTATCTGAGTCTATTCCGACTTATATTATGAGTTTGTTCTTACTTTCATCGTCATTAACTAATGAGATTGAGACAATATTGAATTCTTTTTGGTGGGGTTGTAAAAGAGACAGAACTAGAGGTATTCACTGGATGCCTTAGGATCGTTGGCCAATGCCTAAAAGTGTTTGGGGAATGGGATTTAAGAATATCAATCTGTTCAATTATGCGATGCTTAGCAAACAAGCTTGGAAGATTATGACTAATCCTGATACTATTGTTTCCCGATGGTATAAAGCGAGGTATTTTCCAAACCCTGATTATATTTACTCTAATATTAGCCATAATCCTAGTTATGTGGGGCGTAGTATCTGGAGTTCTAAATTTGTGGTGACAGAAGGTCTCAAATGGAGCATGGGGTCAGGTGAGAACATTTCAGTCTGGAACCAAAATTGGCTTTTTGACGACACTTCTTTAGAAAATCCATGGCCGAACAACATGGAAGTTAGTAATCTGAGAGTCTCGGATTTATTGATACCAAATGATAAAAACTAGAATCATAATCTTATTGTGCCTCTAGTAGGAACTGATGTCGCCCAGAAGATTAAGAACACACCTCTTTTTACTTCGGTTCATAATGATAAACTCCATTGGAGGTGTGAAGCTGATGGTAATTTCTTAGCCCATATGGCCTACAGATACTGTATTAATGAAGCCATTGATACTTCTCTACTCAAAGTTTATGAGAATTGGAACCTTTTGTGGAACATCAAAATTTCCCCAAGAATCAAGAATTTCATGTGGCGTTCGTGTAGAGATTATTTGCCGACTAGACATAATTTATTGGACAAAGGGATTAATTGTCCTCCCATATGTGCTGGTTACAGTAGTTGTGAGGAAAATCCTTATCATCTATTTTTTCAGTGCCCCAAAAGCATTGATTGTTGGAAAAAAATGGGTATATGGTCTCTGATGCAGCAATTTAGTAACAATGGAGGATCTTTTGCTTCTATGGTTCTTTCTTTTTTGCAGGCTTTCACCCATGACCACCAGGTACTTTTCTCAGTTATTCTTTGAAGCATATGAAAAGGAAGAAATAATCATATCTAGAATTCTATGAAAGATTCTTCAGTATTAATCTGTCAGTGAGCAATTGAGTTTATATCTGGTTGGAAAGAGGCTCGACAACACTATCACATCGCATTATTATTACTCGCCCAACAAACGTTTCTAAGTGGTGTAAACCACCGATGGGTCGCCTCAAGTGTAACATAGATGCTTTTTTTTCTCTTAATAAAGTAAGCATCGGTGCTTGCATCAAAGATGACGCGGGTCGCTTTATAGCAACCCGAATTGAATGGTTCTCACCTTGTGTTGATGTTGCTACATATGAAGCTCTAGGTCTGCTGACAGCCTTGAATTGGATCCATAACCTGGGGTACGATGATATGGATTTTGAGCTTGATGCGAAGCGAGTTGTGGATAGTTTGAATTCCAAGAAGCCAAATGACTCGGAATTCTGAGCTATCATTGACGATTGTAATAAGCGGATGATTACTTTCTGTAGGAACTCTAATGTTAAATTCATTAGAAGACAAGTCAATGAAGTTGCTCATGCATTGGCACGGGTGGCTCCATCTTTAGCTAGTTTTCATGATTTTAGTAATATTTCAACATATATTCAGAATATTATTTATAATGAAATGAATTAATTTTTTCCCGTAATGCATTGAGGATATGAAATTCATTTTTTGTAATTATGTAATAATGTTTTGTTATATTTAAAATAAAAGTCAAAGATTTTATCATTTTTTGTAATTTCTTTTTAACTTTGAAATTTGAATTTTACTATTTAAATTAATAATTACAAAAGCTTTTTTAGATTTTATGATACAATGATGAATTAAAGGCTTAAATCAATCTTTTAAAAAAAATAATGGATGAAAAGTGCAATAAAAATAAAACTGAAAATCTAGATATATTTATTATCTATTGTCAATCAAGTCTAAGCTACATTATGTAAATTTGTTAATTCATTGCTAGAAACATTGAATCAACAGCGTCCTTTTATAAGGAATATATAACTCTTATTCAGTGCAATACTAGTGAACATTGTTAAGAAAACCAACTTGTACAATTGAATAACTACACATAAGTGATTGTGTAATTTTATAATATACTCTTGATAATTGAGTTAAAATATCCCCATTTAAATTCAATTCAATTACTAGCAATAATGAAATTTTGGTACTACATGTATTTCAAAGAGACATTGAACCAGTCTAAACCAAAAAGAAGACACATGAAATCAAAATCTACAATTGACTACAAAACTATTTGGATATAATGTACAAAATTGTAAAGAATGTAGATAAATAAAATGTAGCTAAAAGCAATATATTCTTATCACTTGTTAGCTTCAAGCCATTCAAGAATACCCTTTTGTGCTTCTGAAATTTCTCCGTCTTTTCCTTTCAAACTCCCTTCTATGAATTCAAAATAATCCTTGTAGTTACGTTTGTAATAACTATCCACTCTCTGCAACACAACACAAACCGTCACTAAATCAAATAGAATATTATACTAAACAGTATGACATACTATACAACAAAACAAAACATAAACACACTTACCTCTTTGTCATTTTTCTCCTTGTTTTCCTCTGATTTCTTCAAATATTCTGATAAAAATAGCATTATCAATTAGACAAAAGAAGCACAAAGAATAGTGTTATGACTTACGAGTTGATATATACTTTGAAGAAGCTGAGTTCTTGACTCAGGGATTTGAGTTGCAGCTACAACAGTTGATAAGACAAGACCTCTCCTTCCAAATCCTACCTTGGTGCTGTTTAAGGTTTTCTTCGCTTGTTTTCTACTATGAACTGCTTGTACATTGGAAGAAGCATACTTGTTTACAGTAACTGTTATTGCCATTAACATGGTTTGTCCAATGGAACTCATTGCATATATTATTCTATCTATCTATCTTCACTACTTTAGCTTGTTTTCTTTTGTCTTGTTACAATCATAACTTATCTTGAATGGATAATGAACATGTGGTAGCCTAGTACATTGTGAGGGACAAAAACTATGCAAAGGAAAGGTTAAAGCTAATGCTAGCTTATAATAATATCAGTATTAATCACGGGTCCCGTCTTGATTCACATCACTTGTCTACCAAATTATCATTTTTAAAGTTTGAATTTATTCTTCAATTGGTGAAATTTTAAATAATTACAAATATAGACTAATAATATACATCAATTTTTAAGTATTGATTTGTATTTATAATAAATTGTACAATTAATTCTCTAATTTCAATTATATAAAACAACACAAAAAAAAAAGATTTAAAAGATGGATATTAAAATAAGCAATCTACAACTGTTATTTCATAGATACATCCACATATACCCGTGAATTTATGCCCACAAATACATCATTACGATGAAAAATCTACAACTGTTAAATTGAGAAATAAAAAACAACTCTTAGATTAATGTCTTTGACCAAGAAAGTATTAAGTCTTTAATGTTAATCGGACTTTGTTAATAAGATTCTATAATATTATGAAAAATAAATTTTGTAGTGATTAATATAAAAATACAACAAAAAAAATATTTAAAAGATCGATATTAAAATGAGCAGTCTACCACTAATATTTCATAAAGGAATAATCTACAACTGTTAAATTAAAAAAATAAAAAGAGAAATAAAAAGAACTCTTAGATTAATATATTTGATTAAGAAAGTATTAAATCTTGAATGTTAATCAAATTTGGTTAAAGAAATTCTTTAATTTAGTTAAAAATAAATTTTGTAGTGAATTAATATGTATTTGTAATTATTCCCGTTTAAGAAATCAAGTGTATTTATAGTAGACTTTTAAACTTTTTTTCATTTGTAAAATTAATTGTAATTTATTCTCGTTTTTAAAAATGATTGTATTTAATATTTTTAATAATAAATAAATAGAATTGTTTAAACATGTTGTAAATTTTTTTCAAACTCACATTTATATAAGTATAAATTGAATAATATATATTTAGGAATAGTTTTTACAATAAAAATTTATTAAAACAAAACTCTAAAATTTATTAAAATTTTAAAAAATAATTTGACTTTTTAAAATATTAGTGACAATATATAACAATTTTTTTCTTAACAAAAATTTAAATCATTAAACTAATGGTGAAATATATTAACACTATGTTAAAAAAAACACTTTTTGCAAAACTCTATATTTAAATATTAATTGATTTAAATACTTATTTTATGTTTAGAAACAAATGATTAATTAAAAAAAATAAACTATTGTAAAATGATTTGAAACCATTCAAAAATAATTGAAGGTTATACTTCCATTTGTTATAGATGAGAGTTCGTAAATTAATTGAAGAATGATTGGAGCTTCAAATTATTTACAAATTGAAAGGAAAAAAAGAAAAGAAATTATTGATATATGGAAATTAAATGAATACAAATAGAATGAGAGACCTTTCTAAAATGAGTGTATAAGTATAAAACCAACTAACAACCTAAACCATCAAATTATGACATTTCCTATGTTACAAATTCAATATATTTCCATTGCCAAGAAGTATCATATTTGAAATTTGTTGAGAGTAATTCATATTCAGAACTTCTGATGATCAGTCAGAAGTTCTGATGTTCAGAAGCAAAAGCTTCTAATATTTTGTCTAGAAGGAATTGAACTTCTAGAGGATAATTTAGTATTTGCTTCTTAGAAATAACTTAGCTGTGAAGTTATAGTATTTAGAGATAACTTAGCTGTGAGGTTATCTTCTTTTAGGGCTTACATGGCATCCTTACTTTTTGCTACTTTTGTGTATAAATAGGTGTTCCTATGCTTCATTAAAATTCATTCCTTTTACCAATCAGTTGCATCCATCTTTATCATTTATTATTTCTCTCTTCTTCTTCCACTTTCATCACCTTGCACCAACAATTGGTATCTAGATCTCTTGGTTGTTCTTGAAATTCTTGGGAAACACGAGTGATTGTGAGCTGTGTGTTTGAACAAGATCATATTGATTTTGTGGGTTTTTGGGAAACACTGAGTGAGAACTGAGATTTCTAAGAAATTTTTTTCTGCAAAGTTTAAGATGAGTGGAAGCAGTAGTTTGAACACTAAACTTCCAGTTTTTAATGGTAAAAATTGGAATAAATGGATGATACAAATGCGAGTTTTGTTTGGTGCTCAAGATGTTCTTGAGCTGGTAACAAATGGTTATGTTTCAATAGCAGTAGATGCTACTGAAGAACAGAAAACTCAAGAAAGGGATATGATGAAGAAGGATTAGAAAGCATTGTTCTATATCCATCAGTGTGTGGATGAAAACATGTTTGAGAAGATTGTTGATTCGATGACGTCGAAGGAGGCATGGGATATACTGGTAAGATGTTACAGTGGTGACACATCAGTGAAGCTTCAGTCCCTGCGAAAGCAATATGAGAATCTCTACATGAAGAACAGTGAGAAAGTTTCTGAGTACATTTCCATAGTGATTCTGATCACTAATGAAATGAAAGCTTGTGGAGAAATACTTTCTGGACAAGTAATAATAGAGAAAATTCTGAGGTCGCTTACTCCTCAGTTTGATTACATTGTTGTTTCTATTGAGCGTTCTAAAGATTTGGAAACCATGAGAATAGAAGAGTTGCAAAGCAGTGTAGAAGCACAAGAGTTGCGTCTGACTAAGAGAACTTCTGAGAGAGAAGTTAAGCAAGCTCTGAAGGTTTCTTTTGTCAAGAAGGCCCAGAAGAAGAATAGACGTGGTGATAGATTCTAGAATTCAGAAACCTCAACTTTTGATGAAAATAAATATCAGAAGGGAAAGGAGGAATATGACAATAAAAAGGTTCAATGTTACTGTTGTAAACAGTATGACCATTTTTCCAGAGATTGTAGAAACAAAGGAAGGAAATCAGAAGAAATGAATATAGCCAGCGGAGACTCTGATGATGAACTTGTTCTATTGATGGCTTCTAATTCTGATTGTAAGCGGTCAGAAGATTGGTGGTATATGGACACTGGGTGTTTAAATCACTTGACTGCGAACAAACAAAGGCTGATAGACTTTGACTCCAGAAAGAGAACAAAGATCAGATGTGTTGATGATAAGTACCTTAATGCATAAGGTATGGGAAATGTCAAAGTCAACGTGAAGAATGGGAAAAACATTCTGATCAAAGATGTTGGTATATTCTTGGAATTAAAAGCAATCTGATGAGTGTAGGTCAGTTCATTGAGAAAGGTTTCTCAGTGGTAATGAAGGACAACCTCTTGAAGTTGTATGATTCCCATCAGAAGTTGATTATGAAGTCTGAGCAGGGAAGCAACAGAACATTCAAGATGAATGTTAATACAGCTGAAGCAGAGTGCCTTAGTGCAGAAGGCGCTGAAGGTGTTAGTAAGTTGTGGCATAAGAGGTTGGGGGATTTGAATTGTAGAAGCTTAGGTCATCTAAGTTCAAAGAAGCTTGTACATGGTATTTCAAAGATTATGAAGCTTGAGAAGTCGTGCGAGATATGCATGAAAGGAAAGCAAACTAGATTTCCATTTACATCAAAAATAACCCCCCAGAGCAAAGCATGCTTTGGGAGTAGTACATTCTGATGTGTGTGGACCATTTCCAACACCTTCACTTGGAGGAAACAAATATTTTGTGTCCTTTGTGGATGAGTTCACAAGGATGACATGGGTAATAATCATTAAGTTAAAACATGAAGTGTTTACTGAGTTTCAGAAGTTCAAGGTGAAGGCTGAGAAGCAGAGTGGTCAGAAGATGAAAATTCTGAGAACGGATGGTGGAGGTGAGTATAACTCTACAGAGTTTCAGAATTTCTGTGAGGAGAATGCAATAGAACATGAGGTTACTGAACCATATACTCCTCAACACAATGGTCTTGTTGAGAGAAGAAACAGAACTTTGCTTGACATGTCCAGAAGTATGCTGAAAGAGAAGAAGCTACCTCATATGTTATGGGGAGAAGTTGTTGCCACATCAACATATGTTCTGAACAAGTGTCCAACAAAGAAGCTGAAGGAAATTGTTCCTTTAGAGAAGTGGACTGGAGATAAGCAAAGTGTTGGTCATCTGAGAGTGTTTGGTTCTGTATGTTACAAACATGTCCCGGAAGCTAGAAGACAGAAGTTGGATGATAGAAGCAAGGTAATGTTACTGGTGAGGTAACATAGTACAAGTGCATATAAGCTATATTGTCCATAAACCAATAATTAGAAATCAGCAAAGACGTTGTTATAAAAGAGTCAGAAACATGGGATTGAAGCAAGTCTCAATCAGATTCTGGTGTAGCATCAACACCAGCAGGGCCGGTCCAACGCGTTTTGAGGCCTAAGGCAAAACTTGATTAAATTATTTTAAAAATAATATTTAATTAAAATTTAAACTAATATTATATACTACCCCGTATCAATTTATAAGCAAAAAAAACCTATGTTTCACATTTATTAAGAAAATTTAAATTTTGTTGTGTTTTTTGGAATATTATTTATAGAAAGGTGTAAAAGCAATTTTGATTGGTTGTTGTCTATGAAAAAATGAGAGAGAAAGCAAATTAAATGCAAAAATGATGAATATTTTAGAATAAAATAATTAAATAAAATAAAGTTAATGATTTTTGTTTATAATTTAGAATAAGAAAAATGAATGTTTTTTACTTATAAGAAAAAAAAATATTATTATTATTATTATTAATTTTTAAAATAAATAATTATAGAAGTATGTTTTTAATGAACAATTAATAAATGTAGAATAAAATATGCAAGAAGCATTGTTGTTATACAAAATAATCACAATAGGATTCGAACCTGTGAGCTAAAAGATACTTGCACAGAAGTTTCTCTACTAAGCCATTAGTATTTTGTGAAACATTTTATGAAATGTTTATTAAATACATAAAATATGAGGCCTTATTTTTATGTATTTGGGGCCTATTTTAAAGTCCAAAATTTTGAGGCCTAAGGCGATAGCCTCACTCGTCTTAGGCTTGGGCCGGCCCTGAACACTTTCTAAAGATCTTTCAAGTTCTGAAGATAAGCCAGAGTTAGAAGATGAATCTGATTCTAAAGAGTCAGAAGATGAATCTAATTCTGAAGACTCAGAAGATGAGTCAGAATCTCAGGGAGATTCTGATAGTAGATCTTATTCTGATTCAGATTCTAATAATGATCCAGAATCTGGTGGTGATCATACTTCTGGAAGGAAAACTATGAAGACAGAGAGTCTAGAGGACACGCTTCCAGAAACTCAGAAGGTGGTAATTCTGAAGGAAGTAGTTCTAGACAAGGTCCAGAAGCTGACGTTCCAAGTTCATAGGCCACAGAGTATCAGACAAATACCAACAAGGTTTGCAGATTTTAACATGTTGTAACTTGTAAGACACTGAAGTAGACTCTGAAGGAGAAGTTGTTCAGTGTGCCATGTGACACCCCAAAATAATTCGGTAATTAAATAATTATGATTTTTAATTATTAATTTAATTAAGAATGTAATTTATTAATATATTGAATTTATTGGGTTTAATTATGGAATAAAGGAATTGAATTGTGAGAGGTGTGCAGAGTAAAGTGGGGTGTGAGGAGTAAAAGACTCTACTCACATTATTTAATACATTTTATTTATGTTAAAGGAATAAAAGGAATAAAATAACGAAAGGAAGGAAAAGGAGTTATTTTTGGAGAAACAGGAATACGTGAAGTTGAGAAGAGGAGAAAGAAGGAAGAAAACCTAGAAGTGTCAGAATTCGAAGAGCCCACAAGGTAAGGGGTGATTTCGATTGATTATTTCGTATTATAGGTTTTGATTTTGATACTATAGATCATAGCATGTTAGGAAACCTTAGTTTGGGAATTTCTAGGTTTCCATGGATGTATACCTAATTGTGTCAGATGATGTCAGATTGTGTCAGATTATGGATTGAAAACAATTAGGGTGTCAGTAGATGAAAAGAAATGATGAAAATATGTTGTTTGATGTGATAATGATGCAAATTGGATATGTTTTGGTGTTTTCCATGTTGGGATTCGTATGGGTAAGTTTGTGTTTGATTGAGAATGAAGGAATGCTGTCAAAAGTGCAGGAAATGGCTTTATAACACGTTGGAACCGGTTCCCAGTGGGGAGGAACCGGGTTCCACATTGAAAAACTATGAAAACCTGGAAAAATGCACTCAGGAACCGGTTCCTGTATGGGTAGGAACCGGGTTCCCATACATTTTTCCAGAAGCGTGTTTTTGAACTTCAGCAGGAACCGGTTCCTGTATATGTAGGAACCGGGTTCTGCTTTATTTTTTTGAAAAATGTCAAACTTTGGAAATTCATAACTTTCAAACCGTAAGTCCGTTTTGAGCGCCGTTTTGGACGTTATTTCCTAAATTTAATGCTCTATTTTATGAAATGAAAATATTTTCCAAAACTTGAAATTATTTTGAAAACGAGCCAAATTCCGGGATAGGTGACTTTTGACTGACGCATATTGATGTGTATGTAGCAGAGATCCTGTGTTTGTGGATATATTGGTATTGTGTGGATGTGAAGCATGTTTATGCTGCTGATTAATTATATGCATGATTGGTTGAAGTATCATGTTGATTGGTTGATTCAGTTATGTTAAATTGATGTATTACATAGACTGATTGATGTTGCATGCTAGTGATGTGCGTGCATATGCATTGTTTTGGTGAAGTTAATTCCCATTGTGCGGAATTTGACTTGGATTGCCGATAACCGATACCCGAGTAAGGATGGGTGGTTAGGCTGGATTCGTGTCCGGGTGGTTATGGACGAATCGATGGTACTGTATCCGGTTGACGATGGATCAGTGTTGGGTGACTTGGTCACGTGTCGGTACCGCATGCATTCGAGTCTGCATTTGTGTTTGCACGGGATTGTAACATGTTAGGATGTCTTCCAGTGTTGCAATTCTTTTGTTGTATATTGATTGTGCATGGTGACTTATATGAATATGGTTGTGGGTTGAATTCTGAGTTGTGTTAAGTGGGTGAAATGATATGCTTATAATATATTGTTAAATGAGGAGCTTATAATATGTTTTAATTATGAGAAGTCTCACCCTTACTTTACAATTTTAGATTAAAAGTTAGCAGCTGAGGAGTTGGTGAGGATGGCTCTAGAGCTTATCTTTTAAGTCCGCGTGTCAGTGTCATGCTCTGATTAGATTGTAACACTGGGGAACGTTAGTTGAGGAATTAAATATTGTTTAATTGTCCCTTTAAATTCTGTTGGGAATAATAATGATTGGATTATTCCGTTTTGGTTTTGATGTTCTTTTTCCGCTGTGTAAGACATGGTATTAATGTGACTGAATTGTCTGAATGTTGATCCTCAGTGTAGCATGGCTACTGTTTGAATGAAGTTTTGTTTTATCTATTAATTGTGACATCCCTCATTTCCGTGTTAACTCTGATTAAAAGATGATTTAGATATTAATTTAATTGATATATTCGGGGTATTTAGAAGGGGTGTTACAATAGTGGTATCAGAGCATAGTCGGTCGTTGTGACCAGTGTCTTAATGTCATTATTCCTTTTGTATACGACATGTGTGTGAAACACTGTCGGTACTGGCTTGTTTTTCCTAACTACCGGATTGCAGGAGTGGTTTAGAAGCAAGTGGGGGAGAAACTTTACTTCTCTGGGATGTTCTGGTGTGAAGAGTTGGATCGATGTGCTATTGGTTACATGAGTGCAGATGTTGGTTAGACTGTGTAGTTTCCCGAATTCGGAGGGATTACGAATTCAAGAAATTCAGTATAACGGTCAGATAAAGTTCTCTTAAGGAGTAACAATGAAGTACGTGTGTTGTTCGCATCACTGGGAGTGGAGGACGATGTTATGGATAATGATGTCCCATTTGGGTGTGAGTTCTGATGTTTTCCTGGGAATAGTAGCGACTTGTCGTTAGAGTAAGATGTTGGATCAGCTTGAAATTATCATTTGGTCGAATGTTTGAAGTTAAACCAAGTAATTATGAATCGTTTTGATGAGTCGATGCATATTCTTGGCCTAGAAGATATTTGGTAATTAAGAAGGATGACTCTTAGAAGACGAAGCTGGTGTGGTTGAATGTTGCAACACTTCCGGTTGATTTTGTGGAGCTGTCTGTGTGAGTTACCTCTTTGTGTTCTTGAAAAGATTAATTGTGTCAGTGTCAAGGGTTGATATAAAGTATGCAATGGTGTGAATTAATTATTGGAGTGTAACTTGACGCAATTAATCATGGTGAATGATGTGTGTTGTGGTATGTTGAAGTTAGGATCTCAAATTTTGTATTCTATGATGTTTTGGGATTTTTCACTCTCACAAGGTGGAAATCGATTACCTATCCCAGGGAATTAATTTCCTGAAGCTGACAACATTTTTTTTTGAAAACTTGTAAGATTCATAACTTGAGTTTTGGATGTCTGATTTGAGTTCCGTTTGAAGCATTGGAAAGATAATGTGATGAACTTTGTTTTAAAAGTGGTTCTAGCACCTGAAAGTAATTTATTTATCATGTAGTGATGTTTGAGGAGAATCGGAGTTGTTACTGATGTCGTTCTTGGTACAAAACTCGTTTTTATGACACCATACAAGACGTCAACTTTAGAGTTAGGAAATTGAAGAAGCTATTGGAAGATGTGCAAAGAAATAGATTTGTAAAACCAAGTGTATTGTTTGGGGAGCTCTAATTTCCTTAGTCAAGGAGAAAGAAAGTAGCACGAATTGCGTGTGGATTTTTGATAACTGATTTAAGTGGTGGTTGAGACTAAATATCTATTTCAAATTATTGGTGATTTGATGGATCAATTTATTGGAAAGTATACCTGCAGTAAAGTCGAATTGAGGTTAACTTACCTTCATGGTCAGGTTAAGGATGAAGATAGTTAGAGAAAAGCTTCTAGAATTCGGTATAGGCATGTTGAATGTTGTGAGGGAATTCCAACTTCGAAAGGGAGTAGAATTTCGTTAAGTTTTCATGGTGTATATTACAGTATGAGGATATGAGTTTTCTTTATCATGTTATATCAAGTGACGTAATGTAGACCCATCTCAGTCGACGGTTGTTCTGGGAAAATCCAAAATTAGTCATGTATTAGAAGATTTTATGGATATAACCGAATGCATTTATTTGAGACGAGGTCAAGAATGATATATTCTTAATGAATGAGATGTTGGTATTAGTAAGAATGCGAAAGTATTAGAGATGCAACTTATGTCGATTGAGGATGAATAAGTGACGTTAGCTTCTGAGGAAAAGATAAGTGATGTTAGAGGAAAAATAAATTCGATAGGAAATGCAATCATGTTTAAGATGTCAAAATATTGACATGTGTTAAGAAAATGTTGGAAGATTCTTTTACCGATCATATGATGAGATGTATTACCGAGATTGCATTTGAAATAAGATTCAGACTGAACATATATGGATCCTAGATGTTATGAGATTTAAAGGGAGACTAAGAGTTGTGAATGTCGTTAAAGTTCTCCGCATGGATAAGGACTTCAAATGGGAACAAAATGAGTTATGGTGTATTTGGTATGTTAGCATCTCATGAGGGGGAAAATACTTAACAATCGTGTGATGCTAAGTGAGTGTGAAGAAGATTATGTAAATTGTTTGATCGATGGTATCTCATCGTCGATATCAAATGAGAAATAAGTGTGGAAGAAGTTGTAAACCTTAAAAGAGGATGATTGGACCATGGTGCTTGGGTGACTTCGAGCACGAGTTCTAAAGGAACGCTATTATAGTTTGGTACGGTGGTTTATACTCCATTGTGATTGTCGGCTACCTATTGACAAATTGAGGAACTGATCACCCTTAATCTCTTGTTGATAATAGACGGGATCGTGTTGGATTGAATAGACTCATCTTGCAAGCTTGATAGTGTGTGAAGTGGTGGATGTTCTATTGAGAGGATAGTAGTTCATCAGTTCGCATGAAACTAAGAGGAAAAGGGCTATGAAAAAGACTTGGAAATTATTCAGCAGGTCGGAGACTTGAGTGTGTATGCGAGTTGAAGCCGCAGAGTGGAAGGTTTAGAATGTAAAAAGGTGAACAATGATTTTCTGGTAGATACTAAAGAGATTCTAAAGATAAATATGAAACTTGTAGAGTTTGTAGTTGATGAGAATCAAATGAAGATAATGACTTAAGGTAAATAATCAGAGTCGCGTAGCGAAAGCGTAATGTGATGCACTTTGTTGTGCGAGTATGATTTTTGGAAGTCACAAATTAAACGTTAGAAGGTGTGGAGTTTATGAAACTATTAGAAATTTCAAAATAGAATTGTTAGGTGAAGGGTTCTATATCTTATTGGTGTTACATCCATTATAATAGATGTATTAATTTGCAAGCTCGATCGTTGGAACGTAGCCTCGTGGTACTGGCATTGTGTATAAATGTTGGGGACATTGCGGTTATGTGGAGGTTCTTATAATTGTGTTGCAGTGTAATGAATTGATAAATCATGTATTCTAGAGTGAAGAGGAGGTTGACTAGTGCTCCGATCTTAATTTTTCCGAATCCGACTAAGTCTTTTGTTGTGTACTGTGACGCATCATTAATGGGATTAGGTAGTGTGTTGATGCAAGGTGAGCAGGTTGTGGCTTATGCTTCACGACAATTGAAAGCGCATGAAAGGAGTTATCCGACTCATGATTTAGAGTTGGCAGCTGTTGTATTTGTTTTGAAGTTGTGGAGGCATTATTTATATGGTTCTCGGTTTGAGGTATTTAGTGATCATAAGAGCCTGAAGTATCTCTTTGATCAGAAAGAGTGGAGACAGTTTCGAGGCAAAGAGATCGCATTGGTAAGAGTGGCTTGGGGGAGGACCAGCAGATGGAAATGTCACTTGGGAGCTGGAGAGTCAGATGAAGGACTCGTATTCCGAGCTGTTCGTCTAAGGTATGTTTTCGAGGACGAAAACTCTTTTAGTTGGGGAGAGTTGTGACACCCCAAAATAATTCGGTAATTAAATAATTATGATTTTTAATTATTAATTTAATTAAGAATGTAATTTATTAATATATTGAATTTATTGGGTTTAATTATGGAATAAAGGAATTGAATTGTGAGAGGTGTGCAGAGTAAAGTGGGGTGTGAGGAGTAAAAGACTCTACTCACATTATTTAATACATTTTATTTATGTTAAAGGAATAAAAGGAATAAAATAAGGAAAGGAAGGAAAAGGAGTTATTTTTGGAGAAACAGGAATACGTGAAGTTGAGAAGAGGAGAAAGAAGGAAGAAAACCTAGAAGTGTCAGAATTCGAAGAGCCCACAAGGTAAGGGGTGATTTCGATTGATTATTTCGTATTATAGGTTTTGATTTTGATACTATAGATCATAGCATGTTAGGAAACCTTAGTTTGGAAATTTCTAGGTTTCCATGGATGTATACCTAATTGTGTCAGATGATGTCAGATTGTGTCAGATTATGGATTGAAAACAATTAGGGTGTCAGTAGATGAAAAGAAATGATGAAAATATGTTGTTTGATGTGATAATGATGCAAATTGGATATGTTTTGGTGTTTTCCATGTTGGGATTCGTATGGGTAAGTTTGTGTTTGATTGAGAATGAAGGAATGCTGTCAAAAGTGCAGGAAATGGCTTTATAACACGTGGGAACCGGTTCCCAGTGGGGAGGAACCGGGTTCCACATTGAAAAACTATGAAAACCTGGAAAAATGCACTCAGGAACCGGTTCCTGTATGGGTAGGAACCGGGTTCCCATACATTTTTCCAGAAGCGTGTTTTTGAACTTCAGCAGGAACCGGTTCCTGTATATGTAGGAACCGGGTTCTGCTTTATTTTTTTGAAAAATGTCAAACTTTGGAAATTCATAACTTTCAAACCGTAAGTCCGTTTTGAGCGCCGTTTTGGACGTTATTTCCTAAATTTAATGCTCTATTTTATGAAATGAAAATATTTTCCAAAACTTGAAATTATTTTGAAAACGAGCCAAATTCCGGGATAGGTGACTTTTGACTGACGCATATTGATGTGTATGTAGCAGAGATCCTGTGTTTGTGGATATATTGGTATTGTGTGGATGTGAAGCATGTTTATGCTGCTGATTAATTATATGCATGATTGGTTGAAGTATCATGTTGATTGGTTGATTCAGTTATGTTAAATTGATGTATTACATAGACTGATTGATGTTGCATGCTAGTGATGTGCGTGCATATGCATTGTTTTGGTGAAGTTAATTCCCATTGTGCGGAATTTGACTTGGATTGCCGATAACCGATACCCGAGTAAGGATGGGTGGTTAGGCTGGATTCGTGTCCGGGTGGTTATGGACGAATCGATGGTACTGTATCCGGTTGACGATGGATCAGTGTTGGGTGACTTGGTCACGTGTCGGTACCGCATGCATTCGAGTCTGCATTTGTGTTTGCACGGGATTGTAACATGTTAGGATGTCTTCCAGTGTTGCAATTCTTTTGTTGTATATTGATTGTGCATGGTGACTTATATGAATATGGTTGTGGGTTGAATTCTGAGTTGTGTTAAGTGGGTGAAATGATATGCTTATAATATATTGTTAAATGAGGAGCTTATAATATGTTTTAATTATGAGAAGTCTCACCCTTACTTTACAATTTTAGATTAAAAGTTAGCAGCTGAGGAGTTGGTGAGGATGGCTCTAGAGCTTATCTTTTAAGTCCGCGTGTCAGTGTCATGCTCTGATTAGATTGTAACACTGGGGAACGTTAGTTGAGGAATTAAATATTGTTTAATTGTCCCTTTAAATTCTGTTGGGAATAATAATGATTGGATTATTCCGTTTTGGTTTTGATGTTCTTTTTCCGCTGTGTAAGACATGGTATTAATGTGACTGAATTGTCTGAATGTTGATCCTCAGTGTAGCATGGCTACTGTTTGAATGAAGTTTTGTTTTATCTATTAATTATGACATCCCTCATTTCCGTGTTAACTCTGATTAAAAGATGATTTAGATATTAATTTAATTGATATATTCGGGGTATTTAGAAGGGGTGTTACATGCCATGTTAGTAGATTCTAAACCAGTTGGTATTAAAGAAGCTCTCAAGAAGAAAGTATGGATAAATTCCATGAAAGAAGAACTTGAGGCTATAAAGAGGAACAAAACGTGGAAGTTGACAAAACTTCCAGAAAAAAAAGAAAGCCATCAACTTCAGATGGGTTTTCAAGGTAAAACTTAAGCCAGATGGATCAATTGGCAAACAGAAAGCAAGACTACTGGCCAGAGGTTTTCTTTAGAAACCTGGACAAGATTACTTTGAGGTGTTTGCTCCTGTAGCTAGGCATGAAAAATTCATATTGGTGATTGCTTTAGCTGCAAACTGAAGTTGGCCTTTGATACATCTGGATGTGAAGTCAACATTTCTCAATGGTGTCATACCCCAAAATTTGTCCTCCTATTCCTCAAGACATCCCATACATCCATACTCAAGGATTCCTAAAGGGTTGATCAGACAAACCCTCTCCTAGACAATCAACCCAAATTAGGGTTTAGCAATTCTCAAATCCAGATGGACTTCCAACATCTCCAATGGTCATCATGCCTCCTCATATGCTTCAAAGATTCTCCATGACAAGTTTCAAGCCTCACATGTCAAATTTCCTCAGACAGTTGCTCAGATGGTTGAAAATCAGTTGTATTGGACAAAAAGTCAACTGTGGTCAACATACAGTCAAACTTCCTGATTTTTGGTCAACATTCTCATTTTAAAGTCACATTCATCATTTGATCAAGGGTTGATCATGATTCATCAAGAAAACTCAAGATTTGCCCAAAAGTCAAACTTTCCAAATTACGGTTTTCCAATGAAAAGTCAACTGAACTTTGACTGAGCATAACTTCTTCATACTTTCTCAGAAATTTTTCCACCACCTCTCATTTTGAAGGAAATTCAATTCTCTATAACTTAATTTCTCACAAGAATGTTCAAAAAATGCTTCATTTGGAAGGTATGGATCAAAACATTACAGGTCCTTTTCAAAGTCAACAAAAAGTCAACTTTTTGTTTTGAAGATTTATTGCGCATGGAAACTCCAATTGAGATGAAACCAAAGAGGTTGTTTAGAGGACACTTAGAGATTTCTAAAAAGTCCAAGAACATTCAAAAATGTGGAAAATTAAGCAAAATACACCTTGTACAAGGTGGGCATTTTTGAACAATTGCACAAAAGGAGATATTTGTCAAAATCCAATTTTTTCCAAATGGGCCTATAATTTTATGATCCAAACTTGGTCATAATATTATTTGTGACCTATTGATGCCTTGCCATGACCATATTCTATTTTATTGATTTATTTTTGAATTTAAAACCATTTAATTCAAATTTAAATTATATAAAATATGAAAACAAGATATATTTTCAAATGGATTGGATTTTTATCAAACTTGAGGTCCAAGATAGCCCACATAACTTGCCAAATTCGTTCTAGCTTGCATATGGAAGAGAAAATCAAAGTTTCAAAGATTTGATTTTATTTGAAAGGAATTTATTTTTGCATTCAAGACAAGATCTTTTTTCACTCTCTTTGCTCTCACTCCTCACTCTATAAATACTCAGCATATTGCACAAGACAAAGGACAGAAACCCTAGCCCTACAACAACCCTTATTTTGCTCAAATTTTTCATAAAATTGTGAAATTCAAATTTCAATTGGCAGCCACTTTCAGCCTCTCTCAATCACTCCATTGTGTTCCTAGGGTAAGTTTGAGTAAGTATACATCAAAAGCCATGGCCAAAGCTGCTTGAATCGAGCCATACACATTCATACATATTCATATTTTTCTTGAAATTGCATTTTTATTATCTGCGTGTTTTAATCAAAACTAATCATTCTAATGTGTTCATGAGGTTCCATAGATGTGATATGGGTCATCGTTCTCAAGCTTGAACGTCAGAAACACGATTTGCCATGTTTAGGGTTTAAAAACTGATGAGCTTCGAACTGGTAGCTACAGGCGTTTTCAATCGAAACCAACACCACCATTGAACTCGGAATGGTCGATTTACGGGGGGTAAGGTATTCCTTTGCCATTTATTTTTCGTATTTCGCAGGTTTGATGTTTGAGGTAACCGGAGAAGACGACCGGAGCTAGGGCTCCGGCGTCGTTGACTGCGTTGAAGACCGGCGAGGCTTGCGTGGCACGAGGAAGCGATCTGATTCGTCCATCCGTTCCAGCTGGGGTCCACGCGTGTTAACTGTGTTTGAATCATATCTATGACACGTTTACATACTTAATGCCATGTTTCTATTTTCCAAACACGAAGTGCACTTTGGCTCAGTGGTAAAGGCGTGTGGATGTGGAGATTCTCTCAAAGGTCACTGGTTCGATCCCTGGCAAGACCACCTTATTTTTACTCTTTTGCAAAACTAACATATTTTCTTATTTTCTTTAATATTTTTCATGCATTTTAATTTATCCTCAATATTTTTTATCATGCATCTAAAAAACTCCAAAAATATTTATTTTTTGCACAATCATCAGAAAAATGTTTAGTTAATTTTTAAAATTAAAATTATTATTTTTCCATGCATATTTAATTTAATTGTTAATTAATCATTTAAATGGCTTTTAATTGTTTTTTAAATTATCAAATCAATTCCAAAAATTACCAAAAATTTATCTTATCATATTAATGTCATTATTAACCCAGAACATTTTTCTCCATTTAAAATTCTTATTTTTACTAACATTTTTCTCTTATGCAATTTTCTTCCGTTTTCCGATTTTGTATCTGTTCACAGCTTGTAACGTTTCGGACAATTTTTCTTGCTTTTCTTTTTTCAATCATGTAACTGCCTATGGGATGTAATAGTTTAATTAGGATTTTTATTTTCCGCACTCTCATTATGTATCTGCCCCAAAGCCATGTAATAGCGTAGCATTTACTTTCCGCACATTACTTTCCGCAATTTACTTTCCGCACCTTATAAACTGCTAGTAATTAGGTGTGTATGGCAAGATAAAATTGGACATAGATCACTCATAATTTCAAGATAAAATATCCGAATTGACACACTCTTTTCACACATGCACCCCTTAGGGTAATTCTCTCTCGTTGCCTTTACGAACACAAATGGTCAAGTCCCTCGAACGTAGAGGTATCCTAGCACCGTTGCCTTCAAAACAAATCATCATAGTCCCTTCGATACAAAGATCATAGACCCACGATGTCGCCTATGAATACATGATCTTGACCCTCGATTGTCGCCTACGAAAAATGATGATAGTCCCTACGAATGTGCTAGGATACTCCTACAAGTTGCCTTCTATGACCATCCGATGTCCCTTCGAATGTCCCTTTACATCCAACAAATAGGGTTACCTACCAACTAATGGTATGGATAGCGCTATTTTAAAGGAACGTAAAATACCACGAAAACGACCATTCTGAGTAGGTACTAAGACTTTTAGTTGCTTGCTCTATCAAAATACTTTTCACACCTCACACTTTTGTCAAAGTTCAAACTCTTTTCAAAACGAAACATTTCCGAACACTTTGTATACATTCCTACATGAATCATTACAAAGTCAAAGAAAAATGCCTTTTCAAAATATTTTTGTCAAACACACAGAAAACACAATTTTTTAAAGTGATCTAAGAGCCCGTAGGTAACTACGGATGAAAAGGGGTGTTAATACCTTCCCTTTTCATAACCTTCTCCCTTACTCAGAATCTAACGAAGGTCTTTTTCTGTACTTTTTACCTTTCCTTAATTGGATAAAAGAAAAGTCGGTGGCGACTCTTGCTATCCGCACATTTGCGATACAAAAATCTCAAAGTCAGTTCACCGTATTACAAATGGTCCATTACAAGAAGAGGTATATGTGTTACAACCTCCTGGATTTGTGAAAAAGAATCAGGAAGGGATGGTATACAAGTTACATAAAGCCTTGTATGGATTGAAACAAGCGCCCAGAGCTTGGAATCTGAAACATTTTGATATCAATATGATTCTGGTGTGTCTTTATGTTGACGATATATTACTAACAGGAAGCTGTCCAGAAGATATAGTCAAGTGCAAAGAAGTTCTGATGAATGAGTTTGAGATGACAGATCTAGGAAATATGGTGTATTTCCTAGGGATGGAGATTCTGTACTCAAAGAAAGGTATCATTCTACATCAGTTGAAGTATGAAATTGAATTTCTGAAGAGATTTAAGTTACAAAATTATAAAGTTGTTGTAACACCATCAGAAACCAATCATAAATTGGATTCTGATTCTGATGGTGATTTTGTGGATGCTACAACCTTCAAGCAGTTGGTTGGTTCTCTTAGGTATTTGTGCAATACCAGAATTGACATTTGCTATACAGTTGGAATGGTCAGCAAATTTATGAGTAATCCAGAGTGGTCCCATTATCAAGCTGTTGTCAGGATTTTGAGGTATATAAAGGGAATTCTGAAATATGGAGTGTTATTTCCCTCTGAAAGAAAGGCAAAATCAGAATTAGTGAGTTATTCTGATTCTGACTGGCGTGGAGATAGAGTTGACATAAGAAGCACCTCTGGTTACTTGTTCAAGTTTCTGGGAGGTCCTATTTCTTGGAGTTCCAAGAAACAACCTGTTGTGGTTCTGTCAACACGTGAAGTTGAGTATATTGCAGGCGTTGTAGCTGCATGTCAAGTTGTTTGGCTTCTAAATCTTCTAGAGGATTTGAAGATTGTGATAGAGAAACCTCTGAAGATGTTGATTGATAACAAGTTTGCAATCAATTTTGCCAAGAATCCAATGTTGCATGGAAGAAGCAATCATATTGATACGAAGTATCATTTTCTCAGAAGTCAAGTGCAGAAAGGAGTGTTAGAAGTTCTGCACTGCAGCACCCAGAAGCAGCTGCCAGATGTTCTAACAAAGGAATTGAACTTCTGGAGGATAATTTAGTATTTGCTTCTTATAAATAACTTAGATGTGAAGTTATAGTATTTAGAGATAACTTAGCTGTGAGGTTATCTTCTTTTAGGGCTTACATGGCATCCTTACTTTTTGCTACTTTTGTGTATAAATAGGTGTTCCTATGCTTCATTAAAATTCATTCCTTTTACCAATCAGTTGCATCCATCTTTATCATTTATTATTTCTCTCTTCTTCTTCCACTTTCATCACCTTGCACCAACAATTGGTATCTAGATCTCTTGGTTGTTCTTGAAATTCTTGGGAAACACGAGTGATTGTGAGCTGTGTGTTTGAACAAGATCATATTGATTTTGTGGGTTTTTGGGAAACACTGAGTGAGAACTGAGATTTCTAAGAAATTTTTTTCTGCAAAGTTTAAGATGAGTGGAAGCAGTAGTTTGAACACTAAACTTCCAGTTTTTAATGGTAAAAATTGGAATAAATGGATGATACAAATGCGAGTTTTGTTTGGTGCTCAAGATGTTCTTGAGCTGGTAACAAATGGTTATGTTTCAATAGCAGTAGATGCTACTGAAGAACAGAAAACTGAAGAAAGGGATATGATGAAGAAGGATTAGAAAGCATTGTTCTATATCCATCAGTGTGTGGATGAAAACATGTTTGAGAAGATTGTTGATTCGATGACGTCGAAGGAGGCATGGGATATACTGGTAAGATGTTACAGTGGTGACACATCAGTGAAGCTTCAGTCCCTGCGAAAGCAATATGAGAATCTCTACATGAAGAACAGTGAGAAAGTTTCTGAGTACATTTCCATAGTGATTCTGATCACTAATGAAATGAAAGCTTGTGGAGAAATACTTTCTGGACAAGTAATAATAGAGAAAATTCTGAGGTCGCTTACTCCTCAGTTTGATTACATTGTTGTTTCTATTGAGCGTTCTAAAGATTTGGAAACCATGAGAATAGAAGAGTTGCAAAGCAGTCTAGAAGCACAAGAGTTGCGTCTGACTAAGAGAACTTCTGAGAGAGAAGTTAAGCAAGCTCTGAAGGTTTCTTTTGTCAAGAAGGCCCAGAAGAAGAATAGACGTGGTGATAGATTCTAGAATTCAGAAACCTCAACTTTTGATGAAAATAAATATCAGAAGGGAAAGGAGGAATATGACAATAAAAAGGTTCAATGTTACTGTTGTAAACAGTATGACCATTTTTCCAGAGATTGTAGAAACAAAGGAAGGAAATCAGAAGAAATGAATATAGCCAGCGGAGACTCTGATGATGAACTTGTTCTATTGATGGCTTCTAATTCTGATTGTAAGCGGTCAGAAGATTGGTGGTATATGGACACTGGGTGTTTAAATCACTTGACTGGGAACAAACAAAGGCTGATAGACTTTGACTCCAGAAAGAGAACAAAGATCAGATGTGTTGATGATAAGTACCTTAATGCATAAGGTATGGGAAATGTCAAAGTCAACGTGAAGAATGGGAAAAACATTCTGATCAAAGATGTTGGTATATTCTTGGAATTAAAAGCAATCTGATGAGTGTAGGTCAGTTCATTGAGAAAGGTTTCTCAGTTGTAATGAAGGACAACCTCTTGAAGTTGTATGATTCCCATCAGAAGTTGATTATGAAGTCTGAGCAGGGAAGCAACAGAACATTCAAGATGAATGTTAATACAGCTGAAGCAGAGTGCCTTAGTGCAGAAGGCGCTGAAGGTGTTAGTAAGTTGTGGCATAAGAGGTTGGGGGATTTGAATTGTAGAAGCTTAGGTCATCTAAGTTCAAAGAAGCTTGTACATGGTATTTCAAAGATTATGAAGCTTGAGAAGTCGTGCGAGATATGCATGAAAGGAAAGCAAACTAGATTTCCATTTACATCAAAAATAACCCCCCAGAGCAAAGCATGCTTTGGGAGTAGTACATTCTGATGTGTGTGGACCATTTCCAACACCTTCACTTGGAGGAAACAAATATTTTGTGTCCTTTGTGGATGAGTTCACAAGGATGACATGGGTAATAATCATTAAGTTAAAACATGAAGTGTTTACTGAGTTTCAGAAGTTCAAGGTGAAGGCTGAGAAGCAGAGTGGTCAGAAGATGAAAATTCTGAGAACGGATGGTGGAGGTGAGTATAACTCTACAGAGTTTCAGAATTTCTGTGAGGAGAATGCAATAGAACATGAGGTTACTGAACCATATACTCCTCAACACAATGGTCTTGTTGAGAGAAGAAACAGAACTTTGCTTGACATGTCCAGAAGTATGCTGAAAGAGAAGAAGCTACCTCATATGTTATGGGGAGAAGTTGTTGCCACATCAACATATGTTCTGAACAAGTGTCCAACAAAGAAGCTGAAGGAAATTGTTCCTTTAGAGAAGTGGACTGGAGATAAGCAAAGTGTTGGTCATCTGAGAGTGTTTGGTTCTGTATGTTACAAACATGTCCCGGAAGCTAGAAGACAGAAGTTGGATGATAGAAGCAAGGTAATGTTACTGGTGAGGTAACATAGTACAAGTGCATATAAGCTATATTGTCCATAAACCAATAATTAGAAATCAGCAAAGACGTTGTTATAAAAGAGTCAGAAACATGGGATTGAAGCAAGTCTCAATCAGATTCTGGTGTAGCATCAACACCAGCAGGGCCGGTCCAACGCGTTTTGAGGCCTAAGGCAAAACTTGATTAAATTATTTTAAAAATAATATTTAATTAAAATTTAAACTAATATTATATACTACCCCGTATCAATTTATAAGCAAAAAAAACCTATGTTTCACATTTATTAAGAAAATTTAAATTTTGTTGTGTTTTTTGGAATATTATTTATAGAAAGGTGTAAAAGCAATTTTGATTGGTTGTTGTCTATGAAAAAATGAGAGAGAAAGCAAATTAAATGCAAAAATGATGAATATTTTAGAATAAAATAATTAAATAAAATAAAGTTAATGATTTTTGTTTATAATTTAGAATAAGAAAAATGAATGTTTTTTACTTATAAGAAAAAAAAATATTATTATTATTATTATTAATTTTTAAAATAAATAATTATAGAAGTATGTTTTTAATGAACAATTAATAAATGTAGAATAAAATATGCAAGAAGCATTGTTGTTATACAAAATAATCACAATAGGATTCGAACCTGTGAGCTAAAAGATACTTGCACAGAAGTTTCTCTACTAAGCCATTAGTATTTTGTGAAACATTTTATGAAATGTTTATTAAATACATAAAATATGAGGCCTTATTTTTATGTATTTGGGGCCTATTTTAAAGTCCAAAATTTTGAGGCCTAAGGCGATAGCCTCACTCGTCTTAGGCTTGGGCCGGCCCTGAACACTTTCTAAAGATCTTTCAAGTTCTGAAGATAAGCCAGAGTTAGAAGATGAATCTGATTCTAAAGAGTCAGAAGATGAATCTAATTCTGAAGACTCAGAAGATGAGTCAGAATCTCAGGGAGATTCTGATAGTAGATCTTATTCTGATTCAGATTCTAATAATGATCCAGAATCTGGTGGTGATCATACTTCTGGAAGGGAAAACTATGAAGACAGAGAGTCTAGAGGACACGCTTCCAGAAACTCAGAAGGTGGTAATTCTGAAGGAAGTAGTTCTAGACAAGGTCCAGAAGCTGACGTTCCAAGTTCATAGGCCACAGAGTATCAGACAAATACCAACAAGGTTTGCAGATTTTAACATGTTGTAACTTGTAAGACACTGAAGTAGACTCTGAAGGAGAAGTTGTTCAGTGTGCCATGTGACACCCCAAAATAATTCGGTAATTAAATAATTATGATTTTTAATTATTAATTTAATTAAGAATGTAATTTATTAATATATTGAATTTATTGGGTTTAATTATGGAATAAAGGAATTGAATTGTGAGAGGTGTGCAGAGTAAAGTGGGGTGTGAGGAGTAAAAGACTCTACTCACATTATTTAATACATTTTATTTATGTTAAAGGAATAAAAGGAATAAAATAAGGAAAGGAAGGAAAAGGAGTTATTTTTGGAGAAACAGGAATACGTGAAGTTGAGAAGAGGAGAAAGAAGGAAGAAAACCTAGAAGTGTCAGAATTCGAAGAGCCCACAAGGTAAGGGGTGATTTCGATTGATTATTTCGTATTATAGGTTTTGATTTTGATACTATAGATCATAGCATGTTAGGAAACCTTAGTTTGGAAATTTCTAGGTTTCCATGGATGTATACCTAATTGTGTCAGATGATGTCAGATTGTGTCAGATTATGGATTGAAAACAATTAGGGTGTCAGTAGATGAAAAGAAATGATGAAAATATGTTGTTTGATGTGATAATGATGCAAATTGGATATGTTTTGGTGTTTTCCATGTTGGGATTCGTATGGGTAAGTTTGTGTTTGATTGAGAATGAAGGAATGCTGTCAAAAGTGCAGGAAATGGCTTTATAACACGTTGGAACCGGTTCCCAGTGGGGAGGAACCGGGTTCCACATTGAAAAACTGTGAAAACCTGGAAAAATGCACTCAGGAACCGGTTCCTGTATGGGTAGGAACCGGGTTCCCATACATTTTTCCAGAAGCGTGTTTTTGAACTTCAGCAGGAACCGGTTCCTGTATATGTAGGAACCGGGTTCTGCTTTATTTTTTTGAAAAATGTCAAACTTTGGAAATTCATAACTTTCAAACCGTAAGTCCGTTTTGAGCGCCGTTTTGGACGTTATTTCCTAAATTTAATGCTTTATTTTATGAAATGAAAATATTTTCCAAAACTTGAAATTATTTTGAAAACGAGCCAAATTCCGGGATAGGTGACTTTTGACTGACGCATATTGATGTGTATGTAGCAGAGATCCTGTGTTTGTGGATATATTGGTATTGTGTGGATGTGAAGCATGTTTATGCTGCTGATTAATTATATGCATGATTGGTTGAAGTATCATGTTGATTGGTTGATTCAGTTATGTTAAATTGATGTATTACATAGACTGATTGATGTTGCATGCTAGTGATGTGCGTGCATATGCATTGTTTTGGTGAAGTTAATTCCCATTGTGCGGAATTTGACTTGGATTGCCGATAACCGATACCCGAGTAAGGATGGGTGGTTAGGCTGGATTCGTGTCCGGGTGGTTATGGACGAATCGATGGTACTGTATCCGGTTGACGATGGATCAGTGTTGGGTGACTTGGTCACGTGTCGGTACCGCATGCATTCGAGTCTGCATTTGTGTTTGCACGGGATTGTAACATTTTAGGATGTCTTCTAGTGTTGCAATTCTTTTGTTGTATATTGATTATGCATGATGACTTATATGAATATGGTTGTGGGTTGAATTCTGAGTTGTGTTAAGTGGGTGAAATGATATGCTTGTAATATATTGTTAAATGAGGAGCTTATAATATGTTTTAATTATGAGAAGTCTCACCCTTACTTTACAATTTCAGATTAAAAGTTAGCAGCTGAGGAGTTGGTGAGGATGGCTCTAGAGCTTATCTTTTAAGTCCGCGTGTCAGTGTCATGCTCTGATTAGATTGTAACACTGGGGAACGTTAGTTGAGGAATTAAATATTGTTTAATTGTCCCTTTAAATTCTGTTGGGAATAATAATGATTGGATTATTCCGTTTTGGTTTTGATGTTCTTTTTCCGCTGTGTAAGACATGGTATTAATGTGACTGAATTGTCTGAATGTTGATCCTCAGTGTAGCATGGCTACTGTTTGAATGAAGTTTTGTTTTATCTATTAATTATGACATCCCTCATTTCCGTGTTAACTCTGATTAAAAGATGATTTAGATATTAATTTAATTGATATATTCGGGGTATTTAGAAGGGGTGTTACATGCCATGTTAGTAGATTCTAAACCAGTTGGTATTAAAGAAGCTCTCAAGAAGAAAGTATGGATAAATTCCATGAAAGAAGAACTTGAGGCTATAAAGAGGAACAAAACGTGGAAGTTGACAAAACTTCCAGAAAAAAAAGAAAGCCATCAACTTCAGATGGGTTTTCAAGGTAAAACTTAAGCCAGATGGATCAATTGGCAAACAGAAAGCAAGACTACTGGCCAGAGGTTTTCTTTAGAAACCTGGACAAGATTACTTTGAGGTGTTTGCTCCTGTAGCTAGGCATGAAAAATTCATATTGGTGATTGCTTTAGCTGCAAACAGAAGTTGGCCTTTGATACATCTGGATGTGAAGTCAACATTTCTCAATGGTGTCATACCCCAAAATTTGTCCTCCTATTCCTCAAGACATCCCATACATCCATACTCAAGGATTCCTAAAGGGTTGATCAGACAAACCCTCTCCTAGACAATCAACCCAAATTAGGGTTTAGCAATTCTCAAATCCAGATGGACTTCCAACATCTCCAATGGTCATCATGCCTCCTCATATGCTTCAAAGATTCTCCATGACAAGTTTCAAGCCTCACATGTCAAATTTCCTCAGACAGTTGCTCAGATGGTTGAAAATCAGTTGTATTGGACAAAAAGTCAACTGTGGTCAACATACAGTCAAACTTCCTGATTTTTGGTCAACATTCTCATTTTAAAGTCACATTCATCATTTGATCAAGGGTTGATCATGATTCATCAAGAAAACTCAAGATTTGCCCAAAAGTCAAACTTTCCAAATTACGGTTTTCCAATGAAAAGTCAACTGAACTTTGACTGAGCATAACTTCTTCATACTTTCTCAGAAATTTTTCCACCACCTCTCATTTTGAAGGAAATTCAATTCTCTATAACTTAATTTCTCACAAGAATGTTCAAAAAATGCTTCATTTGGAAGGTATGGATCAAAACATTACAGGTCCTTTTCAAAGTCAACAAAAAGTCAACTTTTTGTTTTGAAGATTTATTGCGCATGGAAACTCCAATTGAGATGAAACCAAAGAGGTTGTTTAGAGGACACTTAGAGATTTCTAAAAAGTCCAAGAACATTCAAAAATGTGGAAAATTAAGCAAAATACACCTTGTACAAGGTGGGCATTTTTTGAACAATTGCACAAAAGGAGATATTTGTCAAAATCCAATTTTTTCCAAATGGGCCTATAATTTTATGATCCAAACTTGGTCATAATATTATTTGTGACCTATTGATGCCTTGCCATGACCATATTCTATTTTATTGATTTATTTTTGAATTTAAAACCATTTAATTCAAATTTAAATTATATAAAATATGAAAACAAGATATATTTTCAAATGGATTGGATTTTTATCAAACTTGAGGTCCAAGATAGCCCACATAACTTGCCAAATTCGTTCTAGCTTGCATATGGAAGAGAAAATCAAAGTTTCAAAGATTTGATTTTATTTGAAAGGAATTTATTTTTGCATTCAAGACAAGATCTTTTTTCACTCTCTTTGCTCTCACTCCTCACTCTATAAATACTCAGCATATTGCACAAGACAAAGGACTGAAACCCTAGCCCTACAACAACCCTTATTTTGCTCAAATTTTTCATAAAATTGTGAAATTCAAATTTCAATTGGCAGCCACTTTCAGCCTCTCTCAATCACTCCATTGTGTTCCTAGGGTAAGTTTGAGTAAGTATACATCAAAAGCCATGGCCAAAGCTGCTTGAATCGAGCCATACACATTCATACATATTCATATTTTTCTTGAAATTGCATTTTTATTATCTGCGTGTTTTAATCAAAACTAATCATTCTAATGTGTTCATGAGGTTCCATAGATGTGATATGGGTCATCGTTCTCAAGCTTGAACGTCAGAAACACGATTTGCCATGTTTAGGGTTTAAAAACTGATGAGCTTCGAACTGGTAGCTACAGGCGTTTTCAATCGAAACCAACACCACCATTGAACTCGGAATGGTCGATTTACGGGGGGTAAGGTATTCCTTTGCCATTTATTTTTCGTATTTCGCAGGTTTGATGTTTGAGGTAACCGGAGAAGACGACCGGAGCTAGGGCTCCGGCGTCGTTGACTGCGTTGAAGACCGGCGAGGCTTGCGTGGCACGAGGAAGCGATCTGATTCGTCCATCCGTTCCAGCTGGGGTCCACGCGTGTTAACTGTGTTTGAATCATATCTATGACACGTTTACATACTTAATGCCATGTTTCTATTTTCCAAACACGAAGTGCACTTTGGCTCAGTGGTAAAGGCGTGTGGATGTGGAGATTCTCTCAAAGGTCACTGGTTCGATCCCTGGCAAGACCACCTTATTTTTACTCTTTTGCAAAACTAACATATTTTCTTATTTTCTTTAATATTTTTCATGCATTTTAATTTATCCTCAATATTTTTTATCATGCATCTAAAAAACTCCAAAAATATTTATTTTTTGCACAATCATCAGAAAAATGTTTAGTTAATTTTTAAAATTAAAATTATTATTTTTCCATGCATATTTAATTTAATTGTTAATTAATCATTTAAATGGCTTTTAATTGTTTTTTAAATTATCAAATCAATTCCAAAAATTACCAAAAATTTATCTTATCATATTAATGTCATTATTAACCCAGAACATTTTTCTCCATTTAAAATTCTTATTTTTACTAACATTTTTCTCTTATGCAATTTTCTTCCGTTTTCCGATTTTGTATCTGTTCACAGCTTGTAACGTTTCGGACAATTTTTCTTGCTTTTCTTTTTTCAATCATGTAACTGCCTATGGGATGTAATAGTTTAATTAGGATTTTTATTTTCCGCACTCTCATTATGTATCTGCCCCAAAGCCATGTAATAGCGTAGCATTTACTTTCCGCACATTACTTTCCGCAATTTACTTTCCGCACCTTATAAACTGCTAGTAATTAGGTGTGTATGGCAAGATAAAATTGGACATAGATCACTCATAATTTCAAGATAAAATATCCGAATTGACACACTCTTTTCACACATGCACCCCCTTAGGGTAATTCTCTCTCGTTGCCTTTACGAACACAAATGGTCAAGTCCCTCGAACGTAGAGGTATCCTAGCACCGTTGCCTTCAAAACAAATCATCATAGTCCCTTCGATACAAAGATCATAGACCCACGATGTCGCCTATGAATACATGATCTTGACCCTCGATTGTCGCCTACGAAAAATGATGATAGTCCCTACGAATGTGCTAGGATACTCCTACAAGTTGCCTTCTATGACCATCCGATGTCCCTTCGAATGTCCCTTTACATCCAACAAATAGGGTTACCTACCAACTAATGGTATGGATAGCGCTATTTTAAAGGAACGTAAAATACCACGAAAACGACCATTCTGAGTAGGTACTAAGACTTTTAGTTGCTTGCTCTATCAAAATACTTTTCACACCTCACACTTTTGTCAAAGTTCAAACTCTTTTCAAAACGAAACATTTCCGAACACTTTGTATACATTCCTACATGAATCATTACAAAGTCAAAGAAAAATGCCTTTTCAAAATATTTTTGTCAAACACACAGAAAACACAATTTTTTAAAGTGATCTAAGAGCCCGTAGGTAACTACGGATGAAAAGGGGTGTTAATACCTTCCCTTTTCATAACCTTCTCCCTTACTCAGAATCTAACGAAGGTCTTTTTCTGTACTTTTTACCTTTCCTTAATTGGATAAAAGAAAAGTCGGTGGCGACTCTTGCTATCCGCACATTTGCGATACAAAAATCTCAAAGTCAGTTCACCGTATTACAAATGGTCCATTACAAGAAGAGGTATATGTGTTACAACCTCCTGGATTTGTGAAAAAGAATCAGGAAGGGATGGTATACAAGTTACATAAAGCCTTGTATGGATTGAAACAAGCGCCCAGAGCTTGGAATCTGAAACATTTTGATATCAATATGATTCTGGTGTGTCTTTATGTTGACGATATATTACTAACAGGAAGCTGTCCAGAAGATATAGTCAAGTGCAAAGAAGTTCTGATGAATGAGTTTGAGATGACAGATCTAGGAAATATGGTGTATTTCCTAGGGATGGAGATTCTGTACTCAAAGAAAGGTATCATTCTACATCAGTTGAAGTATGAAATTGAATTTCTGAAGAGATTTAAGTTACAAAATTATAAAGTTGTTGTAACACCATCAGAAACCAATCATAAATTGGATTCTGATTCTGATGGTGATTTTGTGGATGCTACAACCTTCAAGCAGTTGGTTGGTTCTCTTAGGTATTTGTGCAATACCAGAATTGACATTTGCTATACAGTTGGAATGGTCAGCAAATTTATGAGTAATCCAGAGTGGTCCCATTATCAAGCTGTTGTCAGGATTTTGAGGTATATAAAGGGAATTCTGAAATATGGAGTGTTATTTCCCTCTGAAAGAAAGGCAAAATCAGAATTAGTGAGTTATTCTGATTCTGACTGGCGTGGAGATAGAGTTGACATAAGAAGCACCTCTGGTTACTTGTTCAAGTTTCTGGGAGGTCCTATTTCTTGGAGTTCCAAGAAACAACCTGTTGTGGTTCTGTCAACACGTGAAGTTGAGTATATTGCAGGCGTTGTAGCTGCATGTCAAGTTGTTTGGCTTCTAAATCTTCTAGAGGATTTGAAGATTGTGATAGAGAAACCTCTGAAGATGTTGATTGATAACAAGTTTGCAATCAATTTTGCCAAGAATCCAATGTTGCATGGAAGAAGCAATCATATTGATACGAAGTATCATTTTCTCAGAAGTCAAGTGCAGAAAGGAGTGTTAGAAGTTCTGCACTGCAGCACCCAGAAGCAGCTGCCAGATGTTCTAACAAAGGAATTGAACTTCTGGAGGATAATTTAGTATTTGCTTCTTATAAATAACTTAGATGTGAAGTTATAGTATTTAGAGATAACTTAGCTGTGAGGTTATCTTCTTTTAGGGCTTACATGGCATCCTTACTTTTTGCTACTTTTGTGTATAAATAGGTGTTCCTATGCTTCATTAAAATTCATTCCTTTTACCAATCAGTTGCATCCATCTTTATCATTTATTATTTCTCTCTTCTTCTTCCACTTTCATCACCTTGCACCAACAATTGGTATCTAGATCTCTTGGTTGTTCTTGAAATTCTTGGGAAACACGAGTGATTGTGAGCTGTGTGTTTGAACAAGATCATATTGATTTTGTGGGTTTTTGGGAAACACTGAGTGAGAACTGAGATTTCTAAGAAATTTTTTTCTGCAAAGTTTAAGATGAGTGGAAGCAGTAGTTTGAACACTAAACTTCCAGTTTTTAATGGTAAAAATTGGAATAAATGGATGATACAAATGCGAGTTTTGTTTGGTGCTCAAGATGTTCTTGAGCTGGTAACAAATGGTTATGTTTCAATAGCAGTAGATGCTACTGAAGAACAGAAAACTGAAGAAAGGGATATGATGAAGAAGGATTAGAAAGCATTGTTCTATATCCATCAGTGTGTGGATGAAAACATGTTTGAGAAGATTGTTGATTCGATGACGTCGAAGGAGGCATGGGATATACTGGTAAGATGTTACAGTGGTGACACATCAGTGAAGCTTCAGTCCCTGCGAAAGCAATATGAGAATCTCTACATGAAGAACAGTGAGAAAGTTTCTGAGTACATTTCCATAGTGATTCTGATCACTAATGAAATGAAAGCTTGTGGAGAAATACTTTCTGGACAAGTAATAATAGAGAAAATTCTGAGGTCGCTTACTCCTCAGTTTGATTACATTGTTGTTTCTATTGAGCGTTCTAAAGATTTGGAAACCATGAGAATAGAAGAGTTGCAAAGCAGTCTAGAAGCACAAGAGTTGCGTCTGACTAAGAGAACTTCTGAGAGAGAAGTTAAGCAAGCTCTGAAGGTTTCTTTTGTCAAGAAGGCCCAGAAGAAGAATAGACGTGGTGATAGATTCTAGAATTCAGAAACCTCAACTTTTGATGAAAATAAATATCAGAAGGGAAAGGAGGAATATGACAATAAAAAGGTTCAATGTTACTGTTGTAAACAGTATGACCATTTTTCCAGAGATTGTAGAAACAAAGGAAGGAAATCAGAAGAAATGAATATAGCCAGCGGAGACTCTGATGATGAACTTGTTCTATTGATGGCTTCTAATTCTGATTGTAAGCGGTCAGAAGATTGGTGGTATATGGACACTGGGTGTTTAAATCACTTGACTGGGAACAAACAAAGGCTGATAGACTTTGACTCCAGAAAGAGAACAAAGATCAGATGTGTTGATGATAAGTACCTTAATGCATAAGGTATGGGAAATGTCAAAGTCAACGTGAAGAATGGGAAAAACATTCTGATCAAAGATGTTGGTATATTCTTGGAATTAAAAGCAATCTGATGAGTGTAGGTCAGTTCATTGAGAAAGGTTTCTCAGTTGTAATGAAGGACAACCTCTTGAAGTTGTATGATTCCCATCAGAAGTTGATTATGAAGTCTGAGCAGGGAAGCAACAGAACATTCAAGATGAATGTTAATACAGCTGAAGCAGAGTGCCTTAGTGCAGAAGGCGCTGAAGGTGTTAGTAAGTTGTGGCATAAGAGGTTGGGGGATTTGAATTGTAGAAGCTTAGGTCATCTAAGTTCAAAGAAGCTTGTACATGGTATTTCAAAGATTATGAAGCTTGAGAAGTCGTGCGAGATATGCATGAAAGGAAAGCAAACTAGATTTCCATTTACATCAAAAATAACCCCCCAGAGCAAAGCATGCTTTGGGAGTAGTACATTCTGATGTGTGTGGACCATTTCCAACACCTTCACTTGGAGGAAACAAATATTTTGTGTCCTTTGTGGATGAGTTCACAAGGATGACATGGGTAATAATCATTAAGTTAAAACATGAAGTGTTTACTGAGTTTCAGAAGTTCAAGGTGAAGGCTGAGAAGCAGAGTGGTCAGAAGATGAAAATTCTGAGAACGGATGGTGGAGGTGAGTATAACTCTACAGAGTTTCAGAATTTCTGTGAGGAGAATGCAATAGAACATGAGGTTACTGAACCATATACTCCTCAACACAATGGTCTTGTTGAGAGAAGAAACAGAACTTTGCTTGACATGTCCAGAAGTATGCTGAAAGAGAAGAAGCTACCTCATATGTTATGGGGAGAAGTTGTTGCCACATCAACATATGTTCTGAACAAGTGTCCAACAAAGAAGCTGAAGGAAATTGTTCCTTTAGAGAAGTGGACTGGAGATAAGCAAAGTGTTGGTCATCTGAGAGTGTTTGGTTCTGTATGTTACAAACATGTCCCGGAAGCTAGAAGACAGAAGTTGGATGATAGAAGCAAGGTAATGTTACTGGTGAGGTAACATAGTACAAGTGCATATAAGCTATATTGTCCATAAACCAATAATTAGAAATCAGCAAAGACGTTGTTATAAAAGAGTCAGAAACATGGGATTGAAGCAAGTCTCAATCAGATTCTGGTGTAGCATCAACACCAGCAGGGCCGGTCCAACGCGTTTTGAGGCCTAAGGCAAAACTTGATTAAATTATTTTAAAAATAATATTTAATTAAAATTTAAACTAATATTATATACTACCCCGTATCAATTTATAAGCAAAAAAAACCTATGTTTCACATTTATTAAGAAAATTTAAATTTTGTTGTGTTTTTTGGAATATTATTTATAGAAAGGTGTAAAAGCAATTTTGATTGGTTGTTGTCTATGAAAAAATGAGAGAGAAAGCAAATTAAATGCAAAAATGATGAATATTTTAGAATAAAATAATTAAATAAAATAAAGTTAATGATTTTTGTTTATAATTTAGAATAAGAAAAATGAATGTTTTTTACTTATAAGAAAAAAAAATATTATTATTATTATTATTAATTTTTAAAATAAATAATTATAGAAGTATGTTTTTAATGAACAATTAATAAATGTAGAATAAAATATGCAAGAAGCATTGTTGTTATACAAAATAATCACAATAGGATTCGAACCTGTGAGCTAAAAGATACTTGCACAGAAGTTTCTCTACTAAGCCATTAGTATTTTGTGAAACATTTTATGAAATGTTTATTAAATACATAAAATATGAGGCCTTATTTTTATGTATTTGGGGCCTATTTTAAAGTCCAAAATTTTGAGGCCTAAGGCGATAGCCTCACTCGTCTTAGGCTTGGGCCGGCCCTGAACACTTTCTAAAGATCTTTCAAGTTCTGAAGATAAGCCAGAGTTAGAAGATGAATCTGATTCTAAAGAGTCAGAAGATGAATCTAATTCTGAAGACTCAGAAGATGAGTCAGAATCTCAGGGAGATTCTGATAGTAGATCTTATTCTGATTCAGATTCTAATAATGATCCAGAATCTGGTGGTGATCATACTTCTGGAAGGGAAAACTATGAAGACAGAGAGTCTAGAGGACACGCTTCCAGAAACTCAGAAGGTGGTAATTCTGAAGGAAGTAGTTCTAGACAAGGTCCAGAAGCTGACGTTCCAAGTTCATAGGCCACAGAGTATCAGACAAATACCAACAAGGTTTGCAGATTTTAACATGTTGTAACTTGTAAGACACTGAAGTAGACTCTGAAGGAGAAGTTGTTCAGTGTGCCATGTGACACCCCAAAATAATTCGGTAATTAAATAATTATGATTTTTAATTATTAATTTAATTAAGAATGTAATTTATTAATATATTGAATTTATTGGGTTTAATTATGGAATAAAGGAATTGAATTGTGAGAGGTGTGCAGAGTAAAGTGGGGTGTGAGGAGTAAAAGACTCTACTCACATTATTTAATACATTTTATTTATGTTAAAGGAATAAAAGGAATAAAATAACGAAAGGAAGGAAAAGGAGTTATTTTTGGAGAAACAGGAATACGTGAAGTTGAGAAGAGGAGAAAGAAGGAAGAAAACCTAGAAGTGTCAGAATTCGAAGAGCCCACAAGGTAAGGGGTGATTTCGATTGATTATTTCGTATTATAGGTTTTGATTTTGATACTATAGATCATAGCATGTTAGGAAACCTTAGTTTGGGAATTTCTAGGTTTCCATGGATGTATACCTAATTGTGTCAGATGATGTCAGATTGTGTCAGATTATGGATTGAAAACAATTAGGGTGTCAGTAGATGAAAAGAAATGATGAAAATATGTTGTTTGATGTGATAATGATGCAAATTGGATATGTTTTGGTGTTTTCCATGTTGGGATTCGTATGGGTAAGTTTGTGTTTGATTGAGAATGAAGGAATGCTGTCAAAAGTGCAGGAAATGGCTTTATAACACGTTGGAACCGGTTCCCAGTGGGGAGGAACCGGGTTCCACATTGAAAAACTATGAAAACCTGGAAAAATGCACTCAGGAACCGGTTCCTGTATGGGTAGGAACCGGGTTCCCATACATTTTTCCAGAAGCGTGTTTTTGAACTTCAGCAGGAACCGGTTCCTGTATATGTAGGAACCGGGTTCTGCTTTATTTTTTTGAAAAATGTCAAACTTTGGAAATTCATAACTTTCAAACCGTAAGTCCGTTTTGAGCGCCGTTTTGGACGTTATTTCCTAAATTTAATGCTCTATTTTATGAAATGAAAATATTTTCCAAAACTTGAAATTATTTTGAAAACGAGCCAAATTCCGGGATAGGTGACTTTTGACTGACGCATATTGATGTGTATGTAGCAGAGATCCTGTGTTTGTGGATATATTGGTATTGTGTGGATGTGAAGCATGTTTATGCTGCTGATTAATTATATGCATGATTGGTTGAAGTATCATGTTGATTGGTTGATTCAGTTATGTTAAATTGATGTATTACATAGACTGATTGATGTTGCATGCTAGTGATGTGCGTGCATATGCATTGTTTTGGTGAAGTTAATTCCCATTGTGCGGAATTTGACTTGGATTGCCGATAACCGATACCCGAGTAAGGATGGGTGGTTAGGCTGGATTCGTGTCCGGGTGGTTATGGACGAATCGATGGTACTGTATCCGGTTGACGATGGATCAGTGTTGGGTGACTTGGTCACGTGTCGGTACCGCATGCATTCGAGTCTGCATTTGTGTTTGCACGGGATTGTAACATTTTAGGATGTCTTCTAGTGTTGCAATTCTTTTGTTGTATATTGATTATGCATGATGACTTATATGAATATGGTTGTGGGTTGAATTCTGAGTTGTGTTAAGTGGGTGAAATGATATGCTTGTAATATATTGTTAAATGAGGAGCTTATAATATGTTTTAATTATGAGAAGTCTCACCCTTACTTTACAATTTCAGATTAAAAGTTAGCAGCTGAGGAGTTGGTGAGGATGGCTCTAGAGCTTATCTTTTAAGTCCGCGTGTCAGTGTCATGCTCTGATTAGATTGTAACACTGGGGAATGTTAGTTGAGGAATTAAATATTGTTTAATTGTCCCTTTAAATTCTGTTGGGAATAATAATGATTGGATTATTCCGTTTTGGTTTTGATGTTCTTTTTCCGCTGTGTAAGACATGGTATTAATGTGACTGAATTGTCTGAATGTTGATCCTCAGTGTAGCATGGCTACTGTTTGAATGAAGTTTTGTTTTATCTATTAATTGTGACATCCCTCATTTCCGTGTTAACTCTGATTAAAAGATGATTTAGATATTAATTTAATTGATATATTCGGGGTATTTAGAAGGGGTGTTACATGCCATGTTAGTAGATTCTAAACCAGTTGGTATTAAAGAAGCTCTCAAGAAGAAAGTATGGATAAATTCCATGAAAGAAGAACTTGAGGCTATAAAGAGGAACAAAACGTGGAAGTTGACAAAACTTCCAGAAAAAAAAGAAAGCCATCAACTTCAGATGGGTTTTCAAGGTAAAACTTAAGCCAGATGGATCAATTGGCAAACAGAAAGCAAGACTACTGGCCAGAGGTTTTCTTTAGAAACCTGGACAAGATTACTTTGAGGTGTTTGCTCCTGTAGCTAGGCATGAAAAATTCATATTGGTGATTGCTTTAGCTGCAAACAGAAGTTGGCCTTTGATACATCTGGATGTGAAGTCAACATTTCTCAATGGTGTCATACCCCAAAATTTGTCCTCCTATTCCTCAAGACATCCCATACATCCATACTCAAGGATTCCTAAAGGGTTGATCAGACAAACCCTCTCCTAGACAATCAACCCAAATTAGGGTTTAGCAATTCTCAAATCCAGATGGACTTCCAACATCTCCAATGGTCATCATGCCTCCTCATATGCTTCAAAGATTCTCCATGACAAGTTTCAAGCCTCACATGTCAAATTTCCTCAGACAGTTGCTCAGATGGTTGAAAATCAGTTGTATTGGACAAAAAGTCAACTGTGGTCAACATACAGTCAAACTTCCTGATTTTTGGTCAACATTCTCATTTTAAAGTCACATTCATCATTTGATCAAGGGTTGATCATGATTCATCAAGAAAACTCAAGATTTGCCCAAAAGTCAAACTTTCCAAATTACGGTTTTCCAATGAAAAGTCAACTGAACTTTGACTGAGCATAACTTCTTCATACTTTCTCAGAAATTTTTCCACCACCTCTCATTTTGAAGGAAATTCAATTCTCTATAACTTAATTTCTCACAAGAATGTTCAAAAAATGCTTCATTTGGAAGGTATGGATCAAAACATTACAGGTCCTTTTCAAAGTCAACAAAAAGTCAACTTTTTGTTTTGAAGATTTATTGCGCATGGAAACTCCAATTGAGATGAAACCAAAGAGGTTGTTTAGAGGACACTTAGAGATTTCTAAAAAGTCCAAGAACATTCAAAAATGTGGAAAATTAAGCAAAATACACCTTGTACAAGGTGGGCATTTTTGAACAATTGCACAAAAGGAGATATTTGTCAAAATCCAATTTTTTCCAAATGGGCCTATAATTTTATGATCCAAACTTGGTCATAATATTATTTGTGACCTATTGATGCCTTGCCATGACCATATTCTATTTTATTGATTTATTTTTGAATTTAAAACCATTTAATTCAAATTTAAATTATATAAAATATGAAAACAAGATATATTTTCAAATGGATTGGATTTTTATCAAACTTGAGGTCCAAGATAGCCCACATAACTTGCCAAATTCGTTCTAGCTTGCATATGGAAGAGAAAATCAAAGTTTCAAAGATTTGATTTTATTTGAAAGGAATTTATTTTTGCATTCAAGACAAGATCTTTTTTCACTCTCTTTGCTCTCACTCCTCACTCTATAAATACTCAGCATATTGCACAAGACAAAGGACAGAAACCCTAGCCCTACAACAACCCTTATTTTGCTCAAATTTTTCATAAAATTGTGAAATTCAAATTTCAATTGGCAGCCACTTTCAGCCTCTCTCAATCACTCCATTGTGTTCCTAGGGTAAGTTTGAGTAAGTATACATCAAAAGCCATGGCCAAAGCTGCTTGAATCGAGCCATACACATTCATACATATTCATATTTTTCTTGAAATTGCATTTTTATTATCTGCGTGTTTTAATCAAAACTAATCATTCTAATGTGTTCATGAGGTTCCATAGATGTGATATGGGTCATCGTTCTCAAGCTTGAACGTCAGAAACACGATTTGCCATGTTTAGGGTTTAAAAACTGATGAGCTTCGAACTGGTAGCTACAGGCGTTTTCAATCGAAACCAACACCACCATTGAACTCGGAATGGTCGATTTACGGGGGGTAAGGTATTCCTTTGCCATTTATTTTTCGTATTTCGCAGGTTTGATGTTTGAGGTAACCGGAGAAGACGACCGGAGCTAGGGCTCCGGCGTCGTTGACTGCGTTGAAGACCGGCGAGGCTTGCGTGGCACGAGGAAGCGATCTGATTCGTCCATCCGTTCCAGCTGGGGTCCACGCGTGTTAACTGTGTTTGAATCATATCTATGACACGTTTACATACTTAATGCCATGTTTCTATTTTCCAAACACGAAGTGCACTTTGGCTCAGTGGTAAAGGCGTGTGGATGTGGAGATTCTCTCAAAGGTCACTGGTTCGATCCCTGGCAAGACCACCTTATTTTTACTCTTTTGCAAAACTAACATATTTTCTTATTTTCTTTAATATTTTTCATGCATTTTAATTTATCCTCAATATTTTTTATCATGCATCTAAAAAACTCCAAAAATATTTATTTTTTGCACAATCATCAGAAAAATGTTTAGTTAATTTTTAAAATTAAAATTATTATTTTTCCATGCATATTTAATTTAATTGTTAATTAATCATTTAAATGGCTTTTAATTGTTTTTTAAATTATCAAATCAATTCCAAAAATTACCAAAAATTTATCTTATCATATTAATGTCATTATTAACCCAGAACATTTTTCTCCATTTAAAATTCTTATTTTTACTAACATTTTTCTCTTATGCAATTTTCTTCCGTTTTCCGATTTTGTATCTGTTCACAGCTTGTAACGTTTCGGACAATTTTTCTTGCTTTTCTTTTTTCAATCATGTAACTGCCTATGGGATGTAATAGTTTAATTAGGATTTTTATTTTCCGCACTCTCATTATGTATCTGCCCCAAAGCCATGTAATAGCGTAGCATTTACTTTCCGCACATTACTTTCCGCAATTTACTTTCCGCACCTTATAAACTGCTAGTAATTAGGTGTGTATGGCAAGATAAAATTGGACATAGATCACTCATAATTTCAAGATAAAATATCCGAATTGACACACTCTTTTCACACATGCACCCCTTAGGGTAATTCTCTCTCGTTGCCTTTACGAACACAAATGGTCAAGTCCCTCGAACGTAGAGGTATCCTAGCACCGTTGCCTTCAAAACAAATCATCATAGTCCCTTCGATACAAAGATCATAGACCCACGATGTCGCCTATGAATACATGATCTTGACCCTCGATTGTCGCCTACGAAAAATGATGATAGTCCCTACGAATGTGCTAGGATACTCCTACAAGTTGCCTTCTATGACCATCCGATGTCCCTTCGAATGTCCCTTTACATCCAACAAATAGGGTTACCTACCAACTAATGGTATGGATAGCGCTATTTTAAAGGAACGTAAAATACCACGGAAAACGACCATTCTGAGTAGGTACTAAGACTTTTAGTTGCTTGCTCTATCAAAATACTTTTCACACCTCACACTTTTGTCAAAGTTCAAACTCTTTTCAAAACGAAACATTTCCGAACACTTTGTATACATTCCTACATGAATCATTACAAAGTCAAAGAAAAATGCCTTTTCAAAATATTTTTGTCAAACACACAGAAAACACAATTTTTTAAAGTGATCTAAGAGCCCGTAGGTAACTACGGATGAAAAGGGGTGTTAATACCTTCCCTTTTCATAACCTTCTCCCTTACTCAGAATCTAACGAAGGTCTTTTTCTGTACTTTTTACCTTTCCTTAATTGGATAAAAGAAAAGTCGGTGGCGACTCTTGCTATCCGCACATTTGCGATACAAAAATCTCAAAGTCAGTTCACCGTATTACAAATGGTCCATTACAAGAAGAGGTATATGTGTTACAACCTCCTGGATTTGTGAAAAAGAATCAGGAAGGGATGGTATACAAGTTACATAAAGCCTTGTATGGATTGAAACAAGCGCCCAGAGCTTGGAATCTGAAACATTTTGATATCAATATGATTCTGGTGTGTCTTTATGTTGACGATATATTACTAACAGGAAGCTGTCCAGAAGATATAGTCAAGTGCAAAGAAGTTCTGATGAATGAGTTTGAGATGACAGATCTAGGAAATATGGTGTATTTCCTAGGGATGGAGATTCTATACTCAAAGAAAGGTATCATTCTACATCAGTTGAAGTATGAAATTGAATTTCTGAAGAGATTTAAGTTACAAAATTATAAAGTTGTTGTAACACCATCAGAAACCAATCATAAATTGGATTCTGATTCTGATGGTGATTTTGTGGATGCTACAACCTTCAAGCAGTTGGTTGGTTCTCTTAGGTATTTGTGCAATACCAGAATTGACATTTGCTATACAGTTGGAATGGTCAGCAAATTTATGAGTAATCCAGAGTGGTCCCATTATCAAGCTGTTGTCAGGATTTTGAGGTATATAAAGGGAATTCTGAAATATGGAGTGTTATTTCCCTCTGAAAGAAAGGCAAAATCAGAATTAGTGAGTTATTCTGATTCTGACTGGCGTGGAGATAGAGTTGACATAAGAAGCACCTCTCGTTACTTGTTCAAGTTTCTGGGAGGTCCTATTTCTTGGAGTTCCAAGAAACAACCTGTTGTGGTTCTGTCAACACGTGAAGTTGAGTATATTGCAGGCGTTGTAGCTGCATGTCAAGTTGTTTGGCTTCTAAATCTTCTAGAGGATTTGAAGATTGTGATAGAGAAACCTCTGAAGATGTTGATTGATAACAAGTTTGCAATCAATTTTGCCAAGAATCCAATGTTGCATGGAAGAAGCAATCATATTGATACGAAGTATCATTTTCTCGGTCAAGCGAAAGGAGTGTTAGAGTTACGCTCGACGACCGGATGTTCTAACAAAGGAATTGAACTTCTGGAGGATAATTTAGTATTTGCTTCTTATAAATAACTTAGATGTGAAGTTATAGTATTTAGAGATAACTTAGCTGTGAGGTTATCTTCTTTTAGGACTTACGTGGCACCCTTACGTTTTGCTACTTTTGTGTATAAATAGGTATTTCTATGCTTCATTCATTCCTTTTACCAATCATTTGCAGCCATCTTTATCATTTATTATTTCTCTCTTCTTCTTTCACTTTCATCACTTCGCACCAACAAAACTCAATTAAATCCTAATAATTTCCTTTACATTCAACAGAGAATTGAATAGTGTTTCATATTGAAGGATTGCAAGAAAAAACTAATGCACAAGAAATGCCCCAAAAACTCAACCACCAAACTTGTAGACATTTGTTACTTTCAAATCATCTTCACTCAAACTTGAAGTGAAAAACTGATATTATATATATGTGAATGAAGATTAGATATAGAAAAAAAAATATTACTAATAACAGAGCTAATACATAAACAATATTATCAACAAACTAAAATTAATTCATATTAAGTATAACAAAACAAATCAATTTTGTTTGTTATATATATAATCAAAAGAAGATGAAGAATAAGAAATAAACCAATTTATATATGTGTCGAGAACAAAATTTTGTTAACTTTCAAGATTTACCTTTTCTTCTTTGTTATGCACTTTCTTTTATGGTTTGGCTTCCGTCAACCTCTCTTTTGATCTGTCCTTGTTGTGGGAATGCTTCATTCCTTTAGTTGCTGCAGTATTATCTGCAAGAGTATTTGTATATGTTTAATCAATTTATACAATTTTAGCATAGGTTTGATGAAAGAAAAAACAAAATTGGATTACTCTACATCTCATTCAAAGTTGAGGGTAACAAATACACACCTCACAACTACATGGGATTCATATGGATCAACTTTGACAATCATATTTTTTTCTTCGTATAATTAGCTCAAACAAAACAAAAGGTTTTGGTTTTAACACACAATAGCAAAATAATGACATGAGTAAATAATTCACACTTGTCAATAATGCATATGCACAGGAAAAAAGCATACTATGAAAAAATTGAAAAATAAAAAAATGGTTGTTTTAATGATTCTTTGAAATGTTTTTTTGTTAGAAATGACAAACTAGTGCACCAACATTTGATGTCATGGTGCCAACCATAATTGAAGATTTTTCTCCTAAAAGCTTGATGATGTTGCATAGTCAGCTAAAGCTCCAGCACCATATGTTGTGAAGTATGCTCCATTTAGATATAAACCTCCCTCTAATCTTCAATTCCTACATTTCCATTGGCTTTCACTTGTTTCCACTCTCTTAGTTACTTGCAAATACACAACAATATGATTCAATCAATCACTAAAGTTCAAAATTCACATAGAAAATTAATTTTGAACATATTTGAATTAACCGACTATTAAGTTACCTATTTGGAACTGTATTTGTTACACTGGTTGTTGATTGTAGGCCAACACTTCTGCCAATCGCATACATCTCCCAGTGAGTATAATCATTATTCATCATATGGAAATAACCATGTCTACACCAAAAATTTTCATGATCGATAACTTGTTAGATTATACTAATATTCAATTGGAGAAGTAGGGAGATTTATATCTAAATGGTGCATACTTCAGAAATCTAACAGCATCGATACAGATTGAGCAGCTGAAAAAACGTGATGGTCAAAGAAAAGTGTGGTGCTGTTGTGCGATTTCTAATGAGAAACTTCAGCATGCTGGTCGAAACGGGATTGACGCAGTTGCGTGTGATGGATAGAGGGTTGTGTTGTCCTCGTGGGTTGGACGAAGTTGTTTTATGTTGATGTCAAAATCGCGGATGGAGAAAGTTGCTTTGTGCAGTGTGGGTAGACAATGAATACATCATGGTGGTCAGAGAATATCACAGGCACAACAGCGGGAGTGTATATCAGTGATGTTGCCAGCGGAGGGACGGTAGCTACGTTGTAAGAGTGGAGAAATTGACGGTGGCCGGAATCAACTTACTCGTCCTCCATGTTTTAAGGCTTCATAGATCTTTAAACCCTAAAAAGAAATAGAGAGGTTGTAGTAGAGAGGATTTTGGCATTGAACATGGTGTAGAGGTGAGATTTTGGCTCGTGGCTCATAGTTTGAATTTGTAGCCACACAAATTGATTAGCTACATGAAAAAAATGTAACGACTTTCTATTGTCCAACAATTACATTTATGTTTTGTGATTCCCGCTAATGAAAGAATTATAATAGACATCATACAATATAATTACATATTATTAAAATAAATAAAAATTAATTAAAAAATTAGGAAGTGACACATCAGACTCATTAATTATCAAACTAATATAATTGCAACAGATTTTAAACAAACATTTTTAACCTTAAAAATAGAAGAGTTTAAACTCGAACTTAAAAAGGTATACGTGATATTTCTAACTACTTTACATTTATATATTTATAATAGATTTAAAATCTCAAATTTTGACCAAGTATCATTTGAAACATCTATATCCCTCATTCTATAATCTATAATTTTAACTAATGTTGTGTTACTAATTTTTTATTTACTTAATAATCATACGTTTTATTGTTTTTTATCTATATCCCTCGATATAATAGAATAGAATAGAATAGAATAGAATAGAATAGAATAGAATATTTATTTGATTTTTATCAGTTTTTTTACTGTTATTGTTATTTAACTATTTAAATGTGTGGTGTCAAATGTTAACGTAGTTGGGTTGTCAAACTTTAAAAAAAAAATTGTCTAAAAGGATTAATAACTTATTTTAAATAATTCATCATTTTTATTATAAAATAATTAAAATGTATGTTGTGTGTTGTTTGTGTATGAATATGTGTATGTTCCACCTCCAATTGTGTTATGTTTGGTTTAAAAACTATTTATACTAATGGAATAACTAAACAAAAGTTCAAATACTTCTCCCTAACTAAACTATAGAATAATTTTTTTTCTCAATTACTAGATAAAAGTACAATATGTGTGACAATTATTAATGGATAAGGGTTGTTAGAAGTTCTAAGGTAGTTAGGATAATGAGAGTTATTTTAGATGGGGTTAGAGAAGCATTTGTATAGATGCATTTTTTTAATGTTATCAGTCTCCCAGTTTTATAATAATGATGTATTTATAGTTTATAGATCTGAACTGATTCTCATATATAATTTAGCAACTACTCTGGGCATGAATAATTGATTCTCATAAATTCAGGAGGTACGGTTAATTTTCATGACTTCCTATTTAACTTTGTTTCCTCAATAGATGCTCTACACATGACCATGCGTTACAAACGGGAAACCAAGAGACTCATGCCACACATATAGACAAGGGGCACTCGAACCGAAATGGGGACGCTCGAACTAATGCAAGGGTAACTCGGGAAGAATGGAGGGCCCAAAATAAGTCTCTCGCATATCCCCAAGGTCCTTATAAATTATATTACTACACAGTCTCTCAAGAACGAGGGATCATAGAGGTCAAAGAGTTCTTAATCCCCCGACTCATGTTTGGACCTTCATAGAAAGTCCTGTCAAGGTTTTGCTCTCTGAGGTGGTGTCACCCTACACTCCGCAACAGAATGGAACTGCATAAAGGAAGAATTGAACCATCATTAATATAGTGAGATGTATGTCGAAAGACAATCATTTATCCAAAGATTTTTCGGGTGAAGGTGTGTCAACTATAACATACTTTTTAAATAGATGTCCGACGAAGAGACTCAGTGGTAGAAGATCTCTACAAAGCCATCAAAGAAGATGCTAACTTTGGAGCCTATATCCAAAAATTACTACATGTAATCAACAAGCAAAAGATCCCTGATTATCTCAGTCAAATCTTCTTCGATTTTGAGGCTCTCTTCAACAACATTTGTAGGAACATCCAACTCAAAACAACCTATGATACTCAGATCGAAAAGAAGAAAGGGGAAGTTGTTGGTGAATGGGAACTAAGTGAGACATTTGAGACTCAACTAGACAAACTCGAAGCCATATTCCAGGAGAAGAAAGACAAGATGACTTATTTCGACAATCATATTTTAAACTATCGTTCTTAGATCGCATAACTGAATAAGAAGATTGTTGATTTGGAGAGGCAGAAGTTGGAAATAAGCAAATCTAAAACATCTCTTATGCATCTTGTATACCTTTCTCTCTTCGCCATGCTTCACAAACCCAACTGGTTGTGCAACATAAACTTCTTCGTCTAACATGGCCATTTAAGAATGCATACTTCACGTCCATCTGACATATGTGCCAACTGTTCATTTTTGATATACCAATAACCAACCTGATTGTTTCGATTTTAGCCACAGGTGCAAAAACTTCATCAAGTTGATTTTATCCACAGGGCCTTGCTTTGTGTCTATTTAGTCCAAGATTCTTTATGGCTACCAACCTTGATACTTGTGTCGAAAATATGAGGTAAAAATTCCACCTAAAAATGCCACTTTGACTGAATATATGTCAAAGAGAAATTTGCGTTTTTTGAATCAGAGAAGACCCCAATACCAAAGTAACCAAAGAGGTGGTGTTGGAGGTAGAGGAAAAGGTAGTGATAAAAAACATGAAAAGATTCAAATTCAATGTTATAATTTTCATAAGTATGGTCACTATTCTAGTGATTGTCTAGAAAAACTAAAGAATCAAGAAAGTGATGCAAAGTTCACAAAGTATAATGAAGAAGAGATGATGTTGATGGTCGCAACAAGATATAAAGAGAAATTCAAGGATTAATGGTTCTTGGATTCAGGATGCTCATCACACATGTCTTGTAGGAAATATTGGTTTGTCAATCTAAAACCCACAATGAAGAACACGGTAAAAAAATTAAATGACAATACTCTAGCCGCTAAAGGTATTTGAGATGTTTTAACTATGAGGAAATATGGCAAAAGGTCATTAATTTCCAACATGATGTATATACTAGGCATGAGGAGCAACTTGCTCGGTGTTATACCCTAATTTTTTTTACCTAAGATCCTACTTCACATGCATCATTGCATCTTTAACCAAATACAAAAAATAGTTGTGTGTTTGCTCATTGTGTCAAGCAGGTTGAATCAGAAATTTTCATCAGTGCAAGTCTTGACCAAATTAGGGTTTTCACTGAAGAAAGTGAATCATTGACTTTTGGCTTAGTACATTACCTAATGGCTTGAATCATGGTTCAAGGAACTCAAAAGCAATATCTTTCCCTAATTGTATGGCTCAAGACATTTTCAAAAGTGCTATGGATTGGTAGTGAAAAAACTGGATTGATTGATGAAAAGTCAACTATCACACAAAAGTCAAAATTGGACTTTTTGGTCAACTTTGAACTTCAAAAGTCAAGAATCATCAAGGCATTCAAATTTATCAACATTGATAATCAAGAATCAAGAAAATCATAAAACGTCAACAAAAGTAAAAGTGGAGGATTTTCCAACTAGCTTTGACATTTCAAGGTCAATCTTATCATTAAATATAACATTGACTGATTCTTCAACAATAAGTGCTTCATTGTTGTATACTCATTAGCCTTTTGAGCATTCATAATTTCCTAACATGATGAAACTATGAGCTTTAGAATCAAACTTGTTAAGATTTTCTTTAATATTCAAGATAAAGCAAGGACATCCAAACAGATTAAAGTAAGAAATATCAGGTTTATTGTTCTTCCATAATTCGTAAGTAGTTTTACCCAGAATATGTCTTATAGAGGGCTTGGGAGAAGTTTCTTAGACACAAGGATGAGTTACATTATATGTTCACCATCTTCTGTAACCAAGTGAAAAAGGATATCAGTCTTAGAATTTTCAAGGTTAGAAGTGATCATGGTGGGGAATTTGAGAACAAATACTTTGATAAGTTTTTTTATGAGACTGACATCATGATTTCTCCTGCCCTAGAACTCCACGACAAAATGGAGTTGTAGAGAGAAAGAATAGGACTTTTCAAGAAATGGCTAGAACCATGATCAATGAAACCAACATGGTAAAACACTTTCAGGCAAAGGCTGTAAACACAAAGTGTTACATTCAGAAAAGAGTCTCTATAAGGCATATTCTGGGTAAAACTCCTTACGAATTGTGGAAGAACAGTAAACCTGATATTTCTTACTTCAATCTGTTTGGATGTCCTTGCTTTATCTTAAATATTAAAGAAAATCTTAACAAGTTTGATTCTAAAGCTCATAGTTTTATCATGTTAGGATATTATGAATGCTCAAAAGGCTAATGAGTATACAAAAATGAACCACTTATTGTTGCTATAGTCATCAACAACGAATAATCCATACTTGTTTCCATTGATTTATGAAGTTTTCACTGAACCAAACAAATCAATGTGTAGAAGCTCCAATGGTCTAGAGGTAGAACCAACATGTTTTGCTTTAAAAGAAGTTTTTGAAAACTTGCCTTTATGACACGCTTCATAAAGATCTTCTTAAGATAACTTCAGATCAAGAAGGCTTCTAACTAGGTCAAGCTTGTTAAGTTAATATATCCTTGTCATTCTAACATAGCCCAATTGTCTATACCAAGTCCATAAATCTTCATTTACAGACATGATACATTTTACGTTTTACTCTTTAAGATTAGAAAGTCTAATTTTGTAGATGTTGTTATTCCTTTTACCATTAAAGAGGATACATTCATCCTTATGCCTAACAACTCTACAGGTGTCAAATGTTCCAAATATTACGATCCTTCCCTTTTGATCACCTCCAAAGCCCATGACGCCTCCAGGCTTGAGTTCCAAGATTATGAACATATGCCTTCTTCCCATCATGTATAGAGAGAAGCATAGTCTAATTACCACGATTGGTATTTCAACTGAGCTACTAATGATATCTCTTATGTTTTTTAATCAGAGTATGCATCATCTTTTAAAGGAATCTTCTCATCATAAGTTCTAACATGAGCCATCGGTGCTATGTTAGCATGATCTTTTTCTGAGTCGTCTTTTGAGGAATCAAAATCATCCCATGTTGATATCAGCCCTTTCTTCTTGCTCTTAAGTGCTTTCTTATTGGGCTTGTCCGTCTGAAGTTTATGACAATCATACTTGTAGTATCCTGACTCATTGCAGTCATAACAAATGACTTCTTTTCCACTAGACTTCCTTCGATCAGAAGTAGACTTGAAGCAACCACCATTCCTTCTAGTACTTCTAAACTTGTTACCTTGATTTCTATTCAGAGGCGGTTAACCCTTCTGGAAAGTAGATATAACTCATCTTAAACTTCATCATAATCTTCTTTTGAATCCTCAATCTCTTCAACTTGAATAGCTTCAGACTTCTCAGATCTTCTAACATATTTGAGCACAACATATATTCCTCTCTTTAGAGGTTCATCCTATTCTAGCTCAATCTCATTACTTCTCAAACAAATCACCATTTATTTTAGAGAAAAGTTGTTGAGATCATTTGCAAGCTTAAGTGTTGTCACCATAGGCCTCCATTTAGATGGAAAGCTTCTGACGATCTTCTTCACATGATCTGATGTTGAATATCTTTTGTTCATAACTCTCAGTCCTGCAAATAAGGTTTGAAACCTTGAAAACATAGTCTCAATTGTTTCATAATCCTCCATCTTGAAGGCTTCACACTTCTGAATCAAGGTCAGTGCCTTGGTCTCCTTGACTTGATTGTTTCCTTCATGAGTCATTCTGAGAGAATCAAATATAGATTTAGCAGAGTCTCTATTTTTAATCTTCTCATTCTCAGTATAATAAATATCATACAATAATATGGTTCTTGCTCTATGATGATTCTTATCATTCTTTTTTTGCTGATTAGTCATAGCTCTTCTTTCAAGATCCTTTCCAGCAACATTTGTGGGAGGATCGTAACCATCAACTACCATATCTCAAAGAACAACACCATGATATATAAATAAACTTTCTAGTATGTCTTTTATTATTCAAACTTTTCACCATAAAAAATAAGAGGTTTAGCATTGTAATTATGTTTATCCGAAACTGGAGCTGGTGGTGGTGGATTAGGATCAACCATAATGTTTCTAAAAAAACTATTCTAGATCTTTATCTGACACGGTTAAGTGTTTGATAATAATCAATACCACAAACGGAGCTCTGATGCTAATTAAAGGTGTGAGAAACACAAGAAATATGGTTTGAATTGGGTTGCACCAAATATAATCTTTGGCATCTCAAACACAAAGCTAACAAGTGAATAAAAATAAATGAACACAATTATTTTTATCATATTTCACTATTAAATAAGTTACTCCAATCCACCCAAAAAGGTAATTTGCTTTATCCACAAGAACTTAATCCACTATAATCAACCAATTACAAATAACCAAAATAAGTTTAACCAACCTTGTTGACAACCCCAACAAATCTGTCAATCCTTATTGCCAATCCACGATGACCGCAACCAAAGTCTTCTTGAGAATTCTGACTCACTGAACCTCTCAAGGAAACTATCAATAACTGTTGATTCACAAATATGTGTATACAAAGATGCTTCTAACAAGCAGAATATACAATGTTTAAGAACAACAACACAAAAATGTTGTTAGCAAGATATGAACAAAAACTCATTTGAACTTCCTAAATACCTTTAAGAATCTCTAATTAACTTTTCTAGCATTGTAGAGACATCCTCTTCTAAACGGACTTTTAGACTGAAAGTATGTTAAGTTCTAGACACTTGGTGAATTTGTCGAACCTAACCATTTGTCGAAACCCCTTTTTGAGATTTTGGAGATGGTTTGAATAGAGAAATATCTTAATCTTGTAGATTTTTTCCCATGACTCATCCAAACCCAAACTAACATGTTAGTCGAACCCTTTGATCGACGTGAGTAGTTTGTCGAATACTTAATCTCATCATACTTTGTTATTTTTTAGGCAAAATATTCTTTTTAGTCTCGTATGTTGACGTCAAGATTCATTTTGGTCCCCTAACTTAAAAAATGTTCATATTGATTCCTTAACTCTTCAAAATATTTCATTTTAGTCATTTTTATCTAATTAACAACAAATTTAGCGACCAATTTCTGAGTTTTTTGTCGATAATTAGACAAAAATGACTAAAATGAAGTGTTTTGAAGAGTTAAGAGACCAATATAAACCTTTTTTAAGTTAAGGGACCACAATAAACCATGATGTTAACATATAAAACCAAAAGGGTATTTTGTCTATTTTTTAACACATTACTATCATCCTTTTTGTTGAATCCTTTAATCCTTTAGTTAGAATTTTCAGACTAACGGTGACATAGGTACGCGAGGAGTGTTCTTAGGTTATGAGGTATTTTTCATGATTATGAGGCGTGTTTCTCGATTTTAGACTAGTATTAATGTATTTTATGACACTTTTGTTGCACTGGAGTAAATTTAAAAGAGAAAATTATAGAGATTAATTTTCAGGATTCATTGTTTTAAAAATCGAAATATCTTTAGAGGTATAAGGGGGGTCGAGAAATGTTTATAAACTCTTTGAGATTGTGTAAATCGTATATTAAGAAGAGATAAGATTAAGAAACAATTAGATAGAAAATAGAGATTTTCTTATAAACTTGAATAACTATTTTCTTGTAATTGATGTTCTAATTTATTGCGAAAAAACTATCAAAGTATAGCGGATTTTCATCCCTAATAATTTGGTTTAAATGAACAATATAAACAAGTTTTGTGTTCTTATTTTTTATTTTGCTTGCTACTAATATTTGCTTGCACTAAATGATAGATTAATTTTGCTTTACGCTATTTAAGCTAGTTTCTACTGTTTTTTTCTCACGTATCAAAATTCTTAGTGTCTGACCAAAGAAACCCTAGCATCCACCATAAATATATAGTTCAATATGAATATTCATGCCAAAAATACATCTAAGAACTTATGCATTATGAACTTACAGTAAATATTTCATAGAGCTATTTAACTAAACACAGTCTAAGTCAATAAAACTTCAACAGTATTTGAAATTACATCCATCAATTTCAAAATACAATATACTTAATTACAATAACTAGTATAAGATTGTATATATCTAAGTATAAACTTATTATTATTGTAAAACAAAACATTCAACTTAAATAAACTTTGATGTCTATATAATCATATAAAATAAAACTTATACAAAGAGTGACAACTTTTCTACTCATCATTTACAACACCTTTTTTTTCTTGTACCAAAGCATGGCAAGAAGATATAAGAATAAGCAAGCAGCAGTGCATAGGAAAATTGTCACAAGGAACAACTTATCCTTTTCAGCTTGATATATCTCAATTTCAATATTCATGCCAAAAATACCTGTCACCAAAATAAAGCTATTCACAATCACACTTATTGTGCCTATGTGAACTCCAGTTTGCAGAATGCGATTTTGTTTGTCATCTAATGTGATGTTTATGTAATCCTCTGTGTCCTCGACGTATTCATTCAACTTCAATAACACAATCCAAAGATATATTATTATAAACAAAATTCTTTTTTTATTATATTTATTGAATAATTGATGTATCTTTTATATATATATATATATATATATATATAGAGGATCAATTACATAATTATTACACTCATTATTGTTGATTTTGTTTTGATCTAATGGTTACTAGTTAATGCCCATATCATACATTCAAATAGCCTCATCTTATTTAGGTAATAAATCAATTCTATTTTATAAAATCATACTTTTATAAAATAAAATCTTTTTTCTCACTTTTTCTAATCACTCATGTAATTCTTCATATCTATTTTTTTAAAAACAATGTAAATCAAAATATAATTTTAAAAAATAATCATAATTCATAATAAAAAACGGTTCTTATTATTTAAAAATAATAATTATTTAAAATAATTTTTTTTCTTTTTACTTAAAGTAAGTTGATAAACTTTTAATTAGAGTACAAAATAACACTCAAATTGGCTATAAAAATTAAATAAATAAATAACGAGTATATATAAATTTTGTTGTGAAATTAAAATAATTAAAATAAAAAAGTAAAATAATATTTATAAATAAGCGAAAATTTTATCGATTTTATTATCCACTTTATATTTATTTTTCAATTTACAACTTAATTACTATGTACTCATTATTTGAGTTTCTTTTTGTTTATTTACATAATTTTTTAATATTATTTTATACTCTATTTAAAATCTTATAAAATATTCTAGTTTATCATAAGTGAGGAGAATATAATTTATTAAAATAAATAAAAACAGATAGTAAAATTTGTTTAAAAGTAAATTTATTTGTCACTAAAGGTGAAACATATAATAAAAGATTGTAAAAATGATTTAAGAAATATTAATAAAAATCAACTTACATAGTACTCTAATTATATATACTTATTATTTATTTATTTAATTAGTTAGTTAGATAAATTTTACTCTAATAAAAAATTCATCTAACTTAGTATAAGTAAAAAGAAAAGATTTGTATTTTAATTTTTTTTTTAAAAATAATAAAAACTATTTTTTATTATGAATTATGACTGTTTTTTTAAAATTATATTTAGACTACCATTGTTTTTAGAAAAAAAGTTATATGAAGAATTACATGAGGATAAAAAAACTTATTTTATATAACTTATTTTTAAATAATTATTATTTTTAAATAATAAGAACCGTTTTTTATTATGAATTATGATTATTTTTTAAAATTATATTTTGATTTACATTGTTTTTTTTAAAAAAAAATAGATATGAAGAATTACATGAGTGATTAGAAAAAGTGAGAAAAAAGATTTTATTTTATAAAAATATGATTTTATAAAATAGAATTGATTTATTACCTAAATAAGATGGGGCTATTTGAATGTATGATATCGACATTAACTAGTCACCTAATAACCATTAGATCAAAACAAAATCAACAATAATAATGAGTACTGTAATAATTGATCCTCTTATATATATATATATATATATATATATATATATATATATATATATATATATATATATATATATATATATATATATATATATATATATAGCGTACCATGGATAGTTTGTTCCGGGTGCTACCGATTTGCACAAAGTATGCTCCTAAGAGCTTCTCAAGCTCCTCAACACTCCCCACACCGCTATTGACAGTACCAGCCTGAGTTATATTTGGTTGAAGAACTTGATTCATCATGATGTAATCCCCATTATTATTCATGGATGAGGATGTAGAAGAATTCTCAAACTTCTGTTGAGACAATTTATTTGTAAGATATAGTTCAGCCATATCTCTGTCATCATCTAACAATTTTTCTAATTCGTCCCTTACCTGAAAATGGTTATAGGTTTATAATATTAATCACATTTGGATTTATATTTTTATATATTGTTAGTATAAAAGTTTATACAAGTTACATATTATTTCAATTTGAAAATGACCTCGAGATTCTTTCAAAAAAATTTAATAAATTTTGCAGTAAACAAGAGATATAGAATCATAGTTGACATGCCTCAACTATACAGTCTACCCGAACACATGAATAGAGGGCTGGTTGTTCGAGAGTTTATACCAATATTTTAAAAATCAAACAGAAGATTTTAAAAATCAAACAGAAGATAAAACAAGTTAGACCTCCTAATTATAACTTAATTGGTTCAACTGGTCGAACTGCGGGTTAAACCAAATAATAAATAGATATATACATATATACATATTTTAAATGTATATGTTATAAACCAATACATTTTAAACGGATATTTAGTGGGAGAATGTTTCTTTACCCAACACTTTTAGAGGCCTAATACTTTTATACCCATAAGTTATTAGTCTAATATTTTTTGCTTTTAAAAGACTAACCATAATTCTATCTTTCATTTCATATGATTTTGAGCAATAGTGCAGCATTATTTCTTTTTCTTCTTCTTTCTGAGGATAAAATCACCAAGTTGAAAGCCCTTAAAATATCTCTTATGATTTTGAACAATAGGTAATTTGAACTTTAGATTAAGGCTTGTTTAAGTAATGTTGAGTGTTTGAAGTTGAGAGCGGAGGTTACGGATCTTACATAAGGTTAGTTAGTTAGTTAGAAGCTATGAGAGCTTATTCAGTATCGTGATTCACATATGATTCAAAGATCTAAAGCAGTGTGTCTTAAGGAATGAGATGCAAATAAAGGGTACTTTCATGCTTGTGTCGAGCAGAGAAGTCGTAGGAATAGTTTGATTATTCTTCATGTTAGGGACGGGTGGGTGTGTAAAATGTCAAAGCTTAGAGGGGAGATTTTTAGGTTCTTTAAATAAAACTTTGCCGATTCTTTGAGTTCTAGGCCTACCATTGAAGTGTTTATCCTTCCTTGTATCTCGTTGTTTGAGATGAGGTCATTTTTCGCAAGGTTAACTACTGTGGAATTTGAAGAAGTGGTCTCTCAAATTGATGGGTGTCCAAGAGTATGGCTCATATGGGTTTAATTTTTCCTTTTACACGAAATTTTTGGCGAGTTTTTTCATAATAATGTTATGTCGAAGATTCTAACGTCTTTTTTGTTTCCCTGAGGTAGCTAGATTCTCTTAAGGTTTAAGGAAATTTTAGGTCTATATCTCTTCTTCGTTCTTTGTATGAATTAGTGGCTAAGGTATTGGTGGTTAGGTTGGTATGAATTATGAGAAATTTTATTTCTTCTTAGCACTCGACCTTTGTTAAGGGGAGGTAGTTGGTGGATCGTGTGATTTCTTTAGATGAGGTCTTATATCTTTTTAGAAGGTTGAAAAGGGAGTGTTTTGTGTTCAAAGTTAATTTTAAAAAGGCTTTTGACTCTGTTAGCTGGTCTTTTTTAGACTATTTGCTGGTGAGATTTGGGTTTAATGGTAGGTGGAGAGCTCAAATTAAAGTAGGTGTCTTTACGAGGAGCCTTTATGTGTTGGTGAATGAGTTCCTAATGAAGGAGATCAATATATATAAGGATTTGAAGCAAGGAGACTCTTTTACACCCTTCATCTTTCTTTTGGTTATTGAGGATCTTGGCACTTCTTTCAAAAGAGGGGTTTTGATTGGTGTTTAAGAAGGTTTTAAGGTAGGAAACAAATGGTTACAAGTGTCTGATATCCAATATGTTGATGATTCAATACTTCTGGGAGTTAGAAATTTTGAACTTGCATCGGGTCTTAAAGTAAATTTCGATAAGAGTTTTCTTTATGGTGTTAAAGTGGACAAATCTTTTTTGAATAGGGTTGAGGATTTTTTTTCGTTGTAAGATGGATACCCTTTCCTTTAATTATTTAGAGATTCCAATGGGTTCAAATCCTTGGAAGAAAGGGACTTAGCATCCTCCGGTTCATCTTGTCTATAAGAGATTAGCTTCTTGGAGGAATAAATTTGTTAGTCTTGGAGGAAGGGTGGTTCTTCGGAATTCGACGTTGAACTTTATTCTAGTGTTCTTTTTGTATCTGATAAATATGCATGCTTTAGTCTGGTAGAAGTTGGTTGGTTTACACAGGCGTTTTCTCGGAGGATGAGGTGTCTGAAATGGGTGATAAGGTTATTTGGGTGAAGTGGGCAGATGCTTGTAAGGCCAAAAGGACGGCAGTTCAGGTTTCATTTTTCTATTAACTAAATTGAGGTGGATGATTATTAGGAATGTGCCTTCATTGTAATGAATGTGCCAGGAATCATAGGCTTGTCAACCTTGCTCTATTTTATATATATTTTATAGGTATAGAAGAAAATCCATTGTGGGTTTATATACGAGTAGGGGATAATTGATCATGTGGAAGATATCAAGTTAGAAGCTAGATCTTTTTCGAGAAGAGATACAGTGGAAATGAGTATAGTAGGCCAAGCTTAATGTTATTTAGTTCAACTCTTTCTCTCTAGTACCAAGTCTTCTTTGTTAGAGGCTCTTTTTTTGCTGGAAGAGATCAAATAGGGGGTGTGGAAGAACGAGGGGGATAAAAGTCTTGGGCCAAATATGTATAACATGAGTGTTTTTAAGATTTGTTGGGACATTATGCAAGAGGGGATGGTCGGGTTCGTTAAAGACTTCTATAGTAACAAGATAATACCTAAAGCAGTGGCTTCCACATTCATTGATTTATTACCTAAGTCTTCTAACCCTCAATATTTAGAGGAGCACATGCCCATTTGCCTTGTGGGGTCCTTGTATCAGATTATTTCGAAATTGATTTCTAATAAAGTGAAAAAAGTGGTGGGATACTTGGTTTCTTCTCAAATTTAAGATTTCATTCCATGAAGAGTTATGACGGATGGCATTTTAGCTCTTAATTAAATCATTGATTATGCTGTTAGAAAAAAGTGAGCGTTTCCTAGTGAAAATGGATTTTCAACAACTTATGACTGCATTTTGTGGGAGTAGTTGAAGTACTTGTTGGGTAGAATGAATTTTGGTTTAAGGTGGCTTAGGTGGATGGACATGTAGGTCTTTTCGAGTTCTGTTACAGTTCTTATTAACGACAGTCCCTCAACAGATTTTGAGGTTGGTAGAGGTCTTCGTCAAATAAAGCCTTTGTCTCCATTTTATTTTTGATAGTTGTAGAAGGGATTTCAGATTTAATGAAGAATGTGATTAAATTGGAGAAGTTTCATGGGTTAATTTTAATGATGAGGTGCATTTATAACTTCTTCAATTTGCAGAAGATACAATATTGATTTGAAATGGTAATTTGGATAGTTTGTGGACTATTAAAGCATTATTGTGTGGTTTTGAGTTAGCATTGGGGTTATGTGTGAATTTGAATAAAAGTAAGGTCTATGGAATCAACTTGTAGAAGGATTTTTTGAGTACCACGTCAAATTTTCTTGCTTGTTCTATTGGTATTGTCCCTTTTAATGTTTTAGGTATTCAAGTGGGTTCGAGTCCTAGGAGAAGAGCATCTTGAAACAATATTTTGGACTAGATAAGAAAGAAACTCTTAAAGTGACAGGGGAAACATATGACTATTGGAGCAAGGGTGCTGGTTCTTAATGCTATTTTGACAAACTTACCTATCTTTCAATTCTCATTTTTCAAAGCTTATAAAGGTGGGATTCTTGAGATATACGAATTGCAAAGAGATTTTCAGTGGGGAGGGGTAGATTTTAAGAATAAAAAACTTGGTTGAGTTGTCCAAAAATATACAAGTCCAATAAGCATGGAGGCTTAGGGGTGAAAGACTGTGAGAAGTTTAATTTGGTGTTGCTTAGTAAATAAAAGTGGAGAGTATTGTCTGAACCTGATTCATTTTGGCTCAAGATTCTGTCATTTAGATATGGAGACGTGCAAGCACAAATATTGGATTGTCCTTGTTTGGTTTCAAGTAAGAACATGTTTATCTAGGGGAAATGTTTTTATCTTAACAACGCCTAGGACCGAAAAGTGCAATTGGCTCACCAAGGCAATTTCTTGTAAGTTTGAGAACGGTAGTAACATTTAGTTTTGGAAGCATATATAGATCAGTCAGATTTTGTTGTTTCAGCAATTCAAGAACCTCTTATGTCATGTTGTAAATCCTAACATTTTGGTACATGATGTAAGGCATTGGATAGGGAAAGTGTGGCATTGGGATCTACAGGTTTCTCTCGAGTTTACTCGCTGCGAAGAATTTGTGGCAGAAATAAGCTAATCGATATTCTGGAGGAGGTTAGGTCCAACAGGTATGTGTGGGACAATTATGTGTGGTGGAAGTGTGGTGGTGGATTTTCTGTCAAGAACTGTTATGTCGTGTTGGTGAGTATGGAGCAGACATATTCAACTGTGGAAGAAGAGGTTTTGCATGTTCTTAATGAGTTGTGAAAATCAAACTTACTAATTAAAATCAAATTTTCATTTGGAGGTTGTTAACAAATAAATTGCAAGCTAAAGTTTAATTGGAGATGGCGGATGTTATCAATGGAATTTCATGATTTGGTGTGTCCTATGTGTTTCAAAGAAGAAGAAGATATTGTTCAGCGATTTTTAATTATGAGGTTAATTATAGCGTGTGACTGCATATCTGTTCTTGGTTGAAGTGTCTCGAGGTTAATGTCATTTCTAATTCGGTTGAACATTTTAATTACTTTATGGAAGGTTTGGAGCTTGAGGTTTTGTGTAAGTTGTGTAGATTTGTGTGGTCTTAGGTGTGTTGGTTTATTTAATCCTCTAGAAATAGAATCCTTTTTGCAAGGACTTTTGTAGACGTTAAGGATTTGATTTATTTGGTTAAGTTTAGATCATGTGAGTGGTTTGCTATGCCTCATAACTGTAATGACTCTTTTTGGATTAATTGGTATTGTTTCCCAAGTTCGTCTTTATGATTCGAGTGTTGTTTTAACCCTCGTCTTGTTGTAATTGAGTTGAAGTATCTCTAATACTCCTCTTAATTTAAATTTGCTTATTTTTACAATTAAAAAAAACTTATTTATAATTTTTTATTCAAAACTCTTGACTGGTAGTGAATAAGAAAGTTGTTCTCTATCCTAAATTAAATCATTTGGATCGAACTAAATAAACAATATATGTATCATTATTCTTTATTTTGTTCTCAGCCCTCCCAAAAATTGAAGGAAAAAACCCACACACAAAAAAAGTAAAGGCTTAAATGCACTTTTGGCCCCCCTATATTAATTTTTTAACATTTTAGTCTCTCTATAAAAAAAATCAACTATTAGGTCCCCCAATATCATATTTCATGTTTTTTAGTGGTCCCCATGATAAAATAGTCTAATTTGCATAGGTGGCATTGAAATTATGAAGTGACATTTTTTTAATTCATGTAACGTCATTATAAATATTTAAAATTTTATTATTTTATTTTTTTGAGTTTTCTTTATAATAATTAAACGTTTTTAATTATTTTAGTTATTTTTATCTATAAATATTTATTTAGAAATTATATATTATAAATTTTAATTCTAAAATATATATTTTTGGGTCTATTTTTAATGACGTGATAACAATTAAAAAATGTTACCTTATAATTTCAATGTCACATATGCAAATTAGACTATTTTGTCATGGGAGACCTCAAAAAAAACATGAAATATGATATCGGAGACCTAATAGTTAATCTTTTTATATGTGAACTAAAATATTTAAAAAATTAATATAAAGGAATCAAAAATTCATTTAAGCCAAAAATAAATGAACAAAGTAAATAATCAAAATTATCTATATGCACTAATTATCAAAGTGAATGAATTGGAAATTTGACATAAGTATATAAATTTAAAAGACAAATTGATGATAGGGAAAAGAAAGTTCTAACTAACCCTTTGAACACGAGCAGTTAAGGCAACTAATCGACTTTTAACATGACGAACACGTTCCAAATTAAGAGTACTAATCTTTGAGGTTAGCTTATCTAAGGCAGGATAAGCCTCAAGTTCCAATATATTTGCCTACAAAACAATCAACAAAAGCAAATATATTATTGAAAACCAACAACTCAACAAAAACAATCATACAACATAGACAAACATGGTACATACACACCTCGTTTTCTAAGGAACTTATAACATCTTCAAGACATGCCTCCAACACCACAAACTCAAATGGAATAATCTTATTGTTGTTAACTTGCTTTATTTCATCCTCATCCTTCTTTTCTCGATCATCCTGCAATTTTCATAATGGTGATCATAATTGATATATATCAGAAGAGTAATGTTGAAAATAAAATAGTTTTTATTAGGTTTGTTTTAATAAACAACTTATTTAAAGTTTATTGTACAAATACACGTTAAAATAAATATTTATGATTCAATCTTTATAAATCATTTTTATAATAAAAAATAAATTTAAATTTAATTTTTTAAATATGTTATACAACGTTTCCAACTTAATTTATAAAAAACAAATTTAAGAGAATTTTAAAAAATAGTATTCCCTCTATTTCATATTATTTGTCACAATAGATCATTTCACATAAATTAAGAAACAACAATAAATAAAAGAGAGAATGATAAATTTATGAACTTATGCTATTTAATCATTGATTTATTCAAATTAACATTAATATCAAGTAGAAAAACAATAAATTTAGAGTATTTATTAGAGGGTATAATTGAAAGATTAAATATAAAATTGTATTGGTAATCTAAAGTGACAAGTATTTCAGGATAATTTTTTTTCTCCAAATATGACACTTATTTTAGGACGGAAGGAGTATAATATATTTTTAAATCGTGTTACAAAATGTATCTCAATAGATAAGTTTAAATAAGTTAATTTAAATGGATCATATATCTATTTCGACATAAATAATTTTACGGTAAAAAATTAATTTTATTCTTAGTTTCATGATAATTGATTTTAATATTTAAAATTATTTTTGTCAAATATATATTCACTTAAAAGAAGAGACGAAAAATCAAAAATTAATAATTAAATTACATTTCAAAACCAAAATTTACAAGTTCAACATTAATTTTAAATCTTTCAAGAAAAACTGTATATGGATTTTCTCTAATATTTGGATTTGTTTTTTATTTTTTGAATGACGAGTGTGATTCTAGATAGCCACATAAAACTAAAATTGATCTTTTTAAATGCACTTTTTATACCCAACATTTTTTATGATATGCCATCTTAATTAGTTATGTAATAGTTATGTGACACCATTAAGCTAAAATCTTTAAGCTTAATTATGCAGTCGTTAAGGAATCAAGTTTAAAATGTTCAAAGATTATGAGATTTAAGAACTTTTTGAAAAATGAAAATTTCAAGATAGAGTACAGGAGTTCAATGGAACATTGAATGATTGAGATTTGTGTCAAATCTTAAAGTTGTTAAAAAGAAGGTAAAAAAAAACCAATCTTAGAATTTTTTTTTTATAAGCCCCAATTTTAGAATTAAAGTGACTAAAAATTAATTCTGGTAAAAATAAAGATATTTAAAATTTTTTTAAAGTTTAATTTTTATACACTGGAAGATATTTATATCCTCAACAAATAGAATGATTATAAGCAAAATAGTTCAAAAAGATATATGTATCTCATTCAAAATTTAGACCAAATACATTTCAATTTTTATTTATATTTTATTAACAAAAATATAATTATAATTTTTTATATATATTTTTATAATCTAACTTCTAGAATTGTCAATATAAAAAATCTTTATAATTATTTTTTATTTTTGATTTAATAGCCAATAGATTATCAAAACAATCCGATGGCATAACTTCAAAACTAGAATTTCAATTTAAATTATTACAAAAAAATATATTTTTAAAATAAATTATAGTTTAAGTATTTATATATAAATTTAACTTTTATTTTTTAATTTTTGATTTTTGATTCATAGTTTCAAAATTGTTATAAACTTGGTAAATTTATTTATAATCAAATTTAATTTTTGACCCCTTTAAATCAAACACTTAAAAAAAATGTAATCAACAACATTGATAATTATTACTAATAATACCTAAGGGTAAGATAAACTTACTTGAGAATGATCAATAATAGCACTATGGTGATGAAGGATTCTTGCATGAAGTTCTTCAACAAAAGGAACAACAGATGGATCTCTAGAATTGAGCAAAAGAACCTCATGTGCACTAATAATAGCCTTTATTTGTTCCAAGTTTAACACCATTGCTTTGTCACGACCCATAATTGTTGAAGGGTATGACAACATAGGATCAAGAATCCTAAGGTCCCTAGCAGTTAGCCCGGTCCGCTGCATTATCATCGGCTTCCCGGCCTCCACCGTATATCTCTGTCCCTCACTGCCCATCATCAGCCATGTTCTTGCCTTACTTCCTTTTCTACTCATCTCTCGCTTAGCTACCTTTGTTACCCTCTCGTTTTTCATTATCTTCTTTCATAAAAAAATATACATGAAGAATGATAATGTTTTTTCATATTTATATTTCTCTTCTGTACAACTTTTTCTTTTATAATAGGGATCCTATATGTAAATATTTTATATTATTATAAATAATCTAAGTTTTAATAGTTTGACCATGTTTTTCTTTCTTTTTATTATTTGATTTGTTTTTGATTCATTGTATTCGATTAGATTATACTTTTTCCGTTCAGTTCTTTTTTAATTATCACACTTAAAAGAAAAAATAAATAAACATATTCACATTTTTTTTAATTTACCTTTAATTTTATTTTTATTGAGCCTATTATTTCTCTTTTCTAAACACTCATCATTTAATATGTCAATTAAAAAAAATAAGAGTATAATTAACGTTATATCTATAAAGTGGCAATTAAATAGAAATAACTTTTTTCGACAAGTGTGACAATTAAAAAAGAAGAGAGGAAATACCACTTTTATTTCAAATCTATAAATAAGGTAAGTATTAATAGTTTGACCATCTTTTTCTTTGTTGAAGATTTTCACTTTAATAAAACAATAAAATCAAGGGAGATTCTTGGCTACCCCTTATAAATTAAGGGTAGGGATAATTTATCTTTTATAACATGTATCAATCAAAATTTATCCAATAAAATAAAATTTTAAAATCACATATCAATATGTAACTTTAAAGAATCAAAATGAAACCAAGAAAATAATATATAACTTGATTTTTAAATAGTAAGATGTTGGTATGTCAAGTTTGAGTAATGATTCTCACATTTGATAGTAAAGAGGATATTGAACTTTTTTTAAGTGAGAAAATGCGTAGATATAATATTTTAAAGTTTTTATTAGTATTTGATTTTAAAAATTAATTTTATGTGATAAAATTTCATTGATATATGTCATTGAGAATAAATTACCCCTAAATTTACAAGGGGTAGTCTAGATATCACCTAAAATCAAACTTAACTCAACTGCACGACGGTGGTATATATATATATATATATATATATATATATATATATATATATATATATATATATATATATATATATATATATATATATATATATATATATATATATTACACCAAAACGTCACTTCAGATTAATATTTTTTAAAATCAACCGTTGGATTGAAACATTCCATCATATAGATCATACATATAAATTTTGAGATTAATTTATAATGATTTACTATACGATCAAGATATCCTAAGATTAACGTTAAAATGGACTTCCATATAACGTTAATTTTGATGTAGTCCAATAACGTAGTAAATTATTATAGATTAATCTAAAACTTTATAGGTATGATCTATATGATGGTATGTTTCAATTCAACGGTTGATTTTAAAAAAGATTAATCCGATGTGACATTTTTGAGCGAATGTAACTCATCGTGTAACTCTTCGGGTGTAATTTGGATCAAAATTACACCCGAAGACTTACACTATGAGTTACACTCGCTCAAAAACGTTACTTCGTCGGATTAATATTTTTTAAAATTGACCGTTGGATTGAAACATAATATCATATAGATCATTCCTATAAAGTTTGAGACTAATCTATAATGATTTACTATATTAATGAACTACATCAAAATTAACGTTATATGAAAGTTTATTTTGATGATAATTTTTGGATATCTTGATTGTATAGTAAACAATTATAGATTAATCTGAAACTTTATAGGTATGATCTATATAATGGTATGTTTCAATCCAACGGTTGATTTTAAAAAATATTAATTCGAAGTAACGTTTTTGAGCGAGTGTAAGTCATGGTGTAACTCTTCGTTTTAAATTATTAATTAATTTAAAAGGATGAAACTTCTTATAAATTAATACGATAAATTAGTATAATTCATTAATAAGATTCACTGTTTAAACTAGTGGAAAATGTTTATCATTTAATCTCAAATAAATGAACACTAAATTGATGTAAAACTTAATAGAGCAAAGTAAGACTCATTACATAAGACTTGTTAGGGGTGTTCGCGATGCGGTTTGTGCGATTTTGACGCAAAAAATCATCCGAACTGCGAGTGAAAAAAGCGTGCGGTTTGGTTTGGTTCGGTTGACTTTTAGAGAAAAAAAACCAAACCAAACCAAACTGAACCAATGCGGTTTGTTCGATTTCTTACAAAATTTTGTTGAGCCATACATACACATATAGATGACAACATAACTTTGTATTTTGTCATTCATACACTATCAAATAACAATAAAACTCATCATATTTGGACAATAACTTTCCGTTTAATATGTAAAAATTAGATTAAACAAAAGAGAAATAATAAACATAAAATAATAGCATAAAATAATATCAAAAATATTATAATAAAACAAAAAAAAAATAGATGAGATGAGAGATTAGTGAAGATGAAAAGGAAAGAACATAAAAGAGAAGAGATTAGAGATAAATATGTTCGATAAAATGAAATTGAAAGAGGGAACATTTGCATAAAAATGAGAAGATGAAAAAGAAAGAATATAAGAGAGTAGAGATTAGATAAGAAGAGGTAAGATGTAAGTGGTGAAGATGGAGCGATAATGCTATGAGAGATTTAAGAAGACTGAAACTGAAACCATAAATGTAAGGATGAGTAAATTGTTTGTAATCATAAGACTAATATATAATAAGTTTAGGTTTGAGTTAGATGAAAGTTAAGTAAAATTTAGGTTGTACCATAATGCGGTTTGATTCGGTTTGGTTCGGTTTGCAAAATACAAACCACAAACTGAACCGAACCATGCGGTTTTGTTAAATGATGCCCAAACTAATCTGAACCAAATGCGGTTTTATGCGGTTTTGATTTGGTTTGCGGTTTTTTATTGGGTTGGTTTTGTTTTGAACACCCCTAAAACTTGCTTATCTTTTAGGGGTGTATTAGATTGACATTTTAATAGACTATTTTAGCATATAAAATCTTGATGATTTTATAAAATTTTGTAAAATTATATTGATTATTGATTCATCAATAAGTATAAGCTTCCGCTATCAAAAATTGTTGGTGTTACTTCTACAGAAAATAATTTTTGGATTGGGTTTTCATTTTTGGAAAGTGAAAAATAAGACAATGTTACTTGAGCTTTGGAAGTGTGTCGGACTGTTGAAGGACTGAGAAAACATGTCAAAAGTCATTATCACTGATCGCGATACTGCATTGATTAATTCATTTGCAAATACATTTCCTATATAATATGCATTACTTTGTAGGTATCAAATAACAAATAATGTGAGAAGTAGACTTAAGCATGCATTAGGGGCTAAACAAATAAAGGATGAAGATGGGGAAATGATCAAATGTAGTGTGACATTGAAAAGTATAATAGATATCTAGAATGTTATAACAAATTCTTCTACATAAGAGTTATATGATAAATCTGCAATATATTTCAGGAGGTTGGGTAAGAAATATTTAGATTTCTTGAAATATGTTGAAAGTACAATTCTAGACTTAGGTGAAACAGAAGATTGTGTGTGCTTGGACAAATCAAGTTAGACACTTTGAAAATAAAATAACTAATAGAGTTGAGTCTTTTCATACTACATCGAAGAATTGGTTGGGAAGTAGTAAAAGTGGTTTATGTAGAGATTGGACTTCGTGATCCAAATGATCTAAATTCAACATAGTGAGATACAATCTTGATTCATAATTGGTGGAAATATATCTCGAGTTTGATTGAATTTTGTTAATCACAAAGCCAAACGAATTGAGAAAGTTGGTCTCAGTTCCTCAAAAGTTTGGTTGTACACTTAGGAAGACATATGGTATTTTATGTTCTTGTTTAATTTTTAAAAAGGCGAAGCTTGATAGTCCAATACAAATGGATGAGGTTTACACCCACTTGAAAAGGCTATGATTTGATGATGATGGTGTGATGAAGTATGGTAACTCGAATATATCTATCTTGACTGAATAGGAAGTGATTTAAGGGAGATTATTGAAATTGGTGACGACATTAAACACCACTTCAAAGAGCAAATGAGGAAGATTCTATATCCATAAACAACATATTTGAAATCAACCTCATAACCGTAAAAATAAAGAGTGCTCCTGTGAAGGTCAAACCAACAACGAGTGATAATTCAATGATGTGGTGTACAATGTGGGTGTACAAGAACATAACTGGTGAAAGTAGAATTATCACCATAAATAAGGCAATACTTGTGACACAAGGTTACACTCAGATTGAAGGAATAGATTTTGAAGAGAATTTTTCTCCAATTTCTAGACTTGAATCCATTAGACTTTGTTAGAAGTGGCTTGTTTATTGAAGTTTAAATTATTTTAAATGGATGTGAAAAATGATTTTCTGAATGGGTACTTACATGAAGAGGTATATGTTGAACAACCAAAGGGATTCATTGGTCCTACTTATCTAGATAATGTGTTTAAACTAAAGAAAAATCTTTATAGATTGAAACATGCTCCTAGAGCTCGGTATGAGAGGTTGATACCATTTATTATCAATAATGGCTACAGGAAAGGAGGAATAGACAAGACCTTGTTTGTCAAGGATAAGGATGGAAAACTTATGATTGCTCAAATATATGTTGATGACATTGTTTTTGAAGGGATGCCAGACGATATGGTGAAACATTTTGTCAAACAAATGCAATTAGAATTTGAGATGAGTCTTGTTGGTGAATTGATATATTTTATTGGACTTCAAGTGAAACAAATGGATGACTCTATCTTCATCTCTCAAAGTAAGTATTCTAAGAGCATAGTAAAGAAGTTTGGTATGGAAAATGCAAGTCACAAGAGGACACCTACTTCTACTCGTTTGAAACTATCAAAAGATGAAAAAGGTGTTGTTGTTGATCAAAGTTTATACAGAAGTATGATTGGTAGCTTGGTGTAACTTATGGCTAGCAGACTTGAAATCACATTTGTTGTGTGCAAGATATCAAGTTGAGCCAAAAAAACAAACCACATAAATGGTACTAGTGACTATGGTATGTTATACTCTCATGGTTCAAATTCCATGTTAGTGGGGTATTGTGATGCAGATTGGTCTGGTAATGTTGATGATAAAAAATCACTTATGGTGGATGTTCCTTTTTGGGAAATAATTTGATTTCTTAGTTTAGCAAGAAACATAACTATGTTTTCTTATCTACTGTAGAAACTGAGTATATTGTAGCTGGAAGTAGTTGTTCTCTACTAATGTGGATGAAACAAATGTTGAAGGAATATAACGTCAAGAAAGATATCATGATATTATATTATGACAATATGATTACTATTAATATTTCAAATAATATTGTTCAACACAGAAGGACCAAGAACATTGGCAATCGTCATCATTTTATCAGATATCTTGTTGAAGATAAGGTGATTACTCTGGAGCATATAGCCAATGAAATCCAACTGGCTGATATTTTCACTAAAGCTTTGGATGCAAATTAGTTTGAAAGTCTTATGGGTGATCTTGGAATTTGCATTATTGGGGAGTTATAGAAATTGTAGATATGGAGGAACGCAACTAATATTGCATCTTTCCTCTATTTTTTGGTGCTTGGGAAGCTTGAGAAAGTTGTTATTGCTAAAGGATGGAACAAAATATCTCTACAAGATAGAAGGGCCAGTGACATTACCAAGGAGTACAGCAGGATTTTTTATAGGTGCAACAGGTGGAAGACCATCTGAAGTTGTTCAAGTTTGTGTTTGTCCATATGAGTTTTCTAGTATGTGTGTTTCCATCAGAGTTTTCAAGATTGTGTGTTTCCATCTCTGTTATTGCTTTTGTATAATGTGTGTGCTTCCAATTTTTTTTCTACATTTACTCTAATTTTTTTTAATTTTTTACTAAAAAATGGGAGTAAAGTGTTAGTGTTTCTGTTTGTCCTGATGTTATGAAACATGTCTTGACATATAGATTAGCATGCCGATATGACTATACTAGTGCTAAGGGGAGAGTAATTATTATGTTTCTTGTTGTAGGAAACTATTTTAGAGAGAGAATGATATTTTGTCATGCATGTTGGTGTTTTTGTTGTTGTTGTTGTTGTTGTTGTTGCTGCTACTACTTATGTGGTTGTGTGCAGGATGTCTTACAGGATGTTCTAACATTCTGCCTGTTAGAGGTATGTGGAAGTTCTTATGTGACGTTGTTTTATCTTCTATTGCATGTGTCTTTGATGTGTGAATCTAGAAAGTTCATATTGAATTTTCTGGTGGTTTGGGTTTTCCCTTTAGGGGGAGTACTAGTCATGTGTGACAGGGGAGTAATGGGCATGTTTGTTTTGTCTAACTCTTGTGTTGTGTTAGACATGTGTTGTGTGATAGCTGACCATATGTTTGGACATTTGGCTTCTGGAGTATTGAAGATGGTGATCTGTAACTGCATGTAATTTCTGATATATATTTCTGTTGCAGTTTGTACAAGCTTTACATGTTTGCATGTAGCTTGTGTTTTATAGTTGTGGATTTATTCCTCTCTCTAGAATGAGTTTGTTAAGGTTGTTTTAGCCAAATTTTGGCAAGGGGTGGGGGTTTTTATATCCATGATTTTATGATTGGCATAAATTTGGCTAAAACATGGTTCTGAACTAATATTGAGCACGACGTCACAACATCTTGACCAACTATCATGACATGTTATGCTGTCATGTTATGATATATCAAACAGATGTTAAGCCAAATGTCTTGACATCTTGGCCAATTGTACAACAGGTGTTGTTGTTATGTTTCTTCATGGATTTGATTTGATTTTGTGAGATCTTATTGGATATATCTCACTATTTTTCGTGGGTCAAGAAGATTTTATTAGGAACAATGCATATTTGATCTGGTTTCATTAAAAAGGATCCTTGAGACTTTTAGTAAACTTTGAAGATTTGTTCCTATTTTTGTGTGAAGATCTTGCAACTGGTTTAAAATTGAAGATTGAATTTGATTTTAATAGTCCAATCCCATTTTGCGAGAGTCTATAAATATGGACTTGTTAAACCTAAAATAACAAGTATTCAACAAGAAAAATCGTGGGTGCAATATAAGGGTTTAGAGTTTTGGGAGACTTTTAGGGTCTTTGTGTTTTCTTTGTATGTCACTCATATATCTTTGATACATTGAGGTTGATTGATTGTTCTTAGTTTAAATCTTTTAAACAAAACTAAGTATTATTCTCACTCGTGAGATTTTAAGCAAAGAGTTGAGTATTGTGTATTGGAAGTGAATTATTCTATTTGGTTGTTGATTCTAGTTACAGGTTTATGATTGTAGGTATCACTGAGGTGATTAGAAGTGAAAGGAGGATCTCATATCTAGAAGGTGTCTAGGTAGAAGTTTCACAAGGTAGTGATTAGACGATAAGTTGTAAATTAGGGTGGTTTAAGCTTTGAACTAATATTATCATAGTGAATTTTCTTCCTGGTTTGGTAGACCCAATAATATATGATGTTGCACCGAACTAGATTAACAATTAATTGTGTTGTTTAATTTTCTACAATTTTAACAAATATTTTATGTCAACAAATGATATCATAACATCTGTCTTGTTATTGTATTGGTGTTAGAATATCAGTCTTAACAACAACATTACAAATGCCAGAATTTGATAACCAAACTATATAGTTTAGATCGTATGGAGTTAATTTAAGATATATTGAACCTTAATTCTTTGAGTTTTTGATCAAACCATAACACTTACTAATTTTCTAGTTTAAATTTGAATAAAACATATTTAACTGTTTATTTATATTTAAAATTGAATGAAACATTAACCTCTACGAATAAATAAAAAAATCATAGAATAAAAGATATAGCTATGGATAAAAAATTTCAAAAAATAAAATAAATATTCTCACCAATGTAAATAAAATAATTATCTCTACAAACACATTACATCTGGCAAAAAAATGGCTAAAAACCTTTTTTTTAATGAATTTCTTAATCCCCTCATAGGGGTGGGGTGCATCCAACACAAAACCCCAAAATATTCTTCAGAAAATCTGAAGTTTATTTCTGATAAGCACTCCAATTTGTTCAACCCAGGAAAAATGTGGTGGCACCCATGAATCAGGTAAAAACAATACCGGAGATTAACTTCAGGTATTGTGCCGAAAGTATAACTTCGGCCACATAAGTGGAAACATCGAATTATATGCCACCTAAATATTTTGTATGTTACCGGAAGTTTATTTCCAGTTTTGTCATGAATGCTGATTTCTATAAGCAACAACCATGGGGATCACCACCATTCTTGACTTTCTCCTTCAACCCTCTCCATTGCCAATCCATTTTGCACTCAAAATCCATACTTTTTTGGTTCATCATATAAAAAAAAAGCTCAACAAAGAAGAATTTTAGGTAAACATTATCCATTTTATCCCTCATTCTCTGCATTAATCATTAACTTGTTGCAGAAAATAAGATTACGTATAATCCGGAAGTTTATTTCCGATTAGTTGTTGGACTTTACCGGAAGTTTACTTCCGATTTTGTCTATTTTGAAATTTTGCAGCAGTCTTCACTGTTTTGTCTCTATTTTGTGTATTTATGAATTTTATTATGTTACATAGGTATGGTGCACTCCGCAAATATTCCTAAGCCCAATGACATTGAAGTTGTATCGTCGGTCGTTGTTCTGCCCCGCGTAATTAAGTCGGTCGATGTTCGTAAACATTTTGACAATGTTCAAGAATTTGATGTTTGGGATGATATGTTGCAGTGGATTCGTTTAGAGGAAACGAGGTTAGGATTTGGTATTGTAATAGCTAGGTCCGATTTTGGCACTAATAGAAGAAATGCCTTTGTTATTTTGACTTACGAAAGGAGCGGATAATATGTGGCTCGCATTCAAAAATTGAAACGCGAGGAAACCGACACAAGAAAATGTGAGTGTCTGTTTCGATTGCGTGGTTATCTCATGGCCAACAATAAATGGAAGTTTAATGTGATTAGCGGAGAACACAATCATGATTTAACTCAAAAGTTGTTCGGTCATCCAATAGCATGTCGGCTACTTCCGGATGAGAAAACATGTGTTTCCGACATGACTCTGAATTTGCTACCTCCCAAAAACATTCTTGCAACATTGAAGCGCAAAAGAACAAAGAGCACCTCTAATATCAAACAAGTGTACAACAAGCGCTATGAAACTAAGTTGGTCATTCGGGAGGATCGAACCGAAATGCAACACCTTCTGAAAATTCTTGAAGACAATAATTATGTTTGTAAGCATTGACGAGGTGATGATGGGGAAACTGTTAGATACATTTACTTGAGTCATCCCGACTCCATTAAATTGTTTAACACGTTTCCTATTGTGCTCGTAATGGATTCAACATACAAAACCAACAAGTACGGGATTCCGTTGTTGGAAATTTTTGGTGTTACATCGACCGAGAAGACGTACTCAATTGTTTTGAATTTCTCGAATGCGAAAAAGAAGACAACTGTAAGAGGGCGTTAGAGGTGTGTCGGTCCATGTTGAAGGACCAAGAGGATATGCCAAAGGTAATTCTCACCGACCGTGATACAGATCTAATGAATGTCGTTGCAACCATATTTCCGACTTCTTCCGCATTACTTTGTAGGTACCACATTACAAAAAATGTGAGAAGTCAGGTTAAACCTGTTGTGGGGTCAAAATAGGTAGCGGGTGAAGATGGAAAGTTGGTAAAGTCTCGTGTTATTGTGGAAAAAATCATGGCTGCATGGAATGTTATTGTTAACGCATCTACAAAAGAGATGTATATTTATGTTGTTTTACAATTCAACGCTGTTTGTGAGAAATATTCGAATCTGTTGAAATATGTGGAGAGCACAATACTTGATCAGGTGAATGAGAAATTTGTTTGCGCATGGACTGATCAGGTTATGCACCTCGGACATACAATATCAAACCGAGTTGAATCTGCACATGCTTGTCTCAAGAATTGGTTGGAAAATAGCAATGGTGATTTGATTACGGGAAGGGAAGTTGTGAACCATATGATCATAAACCAGCATAATGAGATACAAACGACATTTGGTCGCAGTATCACGGTGTTGGAACACAGGTTCAAGGAGAATATGTTATATTTTCAATTGGTTGGTAACATATCTCGGGCGGCACTTAATTATATTTTCCATGAGGCCACAATAGCTCCAACTGTGGGTGATGACGCCTCAAAGTGTGGATGCACTATTGTGAAAACATATGTCTCCCATGTGCTTGTGTGATACCCAAGAAGCTGAGTGGTAATGTCCCGATAGGTATGAACGAGGTATCTAATCATTGGAAGAGACTTAGTTTTGAGGATGACGGGAAGATGAAATGTGATAAATCAAATATCTCCATCCTTACCGAATGGGAATCAATACAAGCGAGATTTTTGAGAGGCGATGACATCACGAAGATCCAAATCAAAGAAGAGTTGAGAAAAATTGCGTTCCCGGAGACCACGAATTTGAAACCACCCTCCCAACCGGTAAAAACAAAAGGTGCACCGAAAAAGTTGAAACCTACACCGGCCGACAATTCTACTACGAGAAATCCTTCGTATTATGAACATGTTGACAAGGTATTTCCCAACTCACCTACACTGAAATATCATAAATATACTTCCGAAGGTGCCCATATTAGCAAACCGCCGCCTACACCGCCTCCATCAAAAATACTTTTCATCGATCACATGCCGGTTTTCATGCACAAATACGTTGAAAGGATCGCGAATGTGGCCGATGACGGTAATTGTGGCTTTCGAGTTGTATCTTGTTTGCTAGGTAGCCGTGAAGATTATTATAATATTGTGCGAGATACTTTGATCACAGAGTTGACGGAACACATAGAGTTGTACACACGTATGTTCGGGAGTAAGGAAAAGGTTGAGGAAATACATCTTGCACTAGTACCTGTTAAGGTCGGATGTGCACCGGAGGACAAATTGATGTGGTTCCTTGAAATGGGTCATCTCATAGCAAGTGCGTATGAGAGGGTTTGTATTAATCTGCCCCGATATGGTTTTTTGGAGACTTATTTTCCTCTGCGCACTGCTCTTACACCAAATCTCATTGATCGTATCATTTGTGTTGGGTGGATTTCAAATCCATGGCATTTTGTTCAAGTCTACTTGAAACCGGGATGTCCGATACCACCGACATCACTAGAGTGGGCGCTTCATTTCACAGAAGCAGCGGAGATATGGTCGAACATTTTTATGGAAAGGATGCAATAATACAACAAGTTGAGGGAAATAGATATAGAAATAAATAGGGAAAAGTCGAAAGGGGTGTCACCGGTGGATTTATCTGGCGACACTTTTTTCGGCTCTTTCAAGTAGTATAGGTATCATTGTAATGTTAACTTCATTTTGATAATGGATTATGATGTGGAAATATACTCATTTTTATAATTTGACAATTTGGAAAGAAGTTGAATATATGAGACTTTCTATTTGAGTTGTTGTTTTTGTTCTGTTTTTGGTTTTTCAGTGTCAGACCATTTACCGAAAGTTTACTTCCGATTTTGGTCTTAAGTGGGAAACCGGAATTTAACTTCCGGTATTTTCACTGACTCAAAGATAGGATTTTCTATAGTCCATGTTTACATCCTTTTACTATAAAAATGTCACTCCTCTTATATTTTTCCATAAAACAACACAAAAAAAAAAATCAGAAAATGGACATCAAATTGAACATCGAATGGGTTGTTGGAATTGTCCATTTTTCTGGCGACGAACCGTCTCACGAATTCAAGATCAAGGTGTACACCCCAATTGAAGAGGTACGAGAAACTTTACAGGAACTTGTTCCTTACGGCGACGGTCGAAAGATAGAGAAGATTGAGTATCGCTCGCAATCAGTCGGCAATGAAGGGAATCTGCAGTTCATGAACCGTAAACTGAAGAACGGCGACGATTTACGGGCTATGTGGTCGACCTATCGAACTTTTCAGGAGAAAGTTCCACTCGAGCTAGATGTGACTTTATAAGGAACCGTCGATGACATTATGAGGATGCTGCAACGCCCACCAGGATATTAATTTGAAATGTTCAATTTATGTTTAACTTTCGGTTTGTATTTGCTAAGTTTATGTATCTATTTGTTAGAAAATAAAATGAATTTTTTTGGATTTCTGTTATGAAAGAAACCGGAAATATAGTTACGGTTAGATTCCAGAAGTTAAGTTCCGATTTTGAACAAAATACATCAGATGATGGTGCGCCCTGTAAATATATTTCTGATTTTAAGGGACATTTTAAAAATTTCATAGGGGTGGCTAAGAAGGACATGAGTGGAATAAGAAATTTATTTATTTTTATTTGTACTGATTAGTTAAATGTATATTCAGATGGTAGTAAATAAATAAAATTATATAATTTTATTAATTTATTTAAATTTGACTTGAATAATCTTATAAAAGTCATCTACTGAACATAAAAATTATCCATCATCATATTTTCAGAAAATGAATATCTATCTAATCCATTTTTATTTAAAAAATTTGAGAGTGCACTTTTTCGAAGATTTCATATTCAAATCCTTTATGTACTATCAATTTCTACGTTGGATTAATTCATATCAAACTTTTCTTTGCGTTAAAATATGCTCTTTGATATTGATAGTGCACTGAAATTGATCCCATTAAAGTAATTTGTATCATGATTAAATTACAAGATTTAAAATAAAATTAAAAAAAACACACACACTAGAACACATCTAAATAAATTTAACACTTAAACCGAAAAGTAAAACAATCATGACTAAATTAGAACAAATAACTTTTTCTGGGAAACAAAGAAAAACAAACCTTAACACAAATCATAATCCAAAGTCACATTTTCTACAACACTAGTCCTCTTCATTGGATACAAATGCAAAACATTGTTTTTCAAACGAATTTGGTTGTTTTCAAAATGACAAGGTTGATCCTCGTCAATCTTCCCCATCTTTCTCACCTCAGTATTGTTTTTATACCTCGAAACCGATTGGTTTTGCTTCATTACAATGTTTTCGCTATCATCGACATTGATGACGATGGACTTAGGCAAATGTGGAATGTGATTGGCTGCTCCAAAACCATATCCTCCGGCACATTCAATAACACTTTTCATGTAGAATTGTCTTGCTTTCTTGAGAACTCTTACGGGGCCTAGTAGGAAGTTTTTAAGTTTGCTTTTCTTGGTTGTTGTCTTTGTCATGGATACTAGAAAATGTGAAGAACAATTGACGTAAAAAGGTTCTATATGTTAGTGCAGCCGTGTATTCAAGAATATATTGTACATGGACTAGATATGTCTATAAATAGAAAGTAGTTTATGCGATTCACGACACATAAAATATACACAAAAGCGTGGATTGTGGAGTACAAGTATAAACCAAAGAGGGTTTGTTTATATTAGAATGTGTTAGTAGTCCTTACTCCTTATATATTATAGTGATCCATATATAGTTATATACAAATAATATTTAGAGACAAAATCGACAACAAAAATTTATAACAATTTAAATATGTGATTATTATGTATGGTGGATTGTATAAAAAAATTAACAATTTGTTATATTTATTAATCATCTATTGAAAATAGTTAGTAGTTACACACATTAAACTGTATAATGCATTAACCATATAAGTATTTGTTAAAATAACCCCACATGTACCATAGAACACTCTTCAATATTTTTTTCCACGTTGAACACTGTTCAATAATTTTTTAATCGATCAGGTCCAAGTTATAGCATAGAACTGGCTAACCATGCCTGGAGGGTACATACAGCTATAGCATGTCTGTATGAACATTATGCTAGGCATGGAGGTTTATTTAAATAAGGAGATCTCTTTTATATATATGTGTGACAATGACTTTTGCACCATTTATTAACCTGAATCATCGTCATCAAAGCATATAACATTTGGGGCTTCCCCTTTGACTGATGAAAAATGAGTCATTTTTGTTGATTCAGAAAAATTTTAAAATAATGGGAGAACATAAATCTATTCTGAGAATAATACATCAAGACCCAACTATCAAATGGAGAAATGATATCTTCATCTCCAATGCGAACTTAGAATAATTAAACCTAACAGACAAGTAATACAAAATATATATACAGACAAGTATTACATCTAGAACATAATCATGTTGACCCAACATAGATATACAGATGAGTCAAGAGACTGAAGTTTGTTGAGAGTCAGACCATAACATGACAGTAGACAAAAGTGCTATTGCGGCAGTTTCAACTCGAAGACGATGAGGCCCGAGACTAACAGCTTTAGCACCTGCTTCCATCATCATATTCACTTCTTTCTCAGTGAAATCTGCAGGACATCAGTACAAAACAAACTAGCGTCAATTTCACTTTGAGCCTGATAATATACCTGCCCTCCCTAGAAACACAACAATTATTTGCTTACCACACACGTTTTCATTTTACCCTGATAAAAACAGGGAGAATTTAGCAAGATAATTAACCTTACAGCTAAACTCAACTTATTACCTAATGTCTAGACATGTGGTGAAACAAAAAAAGAAGTGAAAGTAGACTCATTAAGTATGCTAACCGCCTTCTGGTCCGACTATGAGTAAGCCACTAGTTTCCTTTTCCAATGACGACAAGGCATTAAGAACAGGAGTTGCTTCTGCTGTTGCGACAAGAGATAGCTTTGATTGCGCAATCTAAGTGACAGAAAATAGGTCAAGTTATGATCATAGAAGACAAGTGTTGGAAGTTGGAACTCTATGAGCATAATTCATAAATTGACTGTGTAGCCACGCATATTGAATTGTTAACGCCTGATATCACTGGAATCGAAACCCTCATTTAATTCAAGGAATTCCATGAGAGAAAAAAAGGGAAATAACAAACATATCACTGACTAACAATATGGAATCATCAAGTTAATATGTTATTACAATTCCCTGGTCAAAATTCTTCCCGAAAAATTTAAATTCATGGCAACTTTCATGTCAGGTAGTTGGAATTGAGAACTTACAAGATGCAAAATATCACCAATCATTACAGGAGGTTTTAGGACCATTTCATGCAGCCGTTGACCTAAAAAAAGGCATAAAAAATACAAGATTCACTGGCCAAAATCAAAATGGGTCACCCTTAATTTTAGACCCAACTTTAAAACTTCAGTTTAAATAGGCCAAAGAAATTTCTGAAAGGAACAAAATGAATGTTTGGCTTCAATTGCAAAGAGAAAAATTACATTGTTTAGATGCTGCTAAAATGACACGTTCCAGTCTGTCCACCCGATTTTCTGAGATTGATGGAGAACGTTCAGTCAATAGAGGAGTAATACTACTAGCTCCAAGTTCCTATGGAAGTCACGAATGGAAGAAAAACAACCAAAACATATAAAGGCGCTAATCTAACCATATAAAAATTCAATATGCTATCGAAACATACTGTACATTTCTCTACAAGCCAGTCAGCACGGCCACCCTTCAGAGTACCTGTAAAATTCTCATGTGAAAAATTGGGTGGGAAAGTCAAGTGTTGAAAACAAGCAATCATATATCAGTAACTATTGTTTATGGAACACTACACGAACTTACCAAAACCAGAAAGTACATGCAATTGTAAATTCTGTGGAGGTACTAACTTTGGATCAGTCAATGCAATAAAATCAAGTCCAGTGCGGTCAATGTTCTGTATGCATCCTTCTACCAAACCACCTTTCCCATTGAAGAGCTGTACCCTTGAACATCATAATTTGGATTGTTAACAAAAATATTCTGGCTCATAATGCTAGACAGAAATACTGAAACATGGCCTAGAAACAAGGGCAGTAACTATCTTACATTTTACTTCCATTAACTTAGGTTATGTTTTAATTGACCAGAACATGATGGAATGGAGTGGAGCAGAGCTGAATGGAACATGGATTTCATTCCATTGTTTGTGTCTTTTTTTTAGAATTTGACGGGACGGAACAGAACAAATTAGTTCATTCTATTGCCCACACCCCAAATCGGGTGGAGTAAAAATTGAAGGATTGAATGGAATATGATGGAATAGATTTCATCATGTTCTATTCTACTCCATCCATTATTTGCAAATCCAAACAATGGAATCTCATTATTTACCACTTCATTCCATTCCATCTCATACCACCAATCCAAACACACCCACTGCGGAGGTAAACTCTCCTCACCCCTATGATTTACCAGATGCACTAATGCTCATCAGAAATCAAATGCCTATTCAATTGGGCAAAAATTGAAAATCGAACAAATTATCCTTTCACTCACTAGCTGTTATGAATAATGGTTACCTAGCATTGGTGGACAATCTCAATACTTTTGTCATGTGCCAGAATTCATCGCCTTTTACCCGAATAACATTACCCTGAATGAATATCAACAAAAACAAAAAACAAACAAATGAGAATTCTTAGCAAGCCCTTAAAATGTTGAACTTTTGGGTAAGACCCAGCTCAAAAAGACCAAGTACTGCGTATACTTTACACTCAACAAAGAGAGGCATTATCAACTGTTTTTTTTTTTCTTTTCAAATTGAAGCTACTCACCTATTAGCCAAACTCAAGGGTAATTTTATAGAAATGATGTTCAGGGTATATGATTTGTGGAATTATGAAAGGGTTGTAAAAGAAGCATAGGGGAAGAGACTACCTTTGAAGGAGGGAGCGTTTCGGAGAAGAATCGAGGGAGGCCACCACGAGACTGATCTCCATAATCGGTGGAAGAAGTGAATGCGCGAACGGTGAAGCTTCGGAGGGATATTCGGTTCGAGAAGCGAAAGCTTGCGGATGCTACTAGGGTTTGCAACATTTGAAATTTTGTCCCAAATCAATTTCAATTTGTGAGTGTTATCGTGTTCATCTGAAACGGTTGCGTTGCATTTGCAGTGTGGGAGAGATGAACGAGAATTTTTCCTCCCAACCCGGTTTTTATTTTAAACCTATACACTCCCAATTTTTGCATATTCCGAAAATAAAATAAAAATTTTTTCAAAGAAAATTTTAATGAAACCAAAAATGAAATTTATGAGAAGTCATTGAAATTTCCGGTACCTTTTTAGGCGAATATCGGAAATTCTTTGTTGCTCACAAATTTTCAGTACTAATATACTGGATATTTACATATTACCGGTATGATTTATCGGAATTTTCGAAAATTCTAATACAATTTACTAGAAATTGCCAAAAAATCTGGTATTTTTGCTTTCATAATTTTAGATACCGACAATTCCAAAATTTCTGATACATAAACAATATCGAAAATTCTAAATTTACGGTATATATCGGAAATTTTAAATTTACGGTATATACCGGAAATTACGTTAATACGTGAAATTTCCGGAATGGCAGAGGAAGTGTTGTATATTTGTAGTCCTGAACCGGCACCTTCAGCTTCTTCAACGGATTCATGTACTGATCTTACGCAACACTTCATCACCGATACGGTACAATATACTTGACTTTATACACATTTTCATATTTTATTTATAAATAGATCTAATTTAGCCAATTATTTATTTATGTGATTGCCAGATTTTTGAATCACGGGAGAAAGTTCTTGAATGGGCACAGTCAATTGGAAAAACTCATGGTATTGTTGTTGTTACAATTTGATCTGACGCTGCTAATGTGTCAGGGAGGAAGGATAAATTGATTATGGGCTGTGACAGAGGAGGTAATTACAAAAAAAAAAAAAAAAGTTGCAGCTCCTTCCGATGGCACTTATTCTATGAAGGTTAAATGTCCATTTAGGCTGACATTTGTTCCTAGTGGTGATGGTTGGAAGGTGATGGTAAGATGCGGGATGCACAATCATAAACTAGACAAGGAATTGGAAGGGCATGACATTTTGGGTCGTCTAAAAGAGGAAGAAAGAAAGTTTGTGAATGACATGACGAAGTACAACTTGGCTCCAAGGTACATAACTTCTGCTTTGAAAGACAAAGATCCAGAAAACCTTACGAGTATTACCCAGATATAGAAAGCTAGAGCAACATACATAATGAACAAGAGAGGTGCAATGACAGAAATGCAAATGTTATTGGATCTTGTCCACCAAGAGAAATACTTGTATTGGTCTAGAAATAAGGATAATTCAGATATGGTGGTTGATATCTTCTGGACACACCCTGATTCTGTGAAGTTGATGAATATGTTTCCGACGGTGTTGATTTTTTATTGCACTTACAAAACAAATAGGTAAGAATTTTAAGTTTAATTTCATGACATCTTAAAAATACATTAAGTTTAATTTCAGGTACCGGATACCACTGCTTGAGGTTGTTGGTGTTACATCAACAAAATTGACGTTTTCAGTTGCTTTTGCATATTTGGAACATGAAAGGGAAGAGACTTTCACATGGGCATTGGAGAGGTTGAAAGAGTTGTTTTATTCTTAGAAGTTGCTACCAAATATCATTGTGACGGATCGGGAGCTTGCATTAATGCATGCCATTGAGACGGTGTATCGAATGCTTCTCATATGCTGTGTATGTTTCACATTTCAAAAAATGTTAGCATGAAGTGTAAGGAGTATGTGAAATCAGAGAGACAGGAACATGTCATGGATCAATGGAACAACATGATGTATTAAAATACAGAAGACGAATTTGATGTACATCTGAACCATTTTGAGAGTGTTTGTGGTGATATTCCTAAATTTTTGAAGTATGTGAAAGAACCATGGTTAACACCATACAAAGAACGGTTTGTTGCTGCATGGACTAACAAAATCACTCATTTAGAGAACACAACAACAAACAGGTACATTCTTCTAACATGAAATATGTTTTTGTTTATGCATTAAATTGAGAGTTGTTTATGTAATGTGTTTATGATGTCTAGGGTGGATTCTGCACATTGGAGACTGAAAAACATGTTGACCACAAGATGTGGTGATTTATGTGTAAGCTAAGATGCTATGAACATAATGTTGAAGTTGCGGTTAGGTTCTATTAGGGTGTCGTTTCAAAAAAGTATCGTCAATATTGATCACAGGTATAACACTCCATTCTATTCCAAGTTACACAGTTTTGTTTCAAGATAGTGTATACAACTCATTGGAAAGGAACTTGAAAAAGTCAAATATGTTGGTGCAAGCAAAGAGAGGTGTTGTTGTTACATTGAAACAACACATGGGTTACCGTGTGCTTGTCAGCTTGCAGGTTTTCATATTTTAGACACACTTATACCTTTGGAAACAATTCATGTGTTTTGGACAAAATTGCAAATTCTAGAATATGAGGAGGTTCCTGAAGAGAAAAAATAGGATTTAGAAGAGGAGTGTGAAGAGTTGAAGAAACAGTTCAGTGCTCTGGATATTGTGGGACAAATAGTGTTGGAAAAAAGTCTGTGACATAGTCTATCCATCAACAACTTCAATGTGTCCACCGCTGGTGAAATATAAGTCATCAAAGAGAGGAGTTAAGAAGAGTAAAAAGGGTATGGAAAGTGATGTGCATCGTGATCCAAGTCAGTGGGAATATGCTGAAGCTTCGCAAGGGAGTCAGACTACAAAGAGATCATGCACACAACTAAGTGGGAGTCAATCATCCATATCGATTCATAGGCAACCTTGTACCAATTCTGCAAAAGGTGAGTACTTGCCACAATGTTCTACTTTCTTTCATCCATACATTGAAGATATTATTGATGTAGAACCGGATGGAAACTGTGGTTACCGTTGTATTGCAACTGCATTGGAATGAGACACGGATGCATGTTTTGATGTTAGGAAGCAGTTGGATACTCATATCCATCAACACGAAACATTGTTTTCCAAGGTGTTCTACAATACTGTGTCTTATGTGAGGAATTTATTAATCGTGAAACACTTGGGTCCTCAGGGTAGGGAGAAATGGATGTCGCTTCCAGATATGGGTTACCTTATTGCTTGTAGATATGGTATTGTTTTTGTTTCTTTATCCATGAGAATTAGCACGACATTTTTCCCGTTTCACATACCTCCACCCATGTACACGAGTCGTCATACAATCGTTGCAGTCGGTTTTGTCAATGATAATCATTGGGTTCTGCTAAAATTGAAACTCGGTTGTCCATTGCCTCCCGTCATAGAGCGTTGGAGGGACAATTGTTGTGATGTTGCAAAAGGTTAGGAATCAACATATGTGGGTCGGATCAGACATTGGGCAGTACTGTCTGGGAAGTGATTGTATTTTATTTATAATGCATTTATGTAAAACATTAATTATATTTGTTGACATTAATTATATTTGTAATGCCTCTATGTATGACATTAATTATATTTATGTATCCTATTTAAGTAAAACATTTAAGTAAAAGTGTAAAAAAAAATGAAAATTTTTAGTCCCAGTAATACTGGAAATTTGAAATTTTCAGTACTGTTTTTATATCGGAAATTTCAAATTTCCAGTACGGGTATTAGCTCAAACAAGTGTCGTAAATTTGAAATTTCCGGTTCCGTTGTAGACTGAAATACATACCGAAAATTATCCGTACAATTTTGAAGTAAAATATATATCATAAATTTGAAATTTCAGGTCCCAAAACGGTATCGGAAATTTCAAATTTACGGTACTGGACATTTGAAAATTGCAGTATTTAAGGACGGTAAAACGGTAACTTTTCCAAAATTTCCGGTATTTCTTCTAAAACTTCTGGTACGCGCCGGAAATTGTGAATTTTCCGGTATTTTGCAGGGATATTTTGGTAAAATTATCCTATTTGGGGGGTGCCAGATTTAAATGGGGGTGGCAGGATAAATTCTCGAGATGAACCGAACGGTAGGAAATCACACTATGGCTCATGGGTCAGGCCCATAAAAAGTAGTCCACACTTATCCATATATTATGGATTTTTTCAGAGACATATTTCTAAACGCGCCAAAAATCTTTTTGGCTAAAATTTAGTTCGAAAATACATCTTCGAATAACTCAAAGTTAATTCGCAGATACATCTCCAAAGTCACATTTCTTCATTAGTAAATCAAATAGTCACCCAATTTCTTAAGAAAATAGTTTGGAGATCTATCTGTAAACTATTTGTGGAGTAAATTCGAAGATACATCTTTGAAATATTGTCTGCATGTTTCTTGTTGAAGTTGAAGTTGCAACTAGGTGCAATTAAAGTATCATTTCAAAAAGCGTTATCAACACTCAGCATCGACATAACACTCATTTTTATTCGAGATTGCAAAGTTCCATCTCAAGACAGTGTAAACATCACATTTAAAATAGTTTAAACGAGTTAAAATAGTTGGTGTGTACAAAATTGCATGTGAATGTATTAAGAAAACATATAGGTTACCTTGTGCATGTGAACTTGCAAATATTAAAATACAATGTGATCATGTTTCATTAGAATTTATTCATGTGTTTTGGGAATATATACATTGAGGAGTATGAAGTCATTGAAGAAGGAAGTGGGACACAATTGGAGTTAAACGATGAATGTGAAGAGTTGAAGAAGTATTTTATCACCTTACATATAGTTTGTTAGAGGACGATGAAGAAAAGAATGTTTAAACTTGCATATCCATGTTCAATTTTTATGTGTCTGCACCTGTGAAGTAAAAGCCAAAAAAGGGAGACAAGAAGAGTAAAAGGGGGCAATAAAGTGATATGCACCATGCTTCTTCACAATGGGAATATGTTGATGCTTTACAAATAAGTCAAACACCCAAGAGATTATTTATTAAAGCTCCATCAAGTCAATTGTCTAACAAGTCTTCAATATGGGGCGTATAAATCATTAGGAAGAATTCAGACGGTCAACGTGATTGGGATTGTATCAATATTTTTTATAGTTTGGATTGCGCCGAAAATTTTGTATGGTTGGAATTGCATTGACACTTATGTATAGTCCATAATGATTTAAAACTTGTATAAATATGTCTCAATGTTGTGAACAAAAACACATTTCAATAGATCAATGATGTGAGGTCTCCTTTTGAATTTATAGTCACAAAAGAATTTCCTTTGAGAGATATGAAATCCAAATAGAAAAAAATCTTGCAACTTAGAGACAATCAAAAAATGGTTAAGCATCAAAAAAGTTCTTCTAGGTTCCTCTTGCATGTTTGTTTGCAATCTTTTCTTCTATCTTAGGGAGATGTTTAGGTAAGCATTAGGATGTGTATATTCTACCCCCATTAGGAAATTATAATTCATGCCCCGATTTCTTTGTGAATAAGACGTTTTAGGCCATTCTAGTGTAGATTTTTGGGTTCTCACTTCTCTTGAACTCTAGCTATGCTTAGCATTTCATTTGAGGACCATTATGTTATATTTAGCTCGATTTCGATATTGTTCATTGGGTATTTTGCATTATGTGTGCGTGGCTGCCTGATTTTCTATTCTTATGTTGCTATACATGTTTACATTCTATTTTTTTTGCATTTGGATCATATTTTGACTTGCGATGTGAGCATGCGACTATCTTCCCGCCTCCTTGTTATTTCTAACATTTTGTTACATGTGCGAGGTGCATTAAGCATTATTCTTGAGATTTGGATATGTGGTACACATATGTTGATCTTGAACACATGTGTGTGCATTCTTTGTCTGTATTGCTTGATTTTCACCTTCTTTCATGTTTATTTGCGTCAGATGTGTGGGATACATATTTTGATACTTATTTGCGTACGAACGCGCATTCTTTGTCTACTTGCATGTTTTTTCACCTTCTTACAATTTTATTTGGTTGATTAGGATATGTGGGATACATATCTTGATCTTGCACACATAAGTGTGCATGCTTTGCCTGTATTGTCTGGATTACAATTTTGTGCAGGTTTATTTTCCTCGGATGTGTACGAACGCACATTCCGATCATGCTTTGATGCCTCCGCGCATTACTCACCAGTTTTCTTTATTGCTTGTCAGTAGTACTTGAAGTTTTTCGGAGTATTTTTATCTTGCTTATGCTTAACGGATTATTATCCGTTTGGTATTTTCTTTACCTTTTTATCCCATTCTTTTACCGCTTTCTTTTGCCATGAGAAGTAGGAATAGATATGCATGATGAGGCTTCCGTAGTTAGAGCATGTTTAGGAACCCCTCTGGTTTATTTAAAGACCCGTTTAGGGCAATTCTGTGTGCTAACTGTGGGTGGTTTTTTCAAAATCATCTTCCGTGCATAGGGAGGTACCTTCCATTGTGTTTACTTTTGTGCTTGCATAGGTCATAAGTGGTTAGGCAACCCAGTGTGGCACCACCAAGCAAACTCCCGCTTTGATACTGATGATATATATATATATATATATATATATATATATATATATAATGGGCACGCGGAAAAGGGTTCGTAATCAACCCCCGCATATTTCTAGTCCGTGTCAGCTCGGCTCACGCGAATTGTGATGCTTCTTTTATCGAGTCAATAATAAAAGTGGCAAGAGTTCCATATTCTGACTCTCCACGCTTTCTCATGGGGTTCGCATTCACATGTTTTGACACACGTACTCATATGCTCCTCACACTTGATAATTCATATCATGTTGTGATACCTTTCTCCCGTATGAAACTTCTAGTTGACACGTTTAATTCCATTCGTGGCTATGGTTTTCCTCCGAAAGTCGGCTCCTGGTGGACTCTGGTATACTCGTTGGCATCGCAGCTATGAGACTTCTTTCATCTTCCCCGCACATGTGTGAATCATCTGTTTGTGCATTGCATTGTTTGTGTGCTTCTGCCAAATCACTTGCTTGCCTTCTCCCCTTGGATCCCTTGGTTCTTTAACCAAGTCGGATATAGGATAACTCCCCTTAGGACCGCTCGGTTAGGATAGTTCTCGAGCCTAGACATTAGGATCTTCATCCTTTGCATGTCAACATAGGTAGAGATTCCCTTCATCCTCAACCTTAGGTCCAACTTTGCATGATAACATTAAGGGTAGAACTAGTTAGTCTCCCTTGTTTGTTTTCTCGTTCCTTTTTGCATCCTTGCATGTAATAAAACTAAAACTTGTTTTCTTTTCTTTTGAAAATCAAAACACCTAATAATGGTTCAAGAATCCTTCTTCAAAGGTAAAAGCAACCAACCTCACTTCAAACCTTTTTCGCCTCTTGGCTATTTTTTGTGTTTAAAACCTTTTCAAAAAGGTGTTTACTGTGATTTCTCGTAAACAACCGCTAGTCTTCCAATTCTTACTAATTACTATTGGTTACTTGCAGGATCGACTAGATTGATCCTAGGACACATGTGTCATAAAAGGTTTTTATGTTCAAATCCATGATCTTTAATTGATTCTTAAAGCACTTACTTAAAGTTGACTATGGAAATATACTGACTGTTTATGTAAAGATTTCGAACTTAAACTTGATTATTGACAATTAAATGTAAAGGTAAGGATTCTTTTAAAAAGTAACAGTTTCTGGGAAATAAAATAAAGGTTTAAAGATAAATGAGTTTCTAGAGAGACAAGTGTTTAAGGACGAAACAAAATAAAGACATGGAAGGGAATCGAAATGTTCTAAGAGAAAAAATGTAGGAAACTGGAAATAAATGTAAACAAACTTGCATTTAAATTATAAAAGAACATGATGTTCTTAACGTACATGATTTCTCCTTGACTCGTTTCCCTTTCGATTGCGGTAATTTGAGTGTTTGAGAATTTTAAGTACATAAAGTGAACACACCAAAAATCTAATAGAAAACATCTATTTATAGTATTCTGACCCTAACGGTCCTACAGTAATATTGCGCCACGTTTAAGACATGCAAACCTTCTTCGTTCGCTAATCTCCACGCGTCCTTCAGAATGGCGCTCTTATTCAAAATTTGAATCTTCAGTCCTTCATTTGAAATTCGAATTCTTAGATCATTTGAATTTCGAATGAGCCCTTTGTTTGGACCACTCCAACGCTAATGTACTTTTCCAAAGTAAATTTCTTCATACTTTAAACGTTAAGAGTTTTAGTCGAAATGTCATTCACCATTGGCAATTGAAGAATCCCTCATTTATGGAACCAAAAGGCTCACATTTACTCATCAATAATAAATATTGATTTCCTTTCCAGGTGAATATGAAATATTTTATTCATCTATACCAATTTACTCTTTTCGAAATTGCCAGCTAACAAATTGCCCCTCAAGAACATTTATTTCGATAGATAGAGAAATACTTGTTCTTGAATATCTCATGCAATTTCGATACAGTAATGATGATCGTACTGTACATGACGTCAGAGCAGGTATATAACTTTCTGCATATGTCTAATCAGCACACCTAAACGTGCCATCACGACAGTTTAATGATAGTAATTAGTGATAACACATCATTTCCCAAGTAACAACACGTCACCTCTTAGGAAGTTGAAAAAAGTTCACTTTTCTCCTTTTCAATAAAATGATTACACGTGTCCCACTACTTTCCAAAGGTCAAAAAATCTTCCAACCGTTGAGGAAGCTATAAAAATACTTCATCTTCTTCATTCTGAACTTTTCCAAAACCCTCTTAGCTTTCAAGAAAATCAGATTTTTCTACTCTCAGTTCTTTGAACAAACTAGATTTTTACCATCCAAAAGACTTTTCATCTTTCACCATGTCTTCCTCAACAATGCCAGCAACTACTTCCAAGAAATCTGGGAAATCCAAACAGATCGCGGATTCCGTTGAAAAACCAGCGAGTAAGATCATTAACCTGGGTAACCAAGAGTTTATTTCCACTCTGTCATACCCCAAAATTTGCCCTCCATCTACTCAAGAGATTTCATACATCCCTACTCAAGGATTCCTCAAGAGTTGATCAGACAAACTCTCTCCTAGACAATCAACCCAAATTAGGGTTTGGTATCTCTCAAGTCAAGATGGACTTCCAACATCTCCAATGGTCTTCATTCCTCCTCATATGCTTCAAAGATTCTCCATGTCAAGTTTCAAGCTTCACAGATCAAGTTTTCTCAGACAATTGCTCAGATGGTTGAAAATAAGTTGTATTGGACAAAAAGTCAACTGTGGTCAACATACAGTCAAACTTCATAATTTTTGGTCAACATCCTCATTTTGAAGTTACATTCATCATTTTATCAAGGGTTGATCATGATTCATCAAGAAAACTCAAGATTTGCTCAAAAGACAAACTTTCTAAATTAGGGTTTCTAGGTGAAAAGTCAACTGAACTTTGACTAATCATAACTTTCTCATACTTTCTTATAAATTTTTCCACCACCTCTTGTTTTGAAGGAAATTCAATTCTCTACAACTTCATGTCTCACAAGAATGTCCAAAAAATGCTTCATTTGAGAGGTATAGCTCAAAACATTACAGGTCATTTTCAAAGTCAACAAAAAGTCAACTTTTTGTTTTGAATATATATTGAGCATGGTAACTCCAATTGAGATGAGACCAAAAAGGTTGGTTAGAGGACTCTTAGAGCTTTCCAAAAAGTCCAAGAACACTTAAAAATGTGGAAAATTGAGCAAGATACACTATTCAGAAGTTGGGCAATTTTGGACAATTGCACAAAAGGACATTTTGGTCAAAATGCAAAATTTTCCAAATGGGCCTATAATCTTTTGATCCAAACTTGTTCATGGCATTATTCTTGACCCATAAATGCTTGGCCTTGGTAATTTTCTATTTTTATGATTTATATTAGAATTTTATAACATTTAATTCAAAAATAAATTATATAAAATATGAAAATTAAGTATTTTTTCCAAAAGGGCTGATTTTATATCTTCCTTAATGTCCAAGATAGCCCAATACTCTTGCCAAATTCGTGCATAATCAAGCATTGAAGAGGAAATCAAATTTTCTTCAAGAAAATTGATTTTATTTGAAAAAATTGAATGCTTCCAAATCATATCTTTTTTCACTCTTTTTTCTTTTCAAATCTCTTCTATAAATACTCAGCAGTGTGTACAAGCATGGACACGAAACCCTAGCTCAAGCCTAACCCTTGTTCTTGCAATTTTTTTTCAAGAAACTTGAAAATTCGAGTTTTAAAATCCAGCCACTTTCAGCCCTCAAACATCATTCCATCGTGCTCAGAGGGTAAGTTTGAGTAAGAATACATAATTGGCATTGATCAAACCATCCAGAATCGAGCCCTGTACATACATACATATTCAACTTTTCTTGATTTTTGCATTCTATTATTCTGCTTGTTTCAATTGATTCTAATGTTTTTTTTGTGTTCATGAGATTCCATATACACGATCTGGGCAATCGCTAGCAAGGTTGAACGTCCAAAACTCATAATGCCATGTTTAGGGTTTCGGAGCTGTTGAATTTCGAACTGATATTTAGAGGAACTTTCAGGAAAAACTGAGACCACCATCGGGTTCGCAGACTGTTGTAGGATTTTTCCGTGAACAAAGTATTTTTAATTATCGATTCCACAGGGATTGGTGCATGTTATAGTCTTTCAATAGAAAAGTATGTTTTAAGATGATGTAACCAAAGGGTTTGTTATCTACTCTACTAGAACCATGAGTTTCCAAACAACAACTAAATTAATTCTTTCAAAGAGAGTTATAGTTTGGATTAGAGAGAGTTTGAGATTGTTTTCAAGTTAAGAAGGCATGTCAAGATTAGTTTCATTGATCTAGCTTCATACATATTCATTTAATCAAGTGATGAACATAATAGATGATTTCTACAAATACATATCCTCTCAATCTTGTAGATTTCCCACCAAGATTGTGAATGTTATCATGTTAATCCTTGCATGATTCCACACTACAACTATTAGCATGATAATCATTAAGTTCAATATTTTGTAAACTCTAACACACAAATCTATTCCTAGCATTTGTTTATGAGAGGATGAATATCCTAGGTCACTTTGAAATATTCTTTTCAAGCAAAACTCAAAGCATAAAGATGAAGAACAAAGATATTCAACTATATTAATCATCAACCATGTTCATACACAAATGGATTAATAGAAATACATACTATATAGATCAACTACCTCTAATCTTGACACAAAAAGAGCTTAGCCACTCATTTCCATGGTTGCTTGCTCTCAAGATTGTTGGTAGAGATGATGAAAATCCAAGAAAATCAAGAAGGAAAAGCTATGTTTTTTTCTTCCTCCTTGCCCTAGATTTACAAAGATGAAAAGATAATGATGACTTGTGTTTCTTGCTTCCTTTACAAGCCAAAAAGGTCTGGTGAAGTGATGGGTTGGTGGCTCCAAAGGTGAAAGCATGGGCTGTCCTTTTTCTGATTTAGACCTTGAGCTGAAGTCGCTACTGAGCGCATCTTGCACCGCGAGCGTGACCTGTAGCATGCTCCCCTCTTCCAAAATTATCTTCAAAAGAATCATCCCTAAAGCTCTTCAAGTGCCCTTGAATCCAAGCTTGGGAGAATTAGTTAATAAATTCCTACAATTAAGAGTGAAAGTAAGTTAAATAATATATATTAAACAAAAACTAAATAAAACCTAATTAAAACAAAATACTAGAATAAATATACAAATTAAATAAAAGACATTGTTAAGGACCACAAAATAATGTACAAAATAACTACAAATTGGTCCTTAACAACTCTCCCTTACTTCTTTGTTTGTCCCCAAACAAAAGTCAATAATCTTGCAAAGCTAGAAAGAACAAAATGCAAGCATGCAAACTCACACAAGAGTAATGGTTCAAACTCGACATACTGTGCAAAAGCACTCATCAATCGCTTCTTCTAAACACAACATGGCCATGAATTAAGTTCTAAACACAATATATCAAAACATATAACAAAATAAAAGATATGTTCACACTTGAATCACCTAATCATTTCTTCAAAATTCAAGAAGAACAAAATGTATATTCACAAAGGACCAAACACTCTCACTAATAATTATGCACATCCAGAATAATTCATGCATTCATCGAAACAAGTCAAATGATGAAATGGAAACGAAGATCACTAAGGACTTTCAAGGTTGTAACTTGGCTTAGGTTAGAAACAAGGGATATTTAAGTACAAAGCCATTGAAACGAATCGGGTAAAAGGATATGAAGAGCATTTCGCAACTAATTCCCATCTCATTATTCATAACCTCTTTTCTTTCCACACAATGATCCTCTCTTTTTTTTTTCTTTTCATAAACAAATTTCTTTCTTCTTTTGTATTTTTCTTTTTCTCTATTCTTTTTCTTTCTTTAGGATCATTGTGCCATCAATTTAGGTTCTTTTGATCCACCTCCCAACTTCATTTATATCAATCCTTTTTATTCAAGACATGCTCTTCAAGGGTTAATTGACAAAAGGGGTGGTATTCATCAACAAGAAAATTTATAGAATGAATTATCATTGAATTTTTCAAAGATCATCAACAACTATTAAGTGGCCTACTTAACAATTAGTCGATTTGATACATTCATCCTACAAATACTATTTAGCTCAAAAGGGTTCACAAGGATTTACTCACTCACGGGTAATTGAAGCCCTTTTAGAATTGGTGGTTTTTCTCATAATGCACAAAAAAAAATGCCTTGATCATTTCTTAGTTTCCAAGTTATCACAAACAAGTAAAGATTAAGCATGAATCACACGAGTTAACACAACTATTAGACACTCAATATTTGGTAAAAAGCGGAAGCTTCTCACATATATGGTTTATGTCCTAATGATTCGAATGTGAACACAATTTTTTTTTTTGTACATGCCAAAGTATCTTGCATAAAGAACAAATTTCATAGACATGTTATGTTTCTACAAAACGATTAAATGTGTACCTTCTTCGTGGAATGAATCGAGAATTTTATCATCACCATCACTTTGGTGAAACACGCTTACTAGCTTTGAAGAACCATTTGAACAATCCGGACAAACCACAAGAAGTAAATTCAAACTAAATACTATAATCTAAAAATAAAATAAAATAGAACAAAATAAAAGAAACTAAACTTAAAATAAAAAGACACCCCAAAATGGTGTTTAAAACTTAAAAAGAAGTATTTAGGCTTCATGCCTACAAAATATTAATTGAATTACAAGCCAATCCCCAAAATTGGATGGCAACCAACAAAATCCAAAGTTTAAAACTAAAATGCAAAAGTAAAATCTAGAACTAGAATGTGAAAGTAAAATAAAACAGGAAAATAAGATAAAATCAATCGTGGTCTCGAGAATCGAATCTCCAATCGACCAGTCGAACCGAACCGAACCGTAACTCTCTTCACCATCATCCTCATCTCCCACCTCCTCCTCGGCCCGACCGGCCAACCAAAGATATGCAGAGTGCCACCCGAAAGTGAAATGGTTCACCCGGCTCTCTAATCTGAGCAAGGTGCTCCATGCTCTCATGCATAAACAAAATGCTCTCGATGAGCGAGATGCATCCGCTTCCATTCTTCCGATGGACTTGCTCGAGGAAGTGCCAGCAATGGTACGGGGCAGCAATATCATCAAGGACCCTACAAAATCGATCACAGTAGTGATCATCAACAACTCCATCAATGGTTAGGTGTCCTACTGCAGGAAAGGCCACCTTCACCCTCTTTAGCAAACCCATGATCAACCCAGGATATGTGAGAGCACATTTTATACGCTCCCCCTGGAGGTATAACTAAGTGTAACCCTCTTCAGCTCATTCGCGATCAGACGGCCAAAATCAATTTGCTCCTCATCGAGCATGTAAGCAATCAAACGTGTCGTCTCCATGGGTATCGAAGAGGTGTGGCTCCTAGGTTTCAGATTGTACAGAGCCACACACATCAAAACGCGGGCACTTGTTTTCAGACTGGCCCTGGTGAATTTCAAAGGTTGACCAGCCCGATTCAACTCATAAGAATGCCTAGACAAATAGAGCTTATTCTTCAGCATGTCGTAATCCCAATTACCACGAGCCAGGTGCTCATGGTAGACATCCAGTTGGTCCTCTGGGGCTGTCCAGTTGATGCCCAGAAAACTGTTGATTGCTGAGCGAGAGAAAGAAACGGATTTGCCTCGAACAACGGAAGCAAACCTAAACTCACATCCCTCGGCCGGGATAGCATTAGCATAGAACTCTCGAACAAGCTCCACGTTCACCTTTGTCTGAGGGTTACAAAGAACTTCCAACCCATAGTTATCAAGGATGACATGAGGCGTGTGGTAGTGCCCTTGCTCACGGAGGCTGATGGTGCGCTCAGTCCAGATGTTTCGCTCCTCAAGCTCTTTGTAGCGAGCCTCCTGAGCAGCTCCCAGAAATCGAACAGAATCGAACGCAGCAGGCCGAGAGGGCCCAGCCCCAGCAGAGGAAACTCTTTGTCGCTTAGGTGCCATCTGAAATTTTCAACACAAAATCAACGAAAAAGTGACACCGAGGTGTCCATTAGCAATGAATCATGCAAACAAAGAAAGCAAATCAACCAACCAAAGCAATACAACTAATCGAAACACTAAAACACAAAGAAGAAAATTCACGCAGCGCGATGACTAAGGCGCTCTGATTTTCGAAAAATTCTTCGCATAATTTTTCTCCACAAAACACTTCCTAGGGCAGCAAAAATAACATCCTATTACTTCTAAACATAAACATCCTAATTCTAAGAGAAAATTGAAAATTCCTAACCCTAGGGTTTCAAAATCTAACCTAAACATGCAATGTACACGAAATTGAGAAAGGAAAACATAGAATACTTACTAGGAAGCCTTGGTTGATTGATTGGTCAGAAATTGCAAAAATTCGGAGATTTTGGTTGGGGGTTTTTGGGATTTTTATAGAGGGAGGAATGGTGAAGAAAAGAGTGAAAAAGGGTTGAAAATAACCCTAACCCTTATTTAAACATATCAGGCCACGAATGGGCCTCCAAAAATCTGATTTTTCAAATTTTTTTAAAATCCACTGGCGTGCTCCCTATCGTTGAGCGAAAGTTTGCCAGATGGTCAAAGTGCTGGCGGTCTGATTTTGAAATTTTAAGAAAATAGCAAAACTAACAGTGCGGGCAAGTGTAAATGAGTTCAAGGAAGAATACTTACAATGTTGGGGTGCCTCCCAACAAGCGCTTTGTTTAGCGTCGGTAGAGCTCGACGGTTCATGATGATCATTGATCATCAAAGAAGGATTCGGCTATGTTGCGGCTCACCTCTCCGCCAACGTGCTTCAACCGCTGCCCATTCACCGTCCATTCTTTTGTTCGTGCAAGATCTTGCAAGACAATTGCACCATACTCTTTGACTTCTTTGATTAAAAACGGACCGGACCACTTTGTTTTGAGTTTTCCCGGAAAAAGCCTCATCCGGGAATTGAACAAGAGAACCTTTTGTCCCGGCCTTAATTCCTTGATCTTTATCTTCTTATCATGAGAAACCTTAAATTTTGCTTTGTACCTCCGGTTTGAATGGTATGCTCCTCGCGCATTTCTTCCAATTGAACGAGTTGTAATTTTCTTTTCACCCGCCAAGGATGGATCAAAATTCAGAATCGGAGGGCCCACAATGCTTTGTGCTCCATCTCTACCGGAGGTGACAAGTTTTGCCATACACAACTGAAACGGGTTAGTCAATAGGAGCTTTATAGGCGGTTCGACACGCATAAAGCTTCATCTAATTTTGTGACCAATCTTTTCTAGAACCCAAACAGTTTTTCCAAAATCTTTTGATTTCTCTATTAGACACCTCGGCTTGGCCATTTGCTTGAGGATGATAGGGGTCGCACCTTATGTTTTACACCAAATTGTTTCAAAAGTTTTTGTAACAATGCATTGCAAAAGTCGACCCACCATCACTAATGAGCACCCTAGGCACACCAAAACGAGAAAAATGTTTCTTTTCAAAAATTTGATAATATTTTGGCGTCGGCCTAGGCGAAGCAATGGCCTCTACCCACTTTGACACGTAATCCACAGCTACAAGAATATATTCATTTGAAAACGAAGATGGAAAAGGACCGACAAAATCAATCCCCCAACAATCAAATACCTCCACTTCCAACATATTGTTCAACGGCATTTCATCTCTTTTTCCTATCCCGCTTCTTTGACATTTGTCACATGACTTAGCGTGAGCATACGCATCTTTGAATAGCGAAGGCCAATAAAATCCCGATTGTAGGACTTTGGTGGCCGTCCGCATTCCATTATAGTGTCCCCCACAAGGGGAATTGTGACAATGCCAAAGAATGTTTTTGGCCTCTTCATCACTCACACACCTTCTTAGCAGTCCATCACTACTCAACCTAAAAATGTAAGGTTCATCCCACACATAATACTTCGTATCGGCTAAAAATTTCCTCTTCTCATTCCAAGTCAAATCTTCCGACATTAATCCCGCGGCCTTGTAATTTGCCATGTCGGCAAACCACGGTCGCTCTTGGATTGCAAATAACTTCTCATCCGGGAATTCCTCCTTCACCTCTTTTCCTTGTCCGTAATTTTTACGTTCACTAAGCGAGACAAATGATCCGCTACCAAATTTTCCGAACCTTTTTTATCACGGACCTCTAAATCAAATTCTTGCAAAAGAAGAATCCATCGGATTAGCCTTTGTTTAGAGTCCGGTTTGGTAAGCAGATATTTTATCGCCGAATGATCCGTGAAAACTACAACCTTGGAACCAATTAGGTAAGGACGAAACTTTTCCAATGCATATACAATTGCGAGCAACTCTTTTTCAGTTGTTGCATAGTTTATTTGAGCATCATTCAAAACTTTGCTCGCATAATGTATAGCATGGAAGATTTTGTTCTTCCTTTGGCCTAATACGGCTCCTACCGCATAATCACTAGCGTCACACATTAGTTCAAAATCAAGTTTCCAATTAGGCGCAGTGATTATGGGTGCATTTATCAAATTCTCCTTTAATTTTTCAAAAGCTAACAAACAATCATTATCAAACAAGAAAGACTTATCTTTGTTGAGCAAGTTGCTCAAAGGTTTGGCTATTTTGGAGAAGTCCTTGATGAATCTTCGATAGAATCCCGCATGACCCAAAAAGCTCCGAATGCCTTTGACATTGGTAGGTGGGGGAAGCGTCTTGATAACATCAATTTTTGCTTTGTCAACCTCAATTCCTCTGGAAGATATCTTGTGGCCAAGGACAATCCCCTCGGTCACCATAAAGTTGCATTTTTCCCAATTCAAGACCAAGTTGGTTTGCACACACCTCTTTAAGACGGTGTCCAAATTTTCCAAGCATAAATTAAATGAAGCTCCAAAAACAGAAAAGTCATCCATAAAAACTTCAATTGTCTTTTCAATCAAATCGTGAATATAGCTTGCATGCACCTTGAATGTTGCATTGCATAAGCGAAAGGCATCGCCTATCGCGAAAATTCCAAACGGACATGTGAAAGCCGTTTTCTCATGATCTTCGGATTCACCGATATTTGATTATATCCGAATAACCATCCAAGAAACAATAGAATTGTTGTCCGTGAGCCTTTCTAACATTTGGTCCATGAACGGAAGAGGAAAATGATCTTTTCGCGCTTTGTTAAGCCTCGGTAATCAATACACATTCTCCACCCGTCACTTTTCTTGTTTGCACTAGCTCATCCTTATCATTAGATACAACCGTCAAGCCTCCTTTCTTAGGAACCACATGAACCGGGCTCACCCACTTATCCAAATCGGTAAATCATCCCCGCTTCAAGCATCTTCACTACTTCTTTGCGAACTACCTCCTTCATCACCGGATTCAATCGCCGTTGAGGTTGGGCTACCGGTTTGTACTCATCCTCCATCATAATGTTGTGCATACAATAGGCCGGGCTTATGCCTTTCAAATCGGCTAAGACCCAACCAATCGCATTTTTGTTCGATTTCAAAACTTCAATTAAGCTTTCCTCCTCATTCTCCGACAATGTATTGCTAATGATTACGGGCTTTTTACCTCCCTCCTCAAGAAACACATACTTTAAATGAGACGGTAGCTCTTTCAACTCAAGTTTTTGGTCGTCATTTTTTAGATCCTTTTTTAAACTTTCCTCTTCTTCCTCCCAAGGGTGCATTTCCTTTGAAATATCCATTCCTTCCAAACACTCCTCAATATCTCGACTATCATCATTATCATTCACCTCTTGTGTTGCTTCCTCAATAACGTCAATCTTGAAACAATCTTTCTTATCCATGGGATGCTTCATTGCTTCAAAAAGATTAAAGCAAATCTCTTCATCTTGAACTCTCACCTTCATTAGGCCATCATCTATATCAATCATCATCCTAGCCGTCTTCATGAATGGTCTTCCAAGAATTAAAGGTGCCTCCACATCTTCTTCCATGTCTATGACAACAAAGTCAACCGGAAAAAAGAATTTGTCCACTTTTACCAACAAATCTAAAGCTACACCGTGCGGGCGAGTAATAGACTTGTCCGCTAATTGCAATGTCATCTTTGTAGACTTTAATTCAATCTCCCCCAATCTCTTCACAATGGATAATGGAATCAAGTTGATACTTGATCCTAAATCAATTAATCCGTTTCCAACATATACATCCCCAATAGTAACGGGCAAAGTTACACGTCCCAGATCACTCTCTTTCTTCGGAATGGTGCGTTGAATTATTGCACTACAACTCGCATCCACCATTATGGTTTCTTGATCCGTGTATCTCTTCTTTTTTGTCAAGATATCCTTCATGAATTTTGCATATTTTGGCATTTGCTCTAATGCTTCGGTAAATGGAATATTTATTTGCAATTGCTTGAAAATATCCATAAACCTAGCATAGTGCTTTGCATCATCCTTTTTAGAAGGAAGGTGAGGATATGGTAAACTTCTCAATGGATAAGTTACTTCCTTCTCTTTTCCCTTTTTCATTTTCTTATTTTTCTCCTCTACTTTCTCCATTTCAACTACACCATTTTCCTTTTCATTTTCAACTAACACCTCATTTTCAACTAAGTCATCCTCCACATCAACATTATCATGTTTTTCGACTTCAACCTCTACATCTTTTTCAACTACCTCTTCCTCCACTATTACTTCTTCATCCTTCTCCACTACTTTTTTCTTTCTTTCAACTACTTTCCTTTTCTCATCACAAACTCTACCACTTCTTGTTGTTATGGCTTTGCAATGCTCCTTAGGATTTGTTTGCGTAGTTGGGAAAATGATGTCAAGCACTTTGTTCGGAAAGTTGCTTAGCGAGTTGTCCCACTTGTGTCTCAAATTCTTGATGGACGCCTCCGTGCTCTTTTGATTAGCCATAGAAGCTTGCATAAATTGAGCTAGAGTGTCTTGAATGTTGGAAGATCTCACTTGATTTTGAGGTTGGTTTTGTTGTTGACCTTGATTTTGTTGTTGACTTTGATTTTGATTTTGTGTTTGATATGGATTTTGCCTTCCTTGATTATTGTTATCTTGCCTCCACCCTCCTTGATAACCTTGATTACCCCTTTGTTGGTAACCTTGGTTTTGATTTTGATAAGGGTAAGGCGCTCGTTGTTGGTACCCTTGGCCTTGGTTGGCCACATAGTTAGCTTCCTCATTCTCCGGAGGACAAAAGCCGGTTTTATGATATCCTTTGCACAATTCACAACAAGCTATTTGGTGAGCTTTCTTATTTGATGCTCCTTGTAACTCCATGATTTGTTGAGGGAGTTTAGCCATTTGTTTTGTCAATTCTTTAACTTGTTTCGCAAACAATTTGTTTTGCGCCACAAGTGCTTCATGACTCGAACCAATTTCTAAAACTCCCATTTTCACTTGTACACCTCCTTGATCATGTTGAGTTTGATGATCATCTCAATTATTTGGATTGCTTCATACGGTGTTTTTGCCATCAAAGAACCTCCCGCCGTGGCATCCAACAACAATTTGTGTTGAGGTTGGAGACCATTTCGGAAAATATGAATTTGTGTAAGCTCGTCAAAACCGTGGCTCGGACACTTCCTTAGCATAGACTTATATCTTTCCCATGCCCGATTCAAAGGCTCGTTTACTCCTTGCGAAAATACCGAGATAGCCGTCTTAGCCTCCATGAAACGTGATTGAGGGAAAAAGCGTTCAAGAAACTTTTCCTCCAAAACATTCCAATTAGTCATTGTCTCTTGCAATTGATCAAGATACCAATCTTTTGCTTTGACCACTAGAGAATGAGGGAAAAGCCTTTGGAAATATTGCTCTTCTTGGTCTTCCGAGCACCCGCTCCGCGATCTAATAAAACTTGGTAAGGTGAGTGTAAGGGTCTTCATGGTCGTGGCCATGAAATGGACTTGCATAGAGTTGAAGCAAGCCGTTTTCATTTCATGACCCTTGCATTTGCTTGTCGGGCAAATTGAGCATTATGGCGAGGGCTATTGACACACGGCCCCGTGGTGGTGGTGGTGGGGTGGTTGATTCTCCTCCATAGTGGTGACTTCTCCAAACACGGTGGTGTTGAAGAAGTAGATGCTTCTCCTCTTTCTCCTCTTTCTTGCCTTTGCCTAGCTTGTCTTTTCTTCTTTTAGCACTACTATTAAGTCTCCTAGCCGTCCTTTCAATTTCGGGATCGAAAAGGAGTTGGTCGACCGGAATACTTCCCCATAAACTAATTCCGAAAAGTCTAGCCACACAAAAGAAACAAAGAGATTAGTAGAAAAGTCTTAAAACACACAACTATTGCTATATTAACAACATCAAACGCCAATCCCCGGCAACGGCGCCATTTTGTTGTAGGATTTTTCCGTGAACAAAGTATTTTTAATTATCGATTCCACAGGGATTGGTGGATGTTATAGTCTTTCAATAGAAAAGTATGTTTTAAGATGATGTAACCAAAGGGTTTGTTATCTACTCTACTAGAACCATGAGTTTCCAAACAACAACTAAATTAATTCTTTCAAAGAGAGTTATAGTTTGGATTAGAGAGAGTTTGAGATTGTTTTCAAGTTAAGAAGGCATGTCAAGATTAGTTTCATTGATCTAGCTTCATACATATTCATTTAATCAAGTGATGAACATAATAGATGATTTCTACAAATACATATCCTCTCAATCTTGTAGATTTCCCACCAAGATTGTGAATGTTATCATGTTAATCCTTGCATGATTCCACACTACAACTATTAGCATGATAATCATTAAGTTCAATATTTTGTAAACTCTAACACACAAATCTATTCCTAGCATTTGTTTATGAGAGGATGAATATCCTAGGTCACTTTGAAATATTCTTTTCCAAGCAAAACTCAAAGCATAAAGATGAAGAACAAAGATATTCAACTATATTAATCATCAACCATGTTCATACACAAATGGATTAATAGAAATACATACTATATAGATCAACTACCTCTAATCTTGACACAAAAAGAGCTTAGCCACTCATTTCCATGGTTGCTTGCTCTCAAGATTGTTGGTAGAGATGATGAAAATCCAAGAAAATCAAGAAGGAAAAGCTATGTTTTTTTCTTCCTCCTTGCCCTAGATTTACAAAGATGAAAAGATAATGATGGCTTGTGTTTCTTGCTTCCTTTACAAGCCAAAAAGGTCTGGTGAAGTGATGGGTTGGTGGCTCCAAAGGTGAAAGCATGGGCTATCCTTTTTCTTCATGAGACCTTGTGATTAAGTCGTTGGCGTTAAGTCATGAGCACTCATGCTGGCACCGCGCTGAGCGCGACCTGTAGCATGCTCCCCTCTTCCAAAATTATCTTCAAAAGAATCATCCCTAAAGCTCTTCAAGTGCCCTTGAATCCAAGCTTGGGAGAATTAGTTAATAAATTCCTACAATTAAGAGTGAAAGTAAGTTAAATAATATATATTAAACAAAACTAAATAAAACCTAATTAAAACAAAATACTAGAATAAATATACAAATTAAATACAAAGACATTGTTAAGGACCACAAAATAATGTACAAAATAACTACAAATTGGTCCTTAACACGCACCCGATTTAGGGGGTTAACCATATTCGTGTATTTTGCATAGGAAATTGGAGAAGGAAATTGGACGGAATCTCCGGCAGTTGACTCGGTGGTGTGCGTGGCAAAAGAAACAACGTGATTCGTCCATTCATAAGTCCTGGGGTCCACATGCGAGCTGACTGTGTTCTGAATATTCCCAGGACGCGTCATCATTCATATGTTATTGTTTTCAGCTTTTCCAACACAAAAAGCCACTTGGCCTAGTGGTAAGGACGCTGCCTGTTCAAAGATCCTCTCCAATGTCATGGGTTCAAATCCGTTCAGGGCCAGTTTTGCTTCCTTTTTTCCAAACTTCAAACTATTTTCCTATTTTCCTATTTTTCCTAATTATTTAATATTTTGCATCATTTTAATTTATTTTCATATTTTTATTTCTGCATTTAAAAATCATCAAAAATTAATTTTCTTTTTGCATTATTTTCATAAAATATTTATTTAATTTATAAAATTAAAAAATACAATTTTGCATGCATATTTATTTTTATTCATATTTTTGCATTTAAATCATTTTTAATTAGTTTTAAATTATTAAAATGCATCAAAAAAATCCCAAAAATTTATTTTAGCATATTTATATTATTTCCAGCATGTAATAATTTTCTCATATAAAAATTTGCATTTTTCTAACATTTTTTCTCTTGTTCGATTCATATCGTATTTTCCAATTTCCCATTCCTTTACAGGTTGATCCGATTCAGACGATTCTTTCTTTATCATTTTATTTTTCAATAATGTAACTGTCTATGGGATGTAATAGTTTAAATTAGGACTTTATTTTCCGCATTTTTAAATTATGTATCTGCCCCAAAGCCATGTAATAGCGTAGGACATTTACCTTTCCGCACCTATAAACTGCTAGTAACTAGGCGTGTATGGCAAGATAATAACGAACATAGCCCACTAATTTGCAAGATAAAATATATGAAATCAACACACACTTCTTTCACACACGCACCCCTTAGGGTAATTCTCTCTCGTTGCCTTTGCGAATTCAAAATGGTCATGTCCCTCGAACGTAGAGGTATTCTAGCACCGTTGCCTTCCAAACAAATCATCATAGTCCCTTCGATACAAAGATCATAAGACCCACGATGTCGCCTCCGAATACATGATCTTGACCCTCGATTGTCGCCTACGAAAAATGATGATAGTCCCTTCGAATGTGCTAGGATACTTCCTACAAGTTGCCTTCTATGACCATCCGATGTCCCTTCGAACGACCCGATTACATCCAACGAATGGAGCTACCTACTAACTAATGGTAAGGCTAGCGCTATTCTAAAGGAACGTAGAAGTATGAAAAACGACCTATTCTGAGTGGGTAAATAAGTCTCTTAGTTGCTTACTCTAAAACAAATGCTTTTCACACCACACACTCTTTTTTTTTCAAAGTTCAAAATTCTTTTCAAAACAAAAACATTTCCGAACACTTTGTATACACTCCTACATGAGTCATTACAAAGTCAAAGCGAAATGCCCTTTTTCAAAACATTTTTTTCAAACACACAGAAAGCAATTTTAAAAGGTAATCTAGAGCAACTAAGAGCCCGTAGATAACTACGGATGGAAAGGGGTGCTAATACCTTCCCTTTTCATAACCATTCTCCCGAACTCAGAATCTAAACGAAGGTCTTTTTCTGTGTACTTTTACCTTCCCTTAATTGGATAAAAATAAAAGTCGGTGGCGACTCTTGCTATCCGCACATTTGGATACAAAAATCCTACAAAGTCAGTTCACCGTATTACACACTCCCAAAATGACTCCGGAGCAGAAAGCGATCTATTCTTCTCAGGTAATCATCCCTACCATTGTTTCTGATAAAATCTTAGGAGTAATGGGTCCTCTGATTTCCACAGAGCGTTTAGAGAAGACGAAGGGATTCTTTCCCGCCTATTTTTTAACAAAACCTATTTTTAATAAGTCTGTACCCTCAAAACTTAAGGATGATGAGTCTGCTGCCAAATTGCCTAAAACCCTAGAAGGAACCAGTGAAGGTATTACAACGGCACTAAAAAGAGACCCTTTTAACCTAGATTACGTTACTGTTAACTTCAAACCCTTCCGTTCTTGCCCTACATCTGACCAGTCGTATCAAAACTGGCTTGCTAAGATTGAAAACAAGAAGTCTCAGGAATGAGAAAGTTTAGGTATCCTTAATTTGATTCAAATGTCCAAATTAGGTTTTAGCTATAGCCACCCCTTTTTGTTGGCTTCTTTATACTTCTGGGACAGTACTTACAGCACGTTCCATCTTCCTTGTGGGATGGTGACACCCACTTTCTTTGATATAGCAGCCATTACAGGGCTCTCTCCTATTGGAGAAACTTTTGACCCCAATGAGGACGCGGAGAATCTCATTGAATTTGAGCTCAAGCATGCTAGCTTCTCCAAATATATCGCTTTCTACCATTCTGCTGAAGAAGAAGTCTCGGAAGTTGAACACATAGCCTTCTTAGCACTATGGCTGTCGAAATATGTTTTCTGCAGCAAATCCCTTCAAGTGGCTAGTAGATTCATTACTTTAGCCAATCAACTACACCATGGTCGAAAAGTCTACATCAGCGAACTGCTGTTGTCCAGCTTGCACGAAAGCATTTGTGCTGCTGTATTGAAATTGAAAACCTATAAGGCCGGCACAAATCTTCTTCTGGCTGGCCCTTTTTGGTTGTTGCAACTCTGGCTGAATGCTACTTTCGAATCGTCCTTGTCAACTTCTGGAACGATTAATGAAGAACATCCTGATGTGGCAAATCGTAGCATTGAGGGAACCAGATTGCTGAAACTCACTCCAAATGATGAAAAAGAAAATTTCAAAACAAGCTTCGTTCAATACATGATGATCTTTTCGAAGAGACATGATTGTGATTCTTCGATGGCCCCATTCGTTACTCGAAACTGTGGACCATCTTGGTTCACCATGCCTTTGGAACAGGCTATTTTGGAAAAAACAACAAGAGATATCTGGAAAGCTTTTCTAACCCCCAGATTGATTGCTTCAAGGATAACCCTGTCAAAAGTCAAGCACATATCCTTGCCTATCAGCCCAACTTCGTGGCTCGACAGTTTGGTTTGTGTCAGATCCTTCCTGAACCTCTTTTCGACAAGAAGAGAGAAATATGTCTGCGGTACCTTACCCTTCAAGGAAATTGAAATCGACAAAACAACATGAAGATTTTCTTGAGTTCGCATTAGTTTGTTTTACCCTTCCTTCTACAAGACAAGAGATTTTTATACTTGGTGGACAGACTATTATTCGAGTAATATGTTTGGTACCATCGAAATCCAACAACAATTAACAACAACTTTTTCTCTTGTGCAGGAAAACACCAAAAAAGGTAGATTCACTCATGTCAAAGAAATTCGAGCCTTCCAGAAATATTTTGAAATTGTGTATAATCCAATGGACATACATCGAATTTTGATGCAAAGAAAAACTTTAAAAGAAAAATTTGGAAAACAACTTCCAACAGTTCGATGTCCTCCTTATGTGAAATCTGAAGATAGGTATAGGTGGGCTTTTAGGCATAAACCACCTAAATTTCCAAATTTGCCTACTTCAAAGTTGGCTCTTGCCTTTTTTCCCCCGTACCCTGGGTGGTTATATTTTAGGGATCTTTTTCGCTGCTGCGAAAATGATGCCAAAAAACTTGCCCAGAGGGTTACGTGGGCGAAACATGACTTATACAATTTCAAAGGGCACCTTCGCTACGACTTGTCAGCCATGTCTGTTAAATCTCGAGAATGCGAAGGTGCGAAACTGAAAGAAAATCGAAGTTCCCTCATATTTTTCACTTTGTCTTATTTTAAACTTGATCTCAATCCTTTCAGCTATTGATCTGAAATCTTTGAAGAAGGAAAAGGTTGTGCCTAAAGTAGGCTCAACTTTAACTTCACAAGTACCAACCACTGTTACAGAAGATCCTCCCACTGAGGCAGATAACACCTTAAAAAAGAAGAAGAAAAAGGTATTTCAATGCCTACTTCTTTATTGTTTTCGAAACTTCTTCTAAACTGATTAATCATCTTCGTCATCTTTAGGCAAGTGGCTTGCCCCCAAAGTCTCCCAAAAAACGAAAACATGAAGACCCTCAACCAGAATATGAACCTGAGGGGAACGAAGATGCTTCACCTCTTAAGAGAAAGAAGAAGAAGAAAACCTCACAATCTGGTGAAGCTTCCCAATTTCATCAATCCACTAGCAGCGAAGTCCCTGCAACTGCTCCCCAAACTAAATCCAAAGTTTCTTCGAGGCCTACATCTTTGAAGAATATTGCTTCAGAACAAATTGGCAGTAATGCCACTTCGGATGGGCAGAAGGTAAATGTTATTTCGATGCTCTTCTTTGATAATTTATATAACCCTTTTTTCAAACTAATTGATCGCGACTTTATCGTCTATTAATCAGCAGACTGCAAGTGCACAGTCCTATCGCGTAGTTTTAAAAGATATCGAACCCACAGAGACTATAAATCGAACTATTGTTATCCTAAGTTACGGTATACAGCTAAGGCGAATAATTCTTTAAGATTTTTGGTTAAGGAAAATATAATAAATAAATAGATATTAGTATGTAATTCGTCTAACCTAAGGGGATCTGAATTTCCACTGACGTGTTACTCAAGTTGAATAAAAATCCTATTTCAGCAAACAATATTCATCTAAAGATCCTATCTCAAACTGTCGCTCTGTTGAATCGGATCATGTAATTAAATCCTAACGTATGCTCTCGCTATCCTTGAATTTAAAAACACTTTTGAAAATAAATAAAGTTTAATCTCTTTTAAAAGCCGCATGATCTTTAAAATTAATACCTAGTATCCACTATCCGGTTCTAAACCTCAAACTCGCTGTTGGTTTCTAACCTTAATCCGTTTATTAACCTCAAACTTTCGCTCTGTTGGTTTCTAAACCTTTTAATAAATTAAATTAGATATCTAAATCAGAAAGAATATTTTTAACAACGTAACATTATGCCAGTTTATTTTCAGATTCCTTTGGTTCGATTAATTTACATACCAATATCAAAACGATTTAGCCAAACATAGAATTTAGCATAAACAAACTAAACATGAAGATAAAAATTAAGAGCAACATGATAATTAAATTAAAAGTAGTAAATGATAATAATAGCAACAATAATAATAATAATAACAATAATAATAATAATGATAATAATAGCAATACAATAAAGAACACATAAATGAGAAATGAAGAACTTGAAATAAACTTCTATTATGATGACAAGATTGTGATCCAAGAGTACATAGATTGTAGGCCTAAAACTAATGGTGTGGTAGTTCCCGATATGAGAAACTACCACTTTTACAAATATGATTTACGCTAAAACTATGAATAACGCTTCGCACAAACTTGGATGTCTCTAAAATGAATGCTAACTAGTTTATATAGTGAGAAATTATGGAAGTTATCATGAGAGAAGTAGTGATGATAATGGAGAAAGTGGAGAAAGAAGTGGAAAAGTGGGAAGTTGAAAAGATCATGGGGTGATAATGGAAGTTTGGTGATGGGCCTAGCTTTGCTTCGTAATTGGGCCTTTTATCTTTTCTTTTATATTTTGAGCATTTTTCTTCATGTCTCCTCCATTTTACTTCTTTTCTCGAAAATTCTTCATTTAATTAAATATCTGCAAAATAAACAAATACTAGCGTAATACAGAAATAAAGTAATACAATTAAATAAAAATAGTAACATTGTTTATGAAAATTACGTCAAATATGTTATATAAATTCGTGTTATCAAACTCCCCTATACTTAAACCTTTGCTTGTCCTCAAGCAAAAAGTAAAAATGAAAAATCACTTCAGCATAGGTTAAACGCAGATATAAAACACAATTCAATTTGTACTTGGTTGAAATTCACTTCTTTGTTGGATAACTCGAGTTTAGACTTTGACACCAAAATTACCGTAATAACACTAGATAACCCCATTTTTGCAGACCAATTTAAGTCATGAATTATAGCTCGACCTAATACTTTCGTTTTATTTCACCCGTTTTCATTCTTGCGCAATCACATTAAGCCCTTTACCTTACGCGCACATAGTGGAGTAACCGCTTAGTGACTTTGATCTTTATAATCCAGCTAGGAGTCCTGGTACTTATATTTGGTACTCCTTTATCCAATTACAAATTGCGGGGATCGGATCGTCATCCGCCTACCAAGTTCAAGACTGGGACCACGAACCAATTCATAATGGATGTTTGCATAAATATTTTATAGTTTCTGCGACTGTTGAATTAAATGATCTGGTAAGGACCATCTAACTTAATAAGTGCATCTTCTAATAAAGATTTTCTTTAAAAATCTTGATCAATCACTTATATTCATCGATTCTCCACGTAGTTTGTCGTTTAAGCGCCGCTTAATAAACTACTCGGGATTACTTTAAAACTAAGTCTTAAGGTGTTGGTATAATAAGTACTTAAATCAATCTAACACGTTGGGGTTTTAAAGTGTTAGGACGATAACAATTTTGCTAAGTCGCGCTCGAATTCTTATTTAAAAATAGGCAACCTTAGTATTATTTGAGTGTGTTAATATATGAGTTTTAATTTTGTTAAAATTTTGTCGTTATGGCTCAAGAAAAGGAGAAATTGAATAAGCACGAAATTTAAACATAAAAGACTAAAATTTCATAAACATGTATTTTATTGAATGGAAATTTTGCAATACATAGAAAAAAAACTAAAAGGAAAAACTAAATAGAGCAAAGAAAATAAAAACGAACAGAGAAATGTTCTGACTCCCCCAAACTTAAAATAAGCATTGTCCTCAATGCGATAGAACCAGGAGAAATCAGAAAGGGGAAGGGTGGTCACTCGAGCAGGGAATCTTAATTTGCATGCCTTTTTAGTAATACATGTGACTTAGGCAAATAAGGAACAATTTTGTAGACCACATGCATACATATTATATACTTGCATATATATATATATATATATATATATATATATATATATATATATATTATAAATAATTCTAGAATTTTAATATATATAATACTAGTATATAATGCTTTTTAATTAATATAATAAATATTGGGAAATATTGATTTGGTATATTAATAGGAGAAATGCGATAATTAAAATATTACTCAATTATAATTATAAATATTAACGTGAAATTTTTATTGAGTTTAATTATCGGTATTACGGGAAATAGTTCAAGCGCATCGGAAGAAAGGTGCAATAGATAACCGACTAAAATTTAAAATTTAACATAAAATAGAAAAATTGAAAATACGAAAAGAAAAATTAAAATTAGAAACTAGAATGACTACCGTTGATTTTCCATGGCCACTTATCAAGCCATCTCACATATCCCTCACCTTTTCTTTTCTTACGTCTGTAGGGCGGTTTATTCTTTCGACATATTGGTAGTGGTTCTGGATTTATCCTAAGTATAAGTTTTTCAATTTTTGGCTTAGTGATTTCGTCCATCGCCTCATAAGTTAACCTTACCCTCTTAACAGTAATTATATCCCTAATTTTATGGTCCTCTAATTTTCGCTTTTTAGGTAAGACTTCAAATGGTGGTGAATTAGTATGGATATTTTTCAATACCGCAACGTGCGTTTTAGATTGGGAGTCTACCGGAGTTTCCATAAAAATTTTCGGGAAGGGAATCAGTGGGATGTAGTGATTTGGGGTTACGATAGATGCTTCTTTTTCTACCTCTTTTACAACCTCCTCTTCGAACATTGTTGGTTCATTTTTCTCAATCTCCACTATTTTGTCATCAGAACTTTCCTCGGACACAATATCACTCTCCTCATACTCATCATCACTTTCTAGATTTCCAAATAGTTTTTCCATAATGGTTGTTTCAACATCCACATCTTCCTCGGGTAGAGGTCCTAGAAGGTTTTGTTTGAGTTGAGAGATTTTAGTCTCTAAGCCAGCGGTGTGAGGCGAGGATTCAACCATACTGGTTAGTTGGCTAAGGGTTTCATTAATTTGAAGACTTTGTTTTCGTACTTCTTCATTTTGGATAGTTTGTGCTTCATTTTGGATAAATTGTGTCTCTACAAAGTGCTCAATCATAGACTCTAACCTAGAGTTAGTTATCATCTCATCTGAATCTTCCATTGATGTTTCGAAATTAAAATTTTGCGATTCTTCAGAGTCTTGAAAGTAGGTTAAGGTCTCCTTTTGTGTTTCCCCATCGCGTTCTATCATCCTACATGATTCGTTAAAATCTTCCATTAATATTTCGAGATCAGATTTGTATGGTTCTGGTGATCCTTGAAAATATTGGGTGTGATAATTGTAGGAAGGATTGGGTTGAGGAAAGGTTTGGTTGAAATTATAAGTTTCTTGTGGTTCTTCAAAATATGGGGATTGGTAGTTCTGAAGGTAGTTGGGGTAGGAGTAGGTTTGTGAAGCATTAAAGTTTTCCATCAGTATTTCAAGGTCGGATCTATGGGATTCCTGTGGTTCCTCATAATACTGATAATGGGCGTAGGAAAAATTTGGGTCATACATGGTAGTAAAGGTAAAAGGTGCCTTAGTCTATACGGTGTAACACCAGAGTTACAATATCGACTTAAATAGTCCCCGGCAACGGCGCCAAAAACTTGATCGCGACTTTATCGTCTATTAATCAGCAGACTGCAAGTGCACAGTCCTATCGCGTAGTTTTAAAAGATATCGAACCCACAGAGACTATAAATCGAACTATTGCTATCCTAAGTTACGATACTGAATAATTCTTTAAGATTTTTGGTTAAGGAAAATATAATAAATAAATAGATATTAGTATGTAATTCGTCTAACCTAAGGGGATCTGAATTTCCACGACGTGTTACTCAAGTTGAATAAAATCCTATTTCAAACAATATTCATCTAAAGATCCTATCTCAAAGCGCTCTGTTGAATCGGATCATGTAATTAAATCTAACGTATGCTCTCGCTATCCCGAATTTAAAAACACTTTTGAAAATAAATAAAGTTTAATCTCTTTTAAAAGCTGTGCAGATCTTTAAAATTAATACCTAGTATCCACTATCCGGTTCTAAACCTCAAACTCGCTCTGTTGGTTTCTAACCTTAATCCAGTTTATTAACCTCAAACTTTCGCTCTGTTGGTTTCTAAACCTTTTAATAAATTAAATTAGATATCTAAATCGAAAGAATATTTTTAACAACGTAACATTATGCGTTTATTTTGATTCCTTTGGTTCGATTAATTTACATACCAATATCAAAACGATTTAGCCAAACATAGAATTTAGCATAAACAAACTAAACATGAAGATAAAAATTAAGAGCAACATGATAATTAAATTAAAAGTAGTAAATGATAATAATAGCAACAATAATAATAATAATAACAATAATAATAATAATGATAATAATAGCAATACAATAAAGAACACATAAATGCGAAATGAAGAACTTGAAATAAACTTCTATTATGATGACAAGATTGTGATCCAAGAGTACATAGATTGTAGGCCTAAAACTAATGGTGTGGTAGTTCCCGATATGAGAAACTACCACTTTTACAAATATGATTTACTAAAACTATGAATAACGCTTCAGCACAAACTTGGATGTCTCTAAAATGAATGCTAACTAGTTTATATAGTGAGAAATTATGGAAGTTATCATGAGAGAAGTAGTGATGATAATGGAGAAAGTGGAGAAAGAAGTGGAAAAGTGGGAAGTTGAAAAGATCATGGGGGTGATAATGGGAAGTTTGGTGATGGGCCTAGCTTTGCTACGTAATTGGGCCTTTATCTTTTCTTTTATATTTTGAGCATTTTTCTTCATGTCTCCTCCATTTTTACTTCTTTTCTCGAAAATTCTTCATTTAATTAAATATCTGCAAAATAAACAAATACTAGCGTAATACAGAAATAAAGTAATACAATTAAATAAAAATAGTAACATTGTTTATGAAAATTACGTCAAATATGTTATATAAATTCGTGTTATCACTAATTCCTGATCCTTTTTATGCAGAGTACTCCTTCTGCTCCTGTTAATCTTCCCAATATCTAAAATCCAAATTCTACACCTTCTCCTCAGCCCGAAGGCTCCAATGAGGACATTTTGAACAAAGGCTCATCCACGGTGGCTACCCCTGTGGAGACTGTCGAAGCCTTAGATCAACAAGTAACTTCGCCTCCTTTGGGTGAAGCCTTAAATCACCAGGCCACTCCTCCTTCATTGACAAAGAATCGGCCGAGCAGACCAATCATTGGGTCAAGCCCTATCATTGATATTCCCAGTGACTCTTCTCAAAAAAGGACACACTCTGCTAATCACTCCGAAGAAGAAAGTGACACAAATACTGTGATTCACTACTTTACAGATGATAATGAAGATGAGGGAATGGAAGTGGCGGGGCGAAGATGAGGATGCCAATCAAAGATCTTGTGAAGATGGAAGTAGAAACAGAGGTTCATGTTCCTGCTGGAACTGCTTTTGTCAAACCAACTCCTCCAGCCCTATCTGAAGAACAAAAAGAAGAGATGAAGAAGAGAAATCCTTTAAAGTATCTCAAATTGATGCTAGCTCAACGGAGTTCTTCTTCGAACACCACTCAATCTGGTGATTCGAACCAATCGAAAAAGGAAATGCCTCCTACTTCTCTGGACCAACTTCTTCAGGAAGTCAATAAAACTATCTTACAGGCCGATGTTTTCACCATCTTACGATATAATCCTGGGGCCTACTTTCAAATGAAGGACTTGTTGTCGCGAATAAACCTCAAAGATCATCTGCGATGTGGCTGAAATCATTATGATCTGCTCTCTTCTTGGATGAAGTTAATACGCATACATCGTGGCTTCATGGTATCAAGCTAAGACTCGAACCAAGCGAGAAGCTTTGTCCAAAGCCTATGACCGGACTTGAGCTTACTAAAAGGCGAGAGCTTTAGAAAAAATGCAGCTAAAGATAGACACGATGTTCGGATCGGTCTATCTTATTCAGGATCCCGTTGAGGAGCTTAAATAGAAAATTGCGGTGCAAAGGATGAGCACAACTCGCAACGACTATGAAGTCTGCTGATGACCAAGGGCTTGCAGATCTGGTCTCACAAAGCCTTAAACAAATGGAGGTGGCCGAAGGGATAGACCAAGAGCTCAAAGAACTCGAAGGTGTCAAGAATATGAACCAATGTAGGATCAACTTATGTAAAAGCAAATTTGCTAAGTTGAAGCGAGATGCCCCTTTTACCTCTTGGGAGTGTTAAAGAGCTTTATTTATATATTCCTGCACTTCGAACATAACCAATTTTTTGGTATTTATACAATATTCTCTTGGGTCTATTTATCCTATCATCTTATCTATTCTGAAATAATTCGAATCTCTTGCAAGTATGGTTTATACTTTTTCAAGTATTTTCCATTTACTTTTAAGATTCTCCTATCTTCTGCTAGTTCCTCTATCTCATAAGCATTATTAGAAAATGTTCTCGAGAATAAAAGGTCCCTCCCAATGGGGTGACCATTTACCTAATGTCATTTTCTTATCCATAGGAAAAATAACTTTCCATACCGATCATTGGTTGAAAATTTCTTGTTCTTAACTCTTTTATTATACGCTCTAGCTACTCTCTTTCTTCTTCATAACCTCCAAAGCATGCAGCCTATCTTCGTCTATATCTACTAACTCATTCATCATCATCTCCCAGTATTGTTCAACTGGTATTTCGTTTTTGTCATACCCCAAATTTTGACCTAATATACCACTTTACATTTGCATCATTTGCATAACTAACAGCTCAGACAACATTAATCGGGTGTGGGTTTCACAGGTCAAAATTAGGGTTTCATCAGATTTTCATCTGATTCAAGAGGCAACCAATTAGGGTTTGAGTTTTTTCTCACATCATTTGATCTATCTTGATCAAAATATCAACCTCTGATCATCAGATATCCATTTTTTCTCACAGATCAATCAAGGATCGACCAATTAGGGTTTTGATCGGGCATGAGTTTTCTCTGACTTTTTGAGCAAGAAATGACTTTTTTGGATAGAGATTGGTCATTATATCTTAGATACAACATCTTGACCTAATTTCTGGATTCAAAACATTACAGAAGTTCACAGACTTCATCAGTCAATTTCGGAAACATCTGATGAATTTTCATCTGCACAGAAAAGTCAAACTTTGACTTTTGGTCAAATTTTTCAAAACAAAACTTTTTCAATCATCAAAATACTTCAAATGATCCATCATGATCATAAAAAATCAAAGAATTTGAAAAAGTCAACAAAAAGTCAAAAGTTTTCATACTTTGAAAATTTTCTAAGTGTTGAAATTTCTTATTTTTTCCAAACTTCATGCCATTTATTCACCTAGTTCCATTTTGAATTGGAAAAAACTCAAAACATGAAAGTTGTAGCTTGTGAAACAAGCTTTCCAAAATGTCCAAGAACTCTCAAATCCATGGAGTCTAGCTATACTTTTGAAATTGAAACATAAGGCTCCATGAACTTGATTTTCCAAAATCCAAAACTTCAATTATAGGTCATTTTTGTGTTTTCTTCATCTAGAAGCTTTCCAACCATGCCAAATGGATCATTGAGCTGATAAATATCAGCTAGAGGTAATAATTGAGAGGATTGAATCAAAATTATAAAAATGAGCACATGGTGAAAAAAGGAAGTTTCCTTTTTTGGCAAATACCATTCTTGCCCTCTAAGTTATCTTTGATTTTCCAAAAGCATTGTACTCTTGCCTAACATTTCAGAATTCTTTTTCCTATAAATAGATCACAAATTCAAGTCCAAAACCACACCAAAGCAATGCAAGTTTATGCTTTCACTCTTCTTTCTTGAAAATCAAGCAATATAGTGCAAAGTTGCCAAACATTGCATTTTTGAAATTTGAGGAAAACCATGATAAACTTTGGTGTCTAACATGCTTTGATATCCATTTGAAACTTGTTTGAACATTAAAATCAACACAAGAACAAGTTAAAACCAGAAATCACTTTCCATTTTCTCAAACTTCCCAAACTGCCTTATGAATCGAATTTGAAGCTAGGCTTGATCAAACTATGTTCTAATCACTCAAACATCATCACTATACTCCATGGACATGAGGCAAACCATTAATCTTGAACTGTAACACTCTTAACCCAGGATTCGAAGTTCAATTTTGTGTCTATGCAGGTGGACTTGACTTGAGAGTTCCAGCTCGATTCAAAGAGTACAACCCATTCGCACAACTTCCACACATGCCGTTGAAGCTCACACAAGCAAGAAATCCGTTCTGGAAACACGTTTGCAGCTTCTTCGATTCTCACTTTCACAGGTATGAACACCAACTTCGAACTCTATGATTCCTTGCATCAATTGAAAAAAACTCATGGCCGTTTTGTTTCTGCACACATAACGATCAATAACCATCAATAAAATCAAAGAATCATCAAACATACGTCATTTAATTTGAAAAATCAGTTTTAGGGTTCTTAGCATTTTCCAGAAATTCAATTGAGTTAGACTGAATATAAATGCAATTAACAGTCATATTCATGTTCGTGATGAAAAATCGAGCAAGTTTGGTTTTTACTTCATTCAATTTCATTGAGAAATGAAGATTTTAGCTTGAATTCGTGAAACTGAAAATCAAACATGAAGAACAGATGCGCACGTGTTCTTGATTTGTTTTCAAATTTAAATTTTCAAATACTTTGTTTACACGTGTTCTAGTCCACTAAACACCAAGGCGCGTTTGTCCCAGTGGTAGCTTGCTTGCCTTTAGTCCTTTCTGACACGTGGTCACCCCTTTGGTCATGGGTTCAACTCCCATCAGGACAATTTCTTTTTAAACTTTTCCAATTTTTCATGTTTTTTTACAAAACTTTCACAATTTTTTTGACCAATCAAAACTCCTTATTTTAAGGTGATTTTTTGGACACTTGTCAATAAATATATCTATTTTATGATAGTGCAAAAATTTTCAGAAAAAACTTTCATCTGATTATATTTTAATCGAGCCGAAAACGACGTTCTGAACATTTTTTCAAACCTCCTTTTAAGGTGAAATTTTCAAGTTTTCGACTTCCGATTTTTTTCAAAACTTTTCATAAATGAACCTTACATTTCAAAACATTTTCAAAAACATTTTTTCAAAACATTTCATCAAAATTTACATCTTTTTACCACGATCGATCCAATTTAAACGATAAAATCAAATTCGTTTTCTCTCGAATTTCTCAATCGATCTTGGGCCTCCCTTATTGTGTAAGTCCCAATCCTTTTTGTACATATTTAGTTTTACTTGTACATACTCAAATCATCATTGTCAATATTCAAACATAAACAAATTTCGTTCGTTTGTTTTCATTCGTTTGTTTATACACTGATACCATTGGTATTGAAAGGAGCATTATTCTCCGTGAAACTGCTTTCAAACCAATGGGCCTCCCTCACGGTGTAAGTCCCATAACATTCTTTTGTGTACATAATATTTCTTTGTACATATCAAACTCTCTTCAAATACATACAAATTTTTATCTGTACATAACACAGATACTTTTTATACTCAAGTACAGACAAACTTCGATCGTTTGTTTTCACTTCACTTGTGTATACACAAACAAAATATTCTTTTATGTACATATTTTTTGTACATATCAAATTCTTTTTGTATTCATACAAACTTTTATCTGTACATAACACATATACTCCTTGTAAATACTAACACAGATAAACTTCGATCGTTCGTTTTTGTTTCATCTGTAAATACAACTGAATACCATTGGTATTGAAAGGAGCATTATTCTCCGTGAAACTGCTTTCAAACCAATAGGCCTCCCTTATGGTGTAAGTCCCAACCCTCCTATGTACATCCATCTTTGTCTGTACATAAAAACTCGTTCATGTACATATTCATTTCCTTGTACACAGTTCAAACTTGTAAATAATCAAGTTACGCTCGTCTTAAACGTTCGTTTCACAGACACTTGTTTATATTTCATAAACTTCTGTAAATAAACATCATTGCATTGTTTATATTTCCTTCATAAACTCCTGTGAATACATATCACACACACACTTGTTTATACAACTGTCTAATCATAACATAACAATTAGTCTAACCAATAGGTTCCCCACAGTTGTAGCCTCCGCTTGGGCTTCATACAAGATAATTCATCTCCAGCATGAATTTAGCCTCCGCTTGGGCTTCATACAAGATAACTCTTCCCGAGTTTAGCCTCCTCTTAGGCTTCATATAAGAAAAACTCATTCATGTGAGTTTAGCCTCCGCTTAGGCTTCATATAAGACACACTCCCCTGTTGAGTCAGCCTCCTCTTGGGCTTTGTTCAAAAGAACTCCTCATTGAGTTTAGCCTTCTCTTGGGCATCATACAATGAAAGAGATAGGAAATCTCTTACAGACCTCCTATTGGGCTTCAATACAAAGAATCACCGCGCTAAGATAGAACCACGAAAGGATGGTTTCCGGTGAAATCACTTTCAAATCCCAGTAAAATTTCCGGTGAAATTGCTCTTAATTCAAAAGGATGGTTTCTCGGTGAAATCCTTTTAACACAAAGCCAGCCATACCCTATAGCTTCCTCTTGAGCTTCATACAAGGACCCTCGATGACCCTCGATGACCCTCGGAATGCCTCCTCTTGGGCTTACAATACAAGGACCCATGGGCTTCTTAAAAGCATCCCTTTAATCCCATCAATTTCTCCTTGAGATTTAGACATCTATCATCTCTATGGAAGAAGTATCTCATCTATCACATCACATACAGTCAAAAACTTTTCAAACTGTTTTCAAACTGTTTTCAAACAAAAACATCTCTTAATTGTAAGTGGTAACGCTTGTACACTCAAGCAAATAAGGATCTTTCTGATTGGAAATCCCGTTCCCACTCTGCTTGGTGACACGTACGTCTCTATTCATCACAGGAATCGTCAAGGAGACGGAACTATCGTGTGTTGTGTACCTCTATTTTTCAAATGGATTACCTCACATTTGCCTAAATCTCCTATCTTCCGCGAAAACAAGGACGAGTGGCATTGGTCAAGAAGACTCATGTCTCTTACAAATGACGATATCCATTGGTATACCTTGGCGAGACAATGAGATGGAAATCATTGAGGCGTGGAGAATTTGCCAACGTATTGGCACAAAGGGAGGAATCAACTATAACCCTCACGGAAAGGCGTCAACTCGGATCACAAACTCTAGTAAACCTTTTTGGTTTCACGGTGAAAGTTACTTATCACGAAGGAGAGGATTCCGGGTTGAAGGCCAAAATGATCAAAGCTTGGCATCACATCCGAAGGAAAGAAAAAGGGAAGGCAAAGAATTGTGTAGCCATGAAACCTACACTTCTTGGGTAAAGAAAAGAGAAGGAATTTGAATGCCTTACGCTTATGAGGATCCCATGTTCTCAATCGCTTCCAAATCAACAAATTTTCCGTTGAGCGTGGGAGAATACCAAGAAGCCTTGACCAAAATAAGGTTTGAGAAGAAGCTTTGGAAAACAAATTCCTTAAGACTAATCTTGAGAATGAGAAACTCAAGAAGTCAAAGATCATGAAAAACGCTTTACTTCCGGATGAATGGCTCATGGAAAGGATGAGAAGATTCGCGGAAGGATGGCCAATCAAAGATCGTCAAAGAAAGGAAAAGAAAGCTTGAGGAGATGACAACCAACGATCCTACTCCCAACGAATGGAAGAGAGTCATCAACAAGCTAAAAGCCGAGAAAGCTGAACTAAAAGCTCGCTATGGAAAGGAAATCCTGAAGTTGAAGCTGCATCAAGCCTTTGGATCTTCATCCACGAAGGCGTTTAATTAGTTCAATTTAGTTTGTAATTTTATCATTTAATTTATCATTCGTGTGAGCAATGCTCCAATAAAAAACAATTGTTGTAATCTTCTTCCATTTAATCAATAAATGTGTGTTTTTTCCATCCAAATATTTGCCAGAAATATCTCTTTTAGCATTAAATTCTTTGGAAATTTCTTTTCTTTACAATCATATTCATGCATCATACTTTGCATTTAAGTCTATTGTCTAGAGTCGACACTTTCGCGATTTCATACCTTCACGAGCTTGAGCGGCTTGAGCGGCTTTCACAGTTGAGCAGGATAGGAAAAGATTGTCAAGTGTCGGCGTCTTAGAGTTTCGACCGTCCACAACCGACTCGAACATCGACACAAGATCAAAAGAAGAAAAGTAATGGAGAATTTTGAGCAAGAGAACGTTGAACTCCGTATACGGTAACAACATTACAAGAAGAAGTGGAGAGACTCACATCTTTGGTCAATTCATTTGCCTCGGTATAAAGTCAACAAGCGACATCGGCGGTCAAAATCAACCGCGATCTCGAAGACACTACTACTCTAATTTCAAGTCATGACTAGTAGCTCACTCTTGATATTCAGAAGGCTATCCATGGGGCATGCCTTTTAACTTTGGCATCGAATTCAACCGACTTCTCAAACAACCTCGCTTGAAATACCTACTTTGCAGCAAAACTCTACATTTACTCCGCAACGTGGAGTAACTCTTCCACAAGTAACAATGTCGGTTTCTCAACCGATCACGACGAACTCAGCTTCCGTAGTACACACTACCTTAGACGAAGAAGTTCATCATACTCCAGGAAGTAACTCAAATCCACGCGGTTCAATGGAAAATCTCCGAGCGACTCCAAAAATGCTAGAGATAAAGACAATTCGAGGGAAAAATTGTTTGGAAAAACGCCAGGATCTTTGCTTAGTTCCTCGCGTAAGAATACATAAAATTCAAAGTCCACGACTTTGAAAAGTACAAAAAACTCACATCCGCAAAGTCATCTTACGATGTATGCGGGAAAATTTCCACATACAATGAGGATCATCGATTTGCTAATCCATTACTTCCAAGATAGTCTCACGGTGCGCCTTTGAAGTGGTACATGAGTTTAGACAGCACGAATATCCAAACATTCAACGACTTAGGTGAAGCCTTTGTCCAGCAATACAAGTTTAACTTGGATATGGCTCCTGATAGGGATCAACTTCGTTCCATGTCTCAGAAAGAAAGGGAGACATTCAAGGAATATGCTGTGATGGAGAAATTGCTGCCCAGTTAACCCACCATTGGAAGAGAAGGAGATGACTAAGGTATTCTTGAATACTCTAGGCTCATTCTACTATGAGCGAATGATCGCTAGCGCTCCCGGAGATTTCACTGAGATGGTGAGCATGGGAATGCGATTAGAAGAGGGGTTGATGGGCCTAACTAAGGAAGCAAGATCTTCTAGTGGAACAAAGAAGGTTGGAACCGATTTTCAAGGAAAAAGAGCATGACATAGGAATGGTATCCAGGAAACCGCGTAAGAATGTCATTCAACAACGACAAGTAGCTGCCATAGCACCCGCCATCAACACAAATCAAACACGAGAATTGCTGATTCCAACAAATCAACAAAATCAATAAACTCAATGACCTCATCAGCGGGCTCGTGATTCGACAATCAAAACCGTACGCCTCGGGTTACGCGAATTCGACCCGATCGATGGCGTACCGAACTTTACCTGCGCTAATAGAAAGAATCTAATACACACAAGGTCACCACCTCGGTTCAGAAATTACCATGGTGGTACAAAGCGACGTATCTTGCCCTTTTCACCAAGGGCACCGGGCCATGACCTTGAGCATTGTATAGCATTAAAGGCGTCGATTAGTGAGATCTAATCTTCTTTCCTTAATACAAGTCCGAATGTAAGCCAAGCTTCCGATCCGATGGGCACTTTCGATGGTTTGATCTTGAGAAATACTGACAGTATCTCGTTACTGGGCGTAAACCTAATCAAAACTTGGTGCATCTTCATGAAGCATAAAGTACCATGAGCACCTTCACTAAGCATGATTACGCGACTTGCCGCATCTGCTCCCGAATATTCAAGGATGTTCCACCATAAGGCGGATATCCGGCATTTGTTAGACATCGGTGATCTGAGTTTGACAAGAGATGATCATGGCGTAAATGATGGGGCATTTTCCATGAGCTTTTAGTCTCGAGATATCAACTCGGAAAACCCGAGTAAGCGTCATCATCCCTTGTTTCAACATACCTAAGCATGTGGAGATTGAATACAGCAGTTCCAACACCGAGTCTCCTTTGGTAATTTGCCTACGGTCTTGTTCATACAGTTCTACCAAAGCAATTCCTTACCAATAAAATGCAACCACGATTGAGGATGGGAAGGAGAAACCCATGCCTACTCTTCCGGCTAATGTCAATATAACGAAAATAGGGCGAGTAACACGAAGTGGGCAGTGCACTCCATTGCCACAAGACCACCTCAGTTCTGTTGTCAGACAAAATCCGATTAACATATCTTGAGAATCACCTGATTCCAATTGTTAACGAGCACAAATGTTGGTTCTCGATAGAGCCAACGTCAACGCGATTTTGATGAGATACTAAAGTTAATCAAAAGAGCGAATCTGAGTCGTGGATCGGTGATGAGACTCCTTCCAAAATTCAATATTGTCTCTCTAAACTCGAAGCTCAGAAGCTTTGATGAGAGTACTAGACCGGCGTATGTGGATCACGATGTGACTACATACCGGTTTGGAGGATCGTCTCAACATAACGACTTGCAATAATCTAAGCTTGTGACGAGGAACTTCGAAGAAGGAAAGATCACAACTTGGCCTCCACATCTCAATGATCGCAATCATTCCTTGTCCAATGTATTGGTAGATCAGGTTCATCTTTGAATGTAATGCAGCGACACTCGCTCGTTTGGCTTACAAAGGGCGTAATGAAGTTCAACGACATAATAGTAGAGCTTTTGATGGATCAAGGAAGTCGTTATTGGGAAGTTGATCTCCAGATGACAATTAGCCCACACTTTCCAAATTACTTTCCAAGTCATGGACGTACCAGCTGCTTACAATTTTTTACTAGGAAGACCTTGGATCCACGAGGCAGGAGCAGTAACTTCTACTCTCCATCAGAAATTAAAATTCACAGTAAATGGAAAGTTGGTAACCATCAGTGGTGAACAAGCTTTACTTGTAAGTCATTTATCCAGTTTCTCTTTTATCACAGCTAATGACATTGAAGGGACATATCACCCAGAAAATCCGTTAGAAGATGAATCTACCAACAAAAATAGATCATCTATCTCTTCGTATAAAGAAGTTGCACAAATGGTGAAAGATGGCAATACTAAAGGATGGGGACAAGTTATCAAACCTGTCAAGAACAAAACAAAAACCGGACTCGGGTTCACACCCGTATTCTCTAAAGACAAGCAAAAGGATGAAACACTTCGTCCAATCAAAGAAGTTTTCAGCAATGGGGGCTTCCTAAATCCTATTCTCCAAGAGGTTAGCGTTGTAACCATCGAAGAGGATGAAGACGATCCATCTGAATCTGAAGAGTGGAGCACTTATTTAAACAGCTCTGAGTATGTGTCTCAAGAGGAGTCATATGCGCCAACTAATCAATTCAAAGACATGTCCTGCAAAGGCATGAAAATCCACATCCTCTGAAGTTTGGGATACCTTGGGAGAACAAGTGGCAAATTCGACTACATGGTGAAATACCTTTGCTGAGCTCGAAAATCCGGGTCGAAGATATCCAACCCACAGGATGGGGTGATTCTTTTGATTATCCTAGTCAAACAGATGAGGAATACTCGTCTTCTCAGTCTAATCAGCCAATCGAGATCCCCATGAAGATCTGTTTCAACACACTGTGGAACTCACTAAACGGATCACAGTTACCACTACATCAACGTGATCACTAAAGATCAAGAGTGCGACTCGAGATACGATCTAGAAAGTGTCGCTGACAACGAGTCTCTTCACTCGGAAGGCTGGAAGGTACATCGTATTCAACACAAAGATCGGGAGAAGTACAAATGCTACATCTCATACTTCCGATCATTAATCAAGAAGATCGCTTTAGCGGCACAAAGGGCAAGGGCCATCGTCCAGAGTCTTCAAAGCCTGCTCAAACAGCAACCAAAGTCTACTCAAGGGTTAAACCAAGTGGAAAATTACCTGAGTACCTCGACTTCCAAGGAGTTCGTCATTACTAGAAACCCGTTGAAGTTCGGACTAATGTTCATAGCTCTAAGTAGTTTATCTTTGCTTTTGTTTTGAACTCTCTTAGCCCAAAGTGTAGAGATATTTTATAGGGTTTTAGCTTTTAAATAATTTCTCTTACGTCTTGCCCAAGCGAATGAGTTTATGTTTAGGGCTCTGTTTCATAGTGTAAATTATAAATAAAGCAGCGTTGTTTTGTTTCCACACTTTGTGTTTATTTTCATTTACCCTTTCTTGAAATGATAATCCTAAAAACACAATAAAAAAAAAATAAAAAAATCATAATGGAAAAATTAATGCATACACTTTCACCTTAACTTTCTTAAAAAAAAATGATGACAAAGTTAATTAATCGAACATAAATCAAATATGCAGATTAACGGATGGACAAATCCATTGAAAGCAATAACTCTATGCTCTCTCCCAACTTTGAAATTCCTGTGAAGTCGCAGGAAGAAGTTGAAGAGGAGATCCCGGATGAAATTTCCATTGCTAAGGCACGAGGAAAGGATCATTCACCTCATAAAGAACCTCTAAGCGATCAATTTGGGTTACGAGGAAGATAGAAAAGATGTAAATATCGAGCTTCACTCAACAATGTCAAAAGCAAGCGATAAATCTTCTCAAAGAATATGTTGATGTGTTCGCTTGGTCCTACGGGACATGCCGAGGTTAGATACCGACATTGTGGAGCATCACTGCCGTTAAAACCAGTGTCTTCGGTTAAGCAAAAGGCGAGGAGAGTTCACCACGAAATGGATGATAAAATCAAAGGAAGTTCAAAAGCGACAGCCTGGTTTCCTCGTCACTGAATATCCTCAATGGCTAGCCAACATAGTACTGTCTCCAAGAAAGATGGAAAGGTCGAATGTGTGTTGACTACGGGATCGAACAAAGCAAGTCAAAAAGCGATTTCCCACTACATATCGACATCCTAGTGGATAGCGCAAAATTCAACGTCTTTTCCTTCATGGACGGTTTCTCGGTTATAATCGGATCGAATGGCTCCGACATGGAGAAGACATCCTTCATCACGCCGTTGAAGCACCAACAAGAACATCAAAAGATCGTCCGAAGATGGTCATCACTTACAAAGGCACGAAATCGCCATTTGCTGCATGGGTATCGTGCTTGATCGCACTTCAACAGGGCAACTCCTTTTCTCTAGTATACGGTATGGGCAGTGCTCCCGTAGAGTTGAAATCCCATCAATGAGAGTTCTCATGGAGACAAAGCTATCGAGGCGAAATGGTGTCAAGCGAATCGACCAAGCTGAACTTGATTGAAGAAAAGCGACCGCTCATGTCACGGACAACTCTATCAAAAAGTGAAGAAAAAGCTTTCGACAAAGGTCCGACCTCGTGAATTAGAAAGGCGACCTCGTGCTTAAAAGATTCATCTTTTCAACCCGATTCTAGGGGCAAATGGACTCTAACTTCGAAGGCCCATACATCGTTAAAAGAAGCTTTTACGGCGGTGCTATGACTCTCACAACCATGGACGGTGATGAACTCCGCATCACAGTGAATCTTGGTGATCAAGAAATACTTTGTCTAAAAGACAAAACAGCTCGGTAAGTCGAAAACCGAAAGGCGGCTTAGGCAAAAATGCGTCTCGGTGGATTGAAAACACGAAAAAGCGATCCGAGAAAAATTAGAGACAATAAGCAAATTATCGATAGATTGAAAACACGAAAAAGGCAATCTAGGCAAAAATAGGATACAAAAATGACAAAGTAGCTGCGTCGATGCATATTTTGTCCATATGAAGAATTTTCCATCAACGGGTCTTCAATCAACTCTTACAGCGAAAACACAGTTGGAATTCAAAGTTGTTAGGGATAATAGCGGTTATTTGCTTTCAATGTAGCCTTTTCCCAATAAATTATCATTTCCAACTTTTGTAAATAGCTCATGGAATCACGCATTTGGCTGATTACCATTCTATTCAATAAATTTGAGCCATGCTTTTTGTTTGCAATTCCTACTTTATTACATTTTGCAAAATAACGCTTTTATTGTGAAAATCACTTTTTGAAACTAAAATGTTTTAAATGAATTTTTACTTCAAAATTTTGAAACAAAAAGTAAAAATTTTCCTTTGAACTATGAACACAGAAAGAACTTCAACGGTTTTCTCCGTAAGTGTTTCAATCTCCGAATGATAAAAACAACGACTCTGACAATTTTCTCCTCAATGAAATCATCAAAGGATGGTATTCTTATCCCAAAAAGAATCCCTAGCCAAGTTGCCAATGAAATGCCTTTCTCTGAAAGTTTAAAGCATGCAACTCAAATTCTTCATCAACGACGTCTGCACCATTGTTGCAACTTCCACAGTATTTGTTCGGTTGCGGTCCTTTTCCCAGATATCTCTTTATTGTCTTTGTCAAGTATTGTTAGCATGCATATGACATTCATGACATTCATACATAATAGCATCATTCGTTGCCTTTTTGCATTCCTTGAAATGTTTGTTTTCCTATCAGGTGTAAGTCACGCTTACTCATGCAAGTACAAGTCTTTCCCAGTAGAATATCTCCAAGCAGAGAAAAATACATCTATTCCCAAACAATATTTTCTTCTCTCACCACATTCCCAGTTGAGATCATTCCTCATTGGGAATAGTGTCTTGATTGATTTTTCTTTCCGGTTCATTCTGGATAGAACAACATCTATAATCAACAAAACAATAAGCAATAGCCTCATCATAAGGCACTTATCTTTCTCTTCATTCATAAAATTGTCATAAAGTTTGTCTTCTCAACAAGGTCAAAATCATGACTATCGAGAAATTTCAATGATTGTCTTTACGTCCAAAGAAAACATGTCTTCAATCAAAATGCCGCATCTTCTCAAAGAGATCCTCGGCAAGATTGTATCCAAGAAAGCAAAACTCATTTGATTTGTTTCTTTCAACATCATTGTTCACAAAGTGAATATCGACAATTTTTAAAAGACTTGTCTTGTTATAGTTATCACTTTGTTGATAATTGGTAATATCTTTAAAGCCCATTTGAAATCTGTTTCTTTCATTTGTCTGTTGTTCACAAAGCTGAATACATAGCAAAAAATTTCTCAAGATTTACCTTGTTATAGTTATCACTTCACTGATAATTGGTAACATCTTCAGAATTCATTACCATGAACTATCACAAAGCTGATAATTGGTAATATCATTTCCACTTACCTTAAACATTGTCACGAGGCTGACAGAAGGTAATCTCTTTGTTTCCCAAAAACGAATATTCACATGTTTTGTGAATATTTCTTTCCCCAGCAGGGACGTATCCACAAATTTCCCCCACCATGTCATTTCTTTGATATTTCTCTGGGTGGAACTTTTGTTTCAATCATTTTGCATCATTTGCATTTTTGGTATCTTAGGTCCAAATTTGCGTATTCTGATATTTAAGTCTCTTTACACCTATCAAAACGAAGATATTCATCTTCATCTCTCAGGTTAAAGAAACTTAAATAGGGGCATCTGTCATACCCCAAATTTTGACCTAATATACCACTTTACATTATCATTTGCATAACTTGACTCGGACAACATTAATCGGTGTGGGTTTCGAGTCAAAATTAGGGTTTCATCAGTTTTCATCGATTCAAGAGCAACCAATTAGGGTTTGATTTTTTCTCACATCATTTGATCTATCTTGATCAAAATATCAACCTCTGATCATCAGATATCCATTTTTTCTCACAGATCAATCAAGGATCGACCAATTAGGGTTTTGATCGGGCATGAGTTTTCTCTGACTTTTTGAGCAAGAAATGACTTTTTTGGATAGAGATTGGTCATTATATCTTAGATACAACATCTTGACCTAATTTCTGGATTCAAAACATTACAAAAGTTCACAGACATCATCACTATACTCCATGGACATGAGGCAAACCATTAATCTTGAACTGTAACACTCTTAACCCAGGATTCGAAGTTCAATTTTGTGTCTATGCAGGTGGACTTGACTTGAGAGTTCCAGCTCGATTCAAAGAGTACAGCCAATTCACACAGCTTCCATACATGCCGTTGAAGCTCACACAAGCAAGAAATCCGTTCTGGAAACACGTTTGCAGCTTCTTCGATTCTCACTTTCACAGGTATGAACACCAACTTCGAACTCTACGATTCCTTGCATCAATTGAAAAAAACTCATGGCCGTTTTGTTTCTGCACACATAACGATCAATAACCATCAATAAAATCAAAGAATCATCAAACATACGTCATTTAATTTGAAAAATCAGTTTTAGGGTTCTTAGCATTTTCCAGAAATTCAATTGAGTTAGACTGAATATAAATGCAATTAACAGTCATATTCATGTTCGTGATGAAAAATCGAGCAAGTTTGGTTTTTACTTCATTCAATTTCATTGAGAAATGAAGATTTTAGCTTGAATTCGTGAAACTGTAAATCAAACATGAAGAAACGGATCTTGCGTGTTCTTGATTTGTTTTCAAATTTAAATTTTCAAATACTTTGTTTACGTGTTCTAGTCCACTAAACACCAAGCGCGTTGTCGAGTGGTAGCTTGCTTGCCTTTAGTCCTTTCGACACGTGGTCACCCCTTTGGTCATGGGTTCACTCCATCGGGACCATTTCTTTTAAACTTTTCAATTTTCATGTTTTTACAAAACTTTCACAATTTTGACCAATCAAAACTCCTTATTTTAAGGTGATTTTTGGACACTTGTCAATAAATATATATATTTTATGATAGTGCAAAATTTTCAGAAAAAACTTTCATCGATTATATTTTAATCGAGCAGCAGCGTTACGAACATTTTTCAAACCTCCTTTAAGGTGAAATTTTCAAGTTTTCGACTTCGATTTTTTCAAAACTTTTCATAAATGAACCTTACATTTCAAAACATTTTCAAAACATTTTTCAAAACATTTCATCAAAATTTACATCTTTTTACCACGATCGATCAATTTAAGCGATAAAATCAAATTCGTTTTCTCTCGAATTTCTCAATCGATCTTGGGCCTCCTTATTGTAAGTCCCAATCCTTTTGTACATATTTAGTTTTACTTGTACATACTCAAATCATCATTGTCAATATTCAAACATAAACAAATTTCGTTCGTTTGTTTTCATTCGTTTGTTTATACGATACCATTGGTATTGAAAGGAGCATTATTCTCGTGAAGCTGCTTTCAAACCAATGGGCCTCCCTCACGATGGAAGTCCCATAACATTATTTTGTGTACATAATATTTCTTTGTACATATCAAACTCTCTTCAAATACATACAAATTTTTATCTGTACATAACACAGATACTTTTTATGCTCAATCTGAGACAAACTTGATCGTTTGTTTTCACTTCACTTGTATACACAAACAAAATATTCTTTTATGTACATATTTTTTGTACATATCAAATTCTTTTTGTATTCATACAAACTTTTATCTGTACATAACACATATACTCCTTGTAAATACTAACACAGATAAACTTCGATCGTTCGTTTTTGTTTCATCTGTAAATACAACTGAATACCATTGGTATTGAAAGGAGCATTATTCTCAGTGAAGCGCTTTCAAACCAATGGGCCTCCTTATGGTGTAAGTCCAACCCTCCTATGTACATCCATCTTTCGTACATAAAAACTCGTTCGTGTACATATTCATTTCCTTGTACAGTTCAAACTTGTAAATAATCAAGTTACGCTCGTCTTAAGCGTTAGTTTCACGGACTTGTTTATATTTCATAAACTTACGTAAATAAACATCATTGCATTGTTTATATTTCCTTCATAAACTCATGTGAATACATATCACACACACACACTTATTTATACAACTGTCTAATCATAACATAACAATTAGTCTAACCATAGGTTCCCCGGTTGTAGCCTCATTGGGCTTCATACAAGATAACTCTTCCCAGGTTTAGCCTCCTCTTAGGCTTCATATAAGAAAACTCATTCATCGAGTTTAGCCTCCGCTTAGGCTTCATATAAGACACACTCCTGTTAGTCAGCCTCCTCTTGGGCTTCGTTCAAAGAACTCCTCATTGAGTTTAGCCTTCTCTTGGGCATCATACAATGAAGAGATAGGAAATCTCTTAACGACCTCTATTGGGCTTCAATACAAAGAATCACCCGCTCTAAGATAGAACCACGAAGGATGGTTTCCGGTGAAATCACTTTCAAATCCCAGTAAAATTTCGGTGAAATTGCTCTTAATTCAAAAGGATGGTTTCTCGGTGAAATCCCTTTTAACACAAAGCCGACCATACCTAGCTTCCTCTTGAGCTTCATACAAGGACCTCGATGACCCTCGATGACCCTCGGAATGCCTCCTCTTGGGCTTACAATACAAGGACCCATGGGCTTCTTAAAAGCATCCCTTTAATCCATCAATTTCTCCTTGAGATTTAGACATCTATCATCTCTATGGAAGAAGTATCTCATCTATCACATCACATCTGTCAAAACTTTTCAAACTATTTTCAAACAAAACATCTCTTAATTGTAAGTGGTAGCGCTTGTACACTCAAGCAAAACACCAATGCTTACAGTTAAAGATTCAATCATCTTTTCAAACATCTTTCTTAAACATGTAAGTGGTAACGCTTGTACACTCAAGCAAAACACCTAATACTTACGATGAAAGATTTTAATCAATCAAACTTTTCAAAAATGTATGTGATGAAATAGATTAGATACATTTTTCATTAAGATGACATTTGTCATCTCTTACTAACATCCGTTGCTTTCCACTAGCATAAGTGGGAACTACGATTGCTACGACTTTCTCAACATCCTTTTGAGAATACGTAGGCCAAGGTCTCATCTTTGGGCAAATTTCTATCTCTCTCAGACCAAACAAACCATAGAACCCTTTAGATCCGAGCTACAAATGCTCTGATTCCCACTAGGGGATATGTATGCAGAAGATCCACAGATCTTTGCGAGCACAATAATAACAAACCCTAGAATCCCACATAATCTATCTTTCTTAAAATCCCAAAGGAGAAACTTTCCCAATCATAGAAATAGCAATTAAAACACACAAACATATCAAACATATTCATATATAAAAGCTATAGATAACTATATATATTTAGGGTGCTCCATCTATTCCTTTATATAACAATCCCCTTACTCGGAATCTCCCCGATGCGTTGCGTCTAGTTTGCTAGTCGTTCGCATACCAATATCAATTGAGGGTATTTCAGCTTTCCCCTTTTTCATAATCATTAAATCATCTTTCTTGTGTTGAAAATAATAAAGCTTGATGCTCGCGACATCTTTATAAACAAATCAAAAGATTAAATCGTTTCGAGCCAGAGAATCCGAACTCACGTTCGCATCCTCTAGCGCGTCACCTTTTAACGCGAACAGTTTTGTCTTTGGATTCTGAGTGATTGTAGATGTATTTCGACTGGTAACACCGCGTCGTGCCCAAATGTAAGTCGAAATGGAGTAGTATTCGTTGCCTCTTTAGGAGATGTTCGACAGGCCCATAGAGCTTGATCTAGGATTTTATGCCAATTTTTTGGTTTTCGACCCACATGTTTTTTTATCAAACCTATAATGACTTTGTTGGTACACTTGACCATTTGCTTGGGCATAGTAAGGTGTTGTGCGGTTTGAATCCTGTTTCTTGTCGAACTCTTGCATTTTAGTCTGTGTGAACCTTGATCATTGTTATACTTTACGGTATCCCAAATCCGTAAACAATTTGCTTGAATAAATTCTATAATAGCTTCTTGGTCCACATTCACTAAAGGAATTGCTTGACCCATTTTGTGAAGTAGTCTATTCCACAAGAATATATGTTTGTCCTTTAGATGATGTTGGTGAATTTCACCAATTAAATCTAATGCCCATCCACGAAAAGGCTTTATAATCGAATGTAATTAAGCTTTGGAGCATGTTGAATACCGGCATGGATTGACATTCCTCACACCCTTTGGCAAATTCTATCAGTCCTTGAGCATAGTGGGCCAATCGTTCCATATCTGAACAACACCATTTCATTTATGACCTTGATGTGCCCACACGCTCATTGTGCTGCACCTGGACAAAGCTAGATACGCTTTGTTTTCTCTAAACATTTGAGTAGTAATCCTTCGGGTTTTCTTAAATAACTCATTTCCTATTAACACATAGGATAATGCTCTGTGTTTGACTTTTCTCTCTGTATTATTGAAGGATTTTCAAATATTTTACTATGGGAGTCCTCGATCGTATCATTAAGGCATCTATATTTAAAACTTGAACTCCTCTTGGTTTGCATAACCTAATTTGAATTTTCTAAGTCTAAAGCGATAATTTTGTAGCCATTATTCTACCTAGTTTCTATGAGGTATTGGAGTTTTCTCTTGATATCCTATATCCGAGGCTATTTGAGCCAAGTCATTTGCTTCTTGATTATCATACGGGGATGTGTTTCAAATCCACATATTCAATTTCTTGATTAATCTATTGGCAACAACAAAATACATGATCAAATTTTCTTTGATACACTTGTATTCTTTAGTTATTTGTTTAATGACTAACTTTGAGTCTCCTCTTATTTCGACTCTGGTTGCCCCCAATTCCAATAAAGCTTCGAGTCCAGCAATCAATGCTTCATACTCAGCTTCATTGTTTGAACATAGAGGGCCTTCCAACTTATACTTGAACTTTGTTGGAATTCCTTGATGAAATAATCGCACTCAACACCACTTCCATTTTATGTGTTGATCCATGAAATATAATTTCCATGGTTGAGTTTCAACATAGCCTAATGCGAAATTCTCACTCACAGCGTGATCAACGATGAAATCTGAAACAACCTGTCCTTTCATAGCCTGCAAAGGTTTGAAGGCCAAATTATATTCAGTGAGCGCCAAGGCCCATTTACCAATCCTGCTGTGCATGATTGGTTTTGACAACATATATTTAATGACATCGAAGTGAGACGAAACATAGACATCAACAGGTTTAATATAATACTTGAGTTTTGTACAAGAGAAATATAAACAAAGACATAGTTTTTCTGTACTATTGTACCTAGTTTACGCATTATTTAAGACCTACTAATATAATAGATGGCTCTTTCGGCCATCTTCGTTTCTGAGCCAACATGCTACCTATGGTTACATTGGAGGCGGAGATATACAATCGCATTGGCCTATCTTTAGAAGGGGGCAGGATCGGAGGTTGCATCGGTAAGTCTTGATCTTTTCAAGCGCCACTTGATGTTGTTCAATCCATTCGAAAGTCTCTTGATTTATCTTGCAGCAATGGAGAAAGCTTGGGTTCGCCCTCAAGTTAGATATAAATCTCCTCAAAAGTTGATTTTACCCAAGAGTGATTGCAATTCTTTCTTTGTAGAGGAGGCTTTGTCTCCATGATGGCCTTCGTTTTATTCAAGTTGATTTCGATGCCCTTCTTGTGGACCACGAAGCCAAAAATCCCTTTGCGAAAAAAGCACACTTAAGAGGATTCATTTTTAAGCCATGTTTCCTCATTCGCTCGAATGATTGGCTCAAGTGATTTAAATGATCCTCATCAGAAACCGATTTGACTACTATGTCATCTATATAAATCTGCATAAATGATTCGATAAAATCATGAAATATTGTGTTCATCGCTCTTTGGTATGTTGCCCCAGCATTTTTTAAACCAAAAGGCATTACTACCCATTCATAGGTGCCTAAAGCGCCTGGGCATCAAAAAGCTGTTTTGGGAACATCATCCTCCGCAATGAAAATCTGATTATATCCAGAATATCCATCTAGCATACTTAGGTATTCATAGCCTGCTGCAGAATCAATTAACATTTCTTCTACAGGCATATAGTATTCATCTTTTGGGGTAGCAGTATTTAAATCCCTAAAGTCTATGCAAATGCGTAACGAACCATTTTTCTTAATAACAGGCACAATATTAGCAAGCCATTCAACATACCTTGTGGTCCTGATAAACCTGCAGCGGAGCAATCTTTCTATCTCTGCCTTTATCTTCGAAAGGATTGCTGGTGCGAATCTTCTAGGCGCCTGCTTGATGGGCTTTCTGCCATCCTTGATCGGAAGCCTATGTTCCACCAGTTCTCTTTTCAAACCAGGCATCTCGTCGTAATCCCAGGCGAAACAATCTTTATTCGCTTTAAGCAGTTCGATCACCTTATGTTTCAAATTGGGACGGAGTTTCGCACTAATGTACGTGAAGCAACTCGATTTTCAAAAATCATTTAAATGAATTTTCAAAACAATGAAATCGCCACCTAATTTTATTTGTTCTAGAAAAAACGGGGAAATATAGATAAAACCCATAAAAATCGGATAAGGCGGTCTACAAGACCAAAAAGCATAGATTCGGGAGTCGGTTACGCAAGAGGAAGGTATTAGCACCTCTTACGTCCATCGTACTCGATGGGACCCATTTAGTTCAAAATGTGTTTGTGTGTGTATTCGCTAATTTCTAAATTATGAATTTAAGAGAGAAGAAAACGGGATTTGTTTGTTATTATTTTGAGTTTGACACGGTTTAAAAACCGCGTGCCTACGTATTCCCTCGTGCAATGGGAAAGTCAAAACTCCGTAGTTCTTGTTGAAAATGTTTGAATTGGTTGTATTGATTTTAGTTGAAATGTTTTTGATTTTGATAATCGCATATGGGCGAAAAAGGATTTGAATGAGTTGAATTGGTTTTAATTGTAGATGACAAGTACCAAAACGTTGGGATATCCTCTAACGATTCGATACTCGAGATTGGTGATTGAGGTCAACCGATCATCTCTCATCCAAAATCTTTATTATGAAAAGAGTGAGGTGAAACAAAGTTCACTTTTTATTAAGCGTTATGGAATAAAGTATTTAAGTCATTGGGTTACCCTCTAATGGCCCAAATACTTTACATTTTAATTAAATCGTCGGGCGGACCTCTAACAATTTAATTAAGTACCATAACACTATGTTTTTTTTTGTTTTATAGAAAAATTGATTTAAAGAAAACAAATTCAATTAATTAATTTAATATGAAAGTGTTTTAAATGTTTAAGTGTATGGAATAAAGTATTCAAGTCATTGGGTTACCCTCTAATGGCCCAAATACTTTACATTTTAATTAAATCGTCGGGCTGACCTCTAACAATTTAATTAAGTACCATAACACTTTTTTTGTTTTGGTAGAAAAATTGATTTTTGAAAGAACAAGTTCAATTAATTGTTTTGATTTGAAAGTGTTTTAGGAAAAACAAGCGAGCCCATACAAGGTGGCTTTATGTATGCTCCTAAAAGTGGGACTAGCGTGACACTAGTATTCTAAACGACCGATTGGAACAATCGATCGAATAGTTGTCGCTGTAGAAAAGCCCAGGACCAAACTATGAATGTGTGCAAGTGTGCATTGTGTATGTTTACCTGCTTCTTGATGAGGAGCCCAAGAGGAGGCTATGTGTTCTAATATGATAAGCGCATAATTAAACGGTAATTAGAACACACAAGGAAATAAATTCTAAGCTATTACAACCAAATCGAATTAGTTTGAATAATTAAATAGCTTGCAATGCACTTCAAGTAGTCTTCAAGATCGGTCAAATCTTGATGCATCGGATGAATACCAAATGAAGGTTCCTACATCATTCAAGATACAAACAAAAACTATGCGAAGAATGGATATATTTGCATCCAAATTCATTCGAAGGTTGAATTGAATTCCGAATTCGAAATTGCAACACAAGAATAATAATTACAATATGATTTTATTTACAAATTGAACCAAATAAAATATATGAATAAGAGTAGTATAATTGTATTTACAATACTAAATATAAGAAATAAAAATAATATGTATAATTATATTTACGATATAAAATAAAATCTGAATATTTGTATGTTGGAAAATTAAAATTCTAAATACTAAATAGTAGGATAACTATAAAAATGCAATTGGAAAATTTATATGGATGCTAAGAATAAATGATGTTTGAGCGATCCTTGAATGCCTTCACAAGTAGCAAACTAGTTAGTAGCATAAGTGTGGAATAAAGCGAAATGAAATGATGATAAAGTAAACAAGGTTAATAAGTAAGATATTAAAATCGAATGCAACTCATATTGATGAATGAACAATTCAAGAATGAAGAATTTATTCATGATTAACGATTCAAAAATGCAAACAAATGACAATAGTTCATGTTATTATTCGATTCAAGTTTAAGACATGACAAATCATATTCGATGCAAGCTTAAATCGACCAAAACAAAACATCGGGCAGCACTATGGAATCTCAGAAACACTCTAAATATCGATCCAAAACCACACGAACTCAAAGGCAAATACAAATAAGTGTTAACACAAACTAAATTAACCATAGATCATCGACTAGCTTGCATTATCAACCACTTACTAACGGGCAGCCGCTACACTAATCAATGGCGCACATATTCATTTGAAATGCTCGATTCTGAACAATAAACAACAATGATGTCAATATTCAAATCAAATTAAACAACAATGATGTCAATATTCAAATCAAATTGCACATATATCATAATGCTTCAATATAGCTAGCAAACTTACACAATTCAGCTCGAATGAAAAGCGGTATCGATATGGGTGGTATTATCTAAGTTGATATGAACTAAAGCATGAAAGCAACATCATCGGATATTGTCACAACAAAAACAATGGTATCATCCCAATTTCAAAACGGATCAATAACATCTTAAAGCTAGCTACAATTAATATCACGGTATGTCGGACCAATCCAATGTATTACACTACCAAACCAATTTGGAGAATTCAACACGGCATTATAGTTCAATTCGATTAACTAAAGCGGTATCAAACTAGATATCACAGCATAACGACCTAACTTTTAAGAAAATCTTGCTAATTTGTCACAAACCAAAGCCTACCATCGACAAAATTTTATCACGACTTGGAAACTTACAGTTACTCTTGTTAAAACATGACATTCCCAAACTTGACATGGTGTCAGTTCATTTCAAAAACCATTATAACTCAACAAACACCACAAATCAAATTAAAACTAAATGAAAAGGCATTGATGTTAACACTTTATAATCTCAAACTTATCTCAAATATCACAAATTCAACACAAATTACTACTCATTCAAAAAGACAATCCGAAGTTTATGAAAATAGTGAAGATAAACACCCCAAAAATGCTTGCTTGTATGGAGCAGTTGCGAAGCGGAAACTATACAAGGCTACGAGTGTCTTGCTTGCATTCTTTGGGAGGAGGGCGTGAATGGGACACGGCGGTGAGGCAGAGAGAAGCTAGGCAGCGATATTCCTATGAATCGGGCGGCGGCAGGCGAGATGGAGAGCGCACGGATGTTGGAAGGAGGACGGAGGTGTTGTTGAACAGAAGGGTTCTGGCGAGGCAACTTGGGTGAGTAAACAGGGAGAAGGAGATAGCGGCGATTGGAGGCTGGGTTTTCGGTGGAATGCGAGGGCGATGGAAGTGAGAACGTTCTTTGGATGGTGGTGGTTGACGGAAAGAGGATGGGCGGAGTAAATCGCGGAGATTGTGAGGGGTTTGAGCAGAGACGGATAGAGGAAGAAATAGTGAGTGGAGGCGACGAGGATGAAGGGAGAGGTTCTTGTGATGGGTTGGATGGAGGCGGTGATGAGTGTATCGGAGAGACAAAGACTACAGTGAAGGTGGTTTGGAGATGCGAATGGAAGGTTGAGGCGGCTTTACGGGAATGGATATGGAGGTTGGTGAAAGCGGGGCGAAGGGTCGGAGATAGCATGAGGGAATAGGAAGATGAATGGAAGTTAGAGGAGGAAATGGCACTATGGAGGTATGAGGGTGTTTGAATTGAAGAAGATGACCAGAGTGTTGTGGCGGTGAGGTGCAAGGCGATGGAATGGGGGTAGCGAAAATGAAGAGACCAAAATTATATTATATTTTTTTTAGATCAAGACCCACTACATCCGCCTCCCTCTCTCACATTTCGTTTTCAAATTTTTCCTCTCTTGAACAGTAACATGACATCTATATATACTAAAAAAATTAGGTTTAGCAATTTTAAAAAATGCCAAAAATACCCTTTCTATAAAATGGGCCTCAAAAATGGATTTGGTAAAAATTAACAAGCCCAAGAATATTTTTGTTTGGATTTTTTGAGATAAAAATTGGACATCTAAAATTGTCAAAAACAGTAAAAGTTTGGACAATAATTATCCGAAAAAAATTAAATGAGCATATTAAAATAAATTACGGGTTTCATAGATTAAATAAAAATCATTGAAATAATTAAAATTGAAATAAAACGATAATGAAAAATACCTGATTTTAAAACACTTACGGTTAAAAACAAAATTTCGAAATGTCTCGAAAAATTAGAGAGATCACATTTTCATGATCTACGTGACACGTAGATTCATAAAGCGATGAGTTAGGCGAAAGTTTGAAATATTTTCCGCTAATTTTCATACGATGTCGAATCGCTTTTACGATCATTTGTAAAATCGAAATATTGATATCATCGACATATAATCAACTTAAAATGTCACAATAAACAGGTAAGGAGATAAAAATGAATGAAGTGAAATGTCGGGTATTTTATAATTATAAAACGATGCAAATATCGACTTAAACTAACTTTTGGTCAATTTAAATCTGACGAAATGATGCATATCGGTGAATGAATGTATTTAATGTCAATGATCTAATGAGCGCGTATGCAGATGAATGTGAAGCCTAAACCAGATAAAATCGAGATAGGAGGGCAAATTTTGGGGTGCAACAGTTGCCCCTATTTAATCGTCTTAAACTTGAAAGTGAAATTGGCGATAGCCTTTTGAACTTTCAAAGTAGAAGATTAAATACTAAAAAGAACCCTAAAATTTGCACTCCGAAGAATAAGTAGAAATTTTTATGCTTTTTCTGTTTTTTTGGAAGCCTCCACTAATAAGCTTTGGCGGATAATGGTATGATATTCCCAAAAGATTTCCTCAAAAAGGAGAGGAATTATGTTGAATATTTACAATGGGCTCGGCAATTCTTGGTGGCAACCAAGTTTTTGAAAAATAATCTTTGGTAAAGGGCTCGACTTGATTATAGTTCTGGATTCGAGGTAATCAGGCGATTAGAATGAAAATAATATCAAAATGGCCGACGTCGGTAAGGTTACCGGGGGAACACAATCAGGTGATTGGAAAAGAAGGCCATAGTGAAGTCATTATCGTCGGTGAGGTCACCAGGAAATAAGTATTTGGAAAGAAATTATGGTAAATTTACCAACTTTCGGTTGAAATGATATCAAAGTGGTGACATCGGTAATTCTGGGTTCACAAGTGATTGGAAAAAAATTAGCAAAGTTGCTACAGGTAGGTTACGGAAGACATCGATCGGTGATCGGAAACAAAATTAGCAAAGTTGCTACAACGGGTTCTTAGGAAGACATCGATCAGGTGATCGGGGAAACAAAATTAGCAAAGTTGCTACAACGGTAAGGTTACCGGAAGACATCGATCAGGTGATCGGATGAAACAAAATTAGCAAAGTTGCTACAACGGTAAGGTTACCGGAAGATGTTGTAGGATTTTTCCGTGAACAAAGTATTTTGATTATCGATTCCACAGGGATTGGTGCATGTTATAGTCTTTCAATAGAAAAGTATGTTTTAAGATGATGTAACCAAAGGGTTTGTTATCTACTCTACTAGAACCATGAGTTTCCAAACAACAATTAAATTAATGCTTTCAAAAGAGTTATGATTTGGATTAGAGAGAGTTTGAGATTGTTTTCAAGTAAGAAGGCATGTCAAGATTAGTTTCATTGATCTAGTTTCATACATATTCATTTTAATCAAGTGATGAACATAATAGATGATCTCTACAAATACATATCCTCTCAATCTTGTAGATTTCCTACCAAGATTGTGAATGTTATCATGTTAATCCTTGCATGATTCCTCACTACAACTATTAGCATGATAATCATTAAGTTCAATATTTTGTAAACTCTAACACACAATCTATTCCTAGCATTTGTTTGTGAGAGGATGAATATCCTAGGTCACTTTGAAATATTCTTTTCCAAGCAAAACTCAAAGCATAAAGATGAAGAACAAAGATATTCAACTATATTAATCATCAACCATGTTCATACACAAATGGATTAAAATAAATACATATTATATAGATCAACTACCTCTAATCTTGACACAAAAGGAGCTTAGCTACTCATTTCCATGGTTGCCTTGCTCTCAAGATTGTTGGTAGAGATGATGAACATGAGAAAAATCAAGAGAAAAGCTATGGTTTTGTTCCTAAACTTGCCCTAGATTTTCAAAGATGAAAGATGATGATGGTCTATGTTTTCTTGCTTCCTTTACAAGCCAAAAGGTCTGGTGAAGTGATGGGTTGGTGGCTCAAAGGTGAAAGCATGGGCTGTCCTTTTTCAATTTAGACCGCATCAAGTGGTCATCTCAAAAACATGCTTCCCTCTTCAAAATTATCTTCAAAGAATCATCCTAAAGCTCTTCAAGTACCCTTGAATCAAGCTTGGGAGAATTAGTTAATAAATTCCTACAATTAAGAGTAACTAAAGTCAAATAATACATATATTAAACAAAACTAGATAAAAAACTAATTAAAGCAAAATACTAGAATTAATATACAAATTAAATACAAAGACATTGTTAAGGACCACAAAATAATGTACAAAATAACTACAAATTGGTCATAACAACTCTAACTTACTTCTTTGTTTGTCCCCAAACAAAAGTCAATAATCTTACAAAGCTAGAAGGAACAAAATGCAAGCATGCAAACTTACACAAGAGTAATGGTTCAAACTAGACATACCAGGCAAAAGCATACATCAATCGCTTCTTCTAAACACAACATGGCCATGAATTAAGTTCTAAACACAACACGTCAACATATAACAAAATAAAAGATATGTTCACACTTGAATCACCTAATCATTTCTTCAAAGTTCATGAAGAACAAAATGCATATTCACAAAGGACTAAACACTCTCACTCATAATTATGCACATCCAGAGTAATTCATGCATTCATCGAAACAAGTTAAAAGATAAAATGGAAACAAAGATCACTAAGGACTTTCAAGGTTGTAACTTGGCTTAGGTTAGAAACAAGGGATATTTAAGTACAAAGCCATTGAAACGAATCGGGTAAAAGGATATGAAGAGCATTTCACAACTAATTCCCATCTTATTATTCGCAACCTCTTTTCTTTCTCTACACAATGATCCTCTCTTTCTTTTCTTTTTCTTTTTGTATCTTTTCATAAACAAATTTCTTTCTTCTTTTGTATTTTTCTTTTCTCTATTCTTTTTCTTTCTTAGGATCATTGTGCCATCAATTCTAGGTTCTTTTTGATCCACCTCCCCAACTTCATTTATATCAATCCTTTTTTATTCAAGAACATGCTCTTCGGGTTAATTAACAAAAGGGTTGGTATTCTAAACAAGAAAATTTATAGAATGAATTATCATTGAATTTTTCAAAGATTATCAACAACTATTAAGTGGCCTACTTAACAATTAGTCGATTTGATACATTCATCCTACAAATACTACTTAAGCTCAAAAGGGTTCACAAGGATTCGCTCTCTCACGGGTAATTGAAGCCCTTTTTAGAATTAGTGGTTTTCTCATAGTGCACAAAATTTGCCTTGATCATTTCTTAGCTTCCAAGTTATCACAAACAAGTAAAGATTAAGCATGAATCACACGAGTTAACACAACTACAAGACACTCTATATTTGGTAAAAAGTGGAAGCTTCTCACATATGTGGTTTATGTCCTAATGATTCGAATGTGAACAAATTTTTTATTTGTACATGCCAAAATATCTTGCATAAAGAACAAATTTCATAGACATGTTATGTTTCTACAAAGCGATAAAATGTGTACCTTCCTTGTGGAATGAATCAAAATTTTATCATCACCATCACTTTGGTGAAACACGCTTACTAGCTTTGAAGACCGATGAAGAATTCGGACAAACCACAAGAAGTACATTCAAACTAAATACTATAATTTAAAAATATAGAATAAAATAGAACAAAATAAAAGAAACTAAACTTAAAATAAAAGGACACCCCAAAATGGTGTTTAAAACTTAAAAAGTATTTAGGCTTCATGCCTACAAAAATTAATTGGAATTACAAGCCAATCCCCAAAATTGGATGGCAACCAACAAAATCAAAGTTTAAAACTAAATTGCAAAAGTAAAATCTAGACTAGAATGCTGAAAGTAAAATAAAAGCAGGGAAATAGGAGAAAATCAATCAGAGGTCTCGAGAATCGAATCTCCAATCGACCCCGAGTCAGAACCAGAACCAGAACTCTCTTCACCGTCATCCTCATCTCCCACCTCCTCCTCATCATTTGGCCCGGGCCAACCTCACTTCTGTTGCTCACCGTGCAGTGAAATGGTTCACTCCGGGCTCTCTAATCTGTAGAGCAAGGTGCTCCATGCTCTCATGCATAAACATAAATGCTCTCTGATGAGCGAGATGCATCTGTCTGTTCCATTCTTCTGATGGACTAGCTCGAGGAAGTGCCGCTGCAACTGGGACAGGCGGGGCAGCAGTATTATCAAGGACCCTACAAAATCGATCACAATAGTGATCATCAACAGCTCCATCAATGGTGAGGTGTCCTACTGCAGGAAAAGCCACCTTCGCTCTCTTCAGCAAACCCATGATCAAGCCAGGATAAGTGAGAGCACACTTTATACGCTCCCCCCTGGAGGTATAACTCAGCGTAACCCTCTTCAGCTCATTTGCGATCAGACGGCCAAAATCAATTTGCTCCTCATCGAGCATGTAAGCAATCAAACCCGCCGTCTCAATGGTTATCGAAGATGTGTGGCTCCGGGTTTGGTTATGCGAGCCACACATCATAACTACGGCACTAGTTTTCGGTGCCTGTTGAATTTCAAAGGTTGACCAGCCGATTCAACTCATAAGAATGCCCCGACAAACGAGCTTAGTCCTCGGCATGTTATGATCCCAATTACCACGAGCAGTGCTCATGGTAGACATCAATTGGTCCTGGGGCTGTCGGTTGAGGCCGAGCTGTGATAGTTGTGCGAGAAAAAGCAGTTGCCTCGAACAGCGGAAGCAAATCGAAACTCATCCCTCGGCCGGATAGCATTAGCATAGAACTCGCGAACCAGCTCCACGTTCACCTTTGTCGGGGTTACAAGAGCGTCAACCCATAATTATCGAGGATGACATGAGGCGTGTGGTAGTGCCCTTGCTCACGGAGGCTGATGGTGCGCTCAGTCCATATGTTTCGCTCCTCGAGCTCTTTGTAGCGAGCCTCCAGCAGGCCCAAGAATCGCCACAGGATCGAGCGGCGGGCCGAGAGGGCCCGGCTCAGCGGAGGAAACACGTTGGCGCTTAGGTGCCATCTGAAATTTTCAACACAAAATCAACGAAAAAGTGACACCGAGGTGTCCATTAGCCATGAATCATGCAAACAGCAAAGCAAAGCAACCAACCAAGGCATGACAACTAATCGAAAACACTAAATACACAGTAGAAGAATTTTTCAAAATTCTGAGACCCATGACGGCGGGCTCTGCGATTTCGAAAAATTCTTACGCAAAGCAATTTTTCTCCACACAACAACTTCCTAGGGCGTGAAAATAACTTCCTAGTACTTCTCTAACACAAAACATCCTAATCTTAAGAAAATTCAAAATTCCTAACCCTAGGTTTTCAAAATCTAACCTAAACATGCAATGTACACAAAATTGAGAAAGGAAAGACATAGAATACTTACTAGGATGCCTTGAATGATTGATTTGACAAAGAAATTTGCAAAAATTCGGAGATTTTTGGTTGGGGATTTTTGAGATTTTGAGAGGATGAGGAATGGTGAAGAAAATAGTGAAAAGGGTTTAAAGACCCTAACCTGTTTTAAACACTCAGGCCACGAATGGGCCTCCAAAAATGTAATTTTTCAAATTATATTTTTTAAAAAATCGAGACCGCTGGCTCTATATCATGTTGTGAAAGTTTCGGATGGGTCAAAGTTCGCGGCGAAATTTTGAATTTTGAAAACAAAATTGACAGTCGGGCAAGTGTAAATGAGTTCAAGGAAGAATACTTACAATGTTGGGGTGCCTCCCAACAAGCGCTTTGTTTAACGTCGGTAGAGCTCGACGGTTCATGATGATCATTGATCATCAAAGAAGATTTCGCCAACATCATGATTTGCTCCTTCAAAATTGTAAACCTCTTTGATTTCCTCCTCCGCCGCGTCATTTCGGAAAACGTCAAGTTTGTTCTTGGAATTCGTTATTTCTTCAAAAAGCTTGAAAGCAACCTCTTCATCTTGGACTCTCACTTTCATAATTTCATTGTCGACATCAATCATCATGCGAGCCGTCTTCATGAATGGTCTTCCAAGAATTAATGGTATCTCTCGATCCTCCTTCATGTCAATTACCACAAAATCCACAGGAAACGCGTACTTGTCCACCTTTACTACCATGTCTTTAATAACTCCATAAGGTGAAATGGTTGACTTGTCGGCTAATTGCAAAGCCATTCTTGTAGACTCCATTCTAACATCCCCCAATCTTTTAACAATGGATAGCGAATTAAATTGATGCTAGCCCTAGATCGATCAATCCATTACCTTTGAATGTATCTCCAATGGCCACCGGCAACGTTACACTCCCCGGATCAAATTCTTTCATTGGAAGAGCTTGCTTGAGTATGGAGCTACAATTAGCATCAAGCACTATTGTCTCCTTATCCTTGTGCCTCTTCTTCCTTGTGAGCATCTCCTTCATAAATTTCACATATTTCGGCATTTGCTCCAATGCTTCGGAAAATGGAATGTTTATGTGAAGTTGTTTAAAAACATCCATAAATCGAGCATATTGTCTTGCCTTCTCCTTCTTCGACGGCGCATGAGGGTAAGGTACATTTTGAATGGGAGCTGCGCTTTCTTCTTTACTTCCCTTTTTAGTTTTCCTTTCCTTCTTCTCTTTCTTTTTACTTCCTTTACCTTGTTCCTTCCCCTTTTCAACTAAGTTTGCTTCCTTTTCGACTAAAGCTCCCTCAACAAATAATCTCTTATTTTCAACTACATCTTCGACATCCTCCTTTACAATGTCATCGTTTTGTTCAACTACAACTTCAGCCTTTTTTTGAACTACTTCATCATTTTCAACTAAATCATCTTCCACATCAACATCATTAATTTTTTTAGAGGGAAGGTGAGGATAAGGTAATTTTCTCCATGGATAAGTGATTTCCTTCTCTTTCCCCTTTCTCATTTTCTTCTTTTTCTCCTCTACTTTCTCCTTTTCAACTACAACATTTTCTTTTTCATTTTCAACTAACTCCTCCAATTCATCCTCCTCTACATCTTCATCGCTTTCACAATCCGTCATCTCATTTTGATTTATAGTGAAGATTGCTTTGCAATACTCCTTCGGGTTTGTTTGAGTGGTGGGGGAGAATGAGGTCGAAGCCTTTTGTTCGGAAAGTTGCTTAGCTAGTTGTCCAACTTGAGTTTCCAAGTTCTTGATAGATGCCTCCGTGCTCTTTTGATTAGCCATTGAGGCTTGCATAAATTGAGCTAGAGTGTCTTGAATGTTGGAAGATCTCACTTGACTTTGAGGTTGGTTTGGTTGTTGACTTTGATTTTGTGGTTGACTTTGATTTTGTTGTTGTGTTTGATAAGGATTTTGCCTTCCTTGGTTATTGTTATCTTGCCTCCACCCTCCTTGATAACCTTGATTACCCCTTTGTTGGTAACCTTGGTTTTGATTTTGATAAGGGTAAGGAGCTCGTTGTTGATATCCTTGGTTGGCCATATAATTCGCCTCCTCATTCTCCGGCGGACAAAATCCGGTTTTATGATCTCCTTTGCACAATTCACAACAAGCTATTTGGTGAGCTTGCTTATTTGATGCTCCTTGTAACTCCATGATTTGTTGAGGGAGTTTAGCCATTTGTTTTGTCAATTCTTCAACTTGTTTACAAACAATTTATTTTGCGCCACAAGTGCTTCATGACTCGAACCAATTTCTAAAACTCCCGTTTTCACTTGTACACCTCCTTGATCATGTTGAGTTTGATGATCATTCCTACCCATCTTCTCAATTATTTGGATTGCTTCATACGGTGTTTTGCCATCAAAGAACCTCCGTGGCATCCAACAACAATTTGTGTTGAGGTTGGAGACCATTTGGAAAATATGAATTTGTAAGCTCGTCAAAACCATGGCTCGGACACTTCCTTAGCATAGACTTATATCTTTCCATGCCCGATTCAAAGGCTCGTTTACTCCTTGCGAAAATACGAGAGATAGCCGTCTTAGCCTCCATGAAGCGTGATTGAGGAAAAAGCGTTCAAAAACTTTTCCTCAAAAGCGTTCCAATTAGTCATTGTCTCTTGCAATTGATCAAGATACCAATCTTTTGCCTTCCCCACTAGAGAATGAGGGAAAAGCCTTTGGAAATATTGTTCTTCTTGGTCTTCCGGAGCACCCGCCGCTCCCGCGATCTCATAAAACTTGGTAAGGTGAGTGTAAGGGTCTTCATGGTCGCCATGAAATGGACTTGCATAGAAGTTGAAGCAAGCCCGTTTTCATTTCATGACCCTTGCATTTGCTTGTCGGGCAAATTGAGCATTATGGCGAGGGCTATTGACACGGCCCCATGGTGGTGGTGGTGGTGGTGGTTGATTCTCCTCCATAGTGGTGACTTCTCCAAACACGGGTGGTGTTGAAGAAGTAGATGCTTCTCCTCTTTCTCCTCTTTCTTGTCTTTGTCGGGCTAATCTTTTCCGTCTTTTAGCACTACTATTAAGTCTTCTAGCCGTCCTTTCAATTTCGGGATCGAAAAGGAGTTGGTCGACCGGAATACTTCCCCGCATAAACTAATTCCTGAAAAAGTCTAGCCACACAAAAGAAACAAAGAGAGATTAGTGGAAAAAGTCTTAAAACACACAACTATTGCTATACTAACAACATCAACGCCAATCCCGCAGCGCCATTTTGTTGTAGGATTTTCCGTGAACAAAGTATTTTGATTATCGATTCCACAGGGATTGGTGCATGTTATAGTCTTTCAATAGAAAAGTATGTTTTAAGATGATGTAACCAAAGGGTTTGTTATCTACTCTACTAGAACCATGAGTTTCCAAACAACAACTAAATTAATGCTTTCAAAGAGTTACGATTTGGATTAGAGAGAGTTTGAGATTGTTTTCAAGTAAGAAGGCATGTCAAGATTAGTTTCATTGATCTAGTTTCATACATATTCATTTTAATCAAGTGATGAACATAATAGATGATCTCTACAAATACATATCCTCTCAATCTTGTAGATTTCCTACCAAGATTGTAGATATTATCATGTTAATCCTTGCATGATTCCTCACTACAACTATTAGCATGATAATCATTAAGTTCAATATTTTGTAAACTCTAACACACAATCTATTCCTAGCATTTGTTTGTGAGAGGATGAATATCCTAGGTCACTTTGAAATATTCTTTTCCAAGCAAAACTCAAAGCATAAAGATGAAGAACAAAGATATTCAACTATATTAATCATCAACCATGTTCATACACAAATGGATTAAAATAAATACATATTATATAGATCAACTACCTCTAATCTTGACACAAAAGGAGCTTAGCTACTCATTTCCATGGTTGCCTTGCTCTCAAGATTGTTGGTAGAGATGATGAACATGAGAAAAATCAAGAGAAAAGCTATGGTTTTTGTTCCTAAACTTGCCCTAGATTTTTCAAAGATGAAAGATGATGATGGTCTATGTTTTCTTGCTTCCTTTACAAGCCAAAAAGGTCTGGTGAAGTGATGGGTTGGTGGCTCCAAAGGTGAAAGCATGGGCTGTCCTTTTTGAATTTCATGAGACCCTTGTTTAAGTCAGTGGCGTGATCATCTTGGCACCTTGTGGCCTTGACCTAGTATGCTTCCCTCTTCAAAATTATCTTCAAAGAATCATCCCTAAAGCTCTTCAAGTACCCTTGAATCCAAGCTTGGGAGAATTAGTTAATAAATTCCTACAATTAAGAGTAACTAAAGTCAAATAATACATATATTAAACAAAACTAGATAAAAAACTAATTAAAGCAAAATACTAGAATTAATATACAAATTAAATACAAAGACATTGTTAAGGACCACAAAATAATGTACAAAATAACTACAAATTGGTCCTTAACAGAAGACATCGATCAGGTGATCGGGGAAACAAAATTAGCAAAGTTGCTACAACGGTAAGGTTACCGGAAGACATCGATCAGGTGATCGGGGAAACAAAATTAGCAAAGTTGCTACAACGGTAAGGTTACCGGAAGACATCGATCAGGTGATCGGATGAAACAAAATTAGCAAAGTTGCTACAACGGTAAGGTTACCGGAAGACATCGATCAGGTGATCGGGAAGCTGAGACATCTGATGAGTTCTTGGCATCGGTAAGGTTCTGGGAGAAAAGTTTTAGTCAAAAGTGGACTTAGAAGAAAGGAGAAGCGAAGAACTCCAAACATAGATCTTTACACGAATACGCTTGAATAAGCGGCTTGAGATCAAGGAAGACGAACTCATAGATCTTTGGAGCGAGCATACTTTAATAAGTTGCTTGAATCAAAAATGAAACAGAGATCTTTGGAGCGAGCATACTTCAATAAGTTGCTTCGCGATCGAGAAGGTAAGAACTCATAGATCTTTGGAGCAGCATACTTTAATAAGTTGCTTGCGATCAAAATGAGCAGAGTATATCGGTAAAGATATTAGACACACACAAGAAGGAGACCGTGGGCGAGACTCACAGGGTAGATATATGGAATGGTAAAATCGTCGATCGAAGGCAATTCACGGGAAAAAGGCCAACCAAAGAGACTCTAGCAAGGATTGCTAGGCTATGTTGAACTTTAAAGTTTGCAAATGTGCAAGAAATACAATATCCCTCGAGCCAAAGGGGTGTAATTCTTCAAGTGGCAATTATATGAATTACCACACACAAGTATGGATACTCAAACAATTGAGAAGCAAGGAAGGTTAGACACCTACTCTTACTCACACTCTAACGACAAAGGCAAACACGGTAAGAATACCAAAATCAAAATTTGCAAAAGCAAGCGCTTTGTAAATGAATTAACTTGAATGATGTAAGAGACTGACACATGGTCAAAGATGTAGATAGCAAAAACAAGAATTAATATCTTGAGGAAACTTGACAGGGAATACCACTTGGGATTTTTTGGATAGACTTTTCTTCGGAGACACAAAAGGTACTCGAGAAACATTTTAATTTGGCTTATGCTTAGATGCATGTTTGAGATTATTATTTTTAGCGTAATGCTCCATATCAATGGAAATGCTACGCATTTTTAAGGATGCAATGCAATGCAATGATGATTACTATATGCAATGTGTCGAAGTAAAGACATCTGTTGGAACTCAATGGATAGAATCCCGTCTTCTGACTTCCGTTGAAGGAAGCCAATAACCAGGAATTAAATACCGATCTCTGATGAGCATGACAATCCTGACTCTAATTGGAGATAATGATCCTTAATTTCTGATGGAGAAAATCCAACACAGACTTAGATCTCTGATGTGCTAAGGATGCGATCGACTTCCGACCGTCCTTCAAACCCAGTTTGTTTAGCTTGCGCCTGGACTTGACCTGATTAATTATGAGGTGGAGGAATGCCCCTGCATAATGCTTTGCCCCAATCTGTAGGGACTTTGAAGAAAATAGTCTCGAGACGGCTTCCTGAGATCTGTATCATCAAGATAATCCTCCCCAATATTATAAACTTAGAAACATTGCCTGACTAACCAAAGGTAAAGAGGTTTCAACCTTGCTCGGATGAATGCCCCTGATTGCTAAGTTCTTTGAGGGATTCTTCGAATCTCGACATAATTTCTCCAGATTGACTGAACTTTGAAGATATCACCTACTCAGGGTGGTTAACTTACATCTTGAAAGTAGGCTACTTCACAACCTTACTTCTCAACTCGAACCGCTTTGTGCTCAATCAGATACTTGAAGCAATATATCCTTGGGACAAACAAATTATTAAATCGATACTCAATATGCAAGCTCACTTGATGTTTAAGCACTTATCTATATGCAAAGAATGTTTTATTCTACAAATGATAATTCTAATGCAAAGTTCATGTTTTTCTTGAAGTTAAAGTAACTTTTATTGAAAAGATATCGAAACATTGAATTTTTTGTAAAAGATTGAGTGATACCAACTCAAATGTTTAGCAAGCCTCCAAGGAGTCAGGTTACCGTTTTCTTGTAACAATTTTGCTTTCGAGTTAACCTATGCTTCAATTAGGACTTTTAAGGGTTGTAACGTGGTCTGGTTCACGGGTTTTTTAGAAAAAAGATTTTTAGGCTCAAAATATTTGGTGCCCTCCCATTCTCCATGATGTTCTCCATTCCTAAGTTCAGATAACTTGATGCGAGCATTCATCTCTTATGAGAAGTTTATGATGCGGTTGAGGAACCACTGAGGTTTCTTGAACACGACAATCACTCACCTTTTTACTTTTGGTGTCTGATCACACGTCTTTGTTCTTTTGTTGAGGATTTTATTTGCTGATCCTTTCTTCTTCTTTTTTCTTTTGCCATTTTTGCCTAAGCGACTTATTATGAAGTTTCGACTTAGCGGGCTTTTTATCACTTTTTTATATCACTTTTTCTTTTGAACAAGTCGTGTGATCTTGCACCCTTGTTTTATTGGAGGTGATTGTGACTGCTTGAATCCTTGGCGGATGAGGGATAACCATTATGGTATCGTCATTCGTTGATTTCTTGATGTGCGAGAGTTAACCATTATGGTATCATTCTCTTTCGATGCACACTGATGATAGACGAAGGTTGACAATTGTGGTTTTGACCTTCCCTAACCTTTTGAAAGATAACCATTGTTGTATCCTTGGATGTGCACTCTGGATGAGTTTTGAACGCTCGATCAGATTAACTGAACACTACCCTGCCCCAGGTTAAAAAAAATGAGGGTTTTTTTCTAAACAGAAAAGAAACTCCTACTTCGAGGCTCGAAAGGGGTTAACGAGGGTTTCACTCCCTTATATCTCCGGTGTTTGGGAATTTGAAACAAGGCATGTACATCGTTAGCAGGGTTTTTACTCGAAAGCAATAATGTTTGAGATTTTTGGTAAATTATTCGTCATCCTCCCTACAGAGGTGTTGCTTTATTAATAAGAGTTGAATATCAAAAACATAGTAAAACATTTAAGAGTGAAAGCGAATGGATTATTTCAAGACAAACATATTCAATGCATTATGATTAACAAGTTTTTGCATACAAGAAAGTACTGAACAAAACAAGAAAGATTAAAAATGAGCATGCAAGATAAAACTAGAAATCTCCATGTTGAGGAGACTGGTCTCCGTATGGATTTCTTGCTTCAGAAGATGCGCTTTGTAATCGTGACGTTCTCTGAGTCAAAGGAGAGTTCAATTGATGCGTAGGCCCTCTGGAGTGAACGTGATTGCTTTGGAATCAATGAGTTTCTGAACTGTGCCTTTGAAAAGATTACATCCTTCAATTGTATGGCCAGGTGCCCCAGAATGGAACTCACAGTAGGCATCAGGATCATATCCCGAAGGATACGGAAAATGAGGTGTCCCGAGCTCCTTTAACTCCACCAAAGAATGTTGGAGTAGGTGAGAGAGCAACTCACGATGAGGCATAGGGATTGGATCATGCATTTTTCTTGGCCTTATCAAATTCTTCCCACCTCGGTGTTGACGATTTTGTCGATAAGTTTGTTGCTGATGAGCGTTCTGCTGCTGGGGAGCATACTGAACGGGTGTTTGATAGACAGTTGCAGCACAGATTTGTGGAGCACACTGATCAGAAGTAGTTTTTGTCACTTGATTAGGAATCTGAAATGGAGGATAAACAGGAACTTCTTCCTCGTCCTCGAAAATTATACTTGCCTCTTCATCAATTCGCTCTGGAAATTCAGAAGCAATAGCAACATCCTGAATGTTACCCATCTTGAGACCACGCTCAATTCGTTCCCCTACAACAACCAGGTGTGAAAATGTAGAAGTACATCCAGCAATTAGATAGGGACCCTGCAAGGTATCGGAGAACATCTCAATGAGTTCTCGTTCCAAAAGAGGAGGTTGAACTCTAGCAGCTAATTCTCGCCATCTTTGCGCATACTCTTTGAAAGATTCTTCAGTCTTCTAAGTTAAACCTTGGAGTTGAATTCTGGTGGGAGCCATGTCCCTATTATAGTCGTAGTGATTGACAAAAGCTTCAGCTAAATCTTTCCAATTTTGGATGTGAGTTCGTTCAAGCTGAGTGTACCATTCGAGAGATGCTCCACTGAGGCTATCTTGAAAAACGTGCATGAGGAGCTTGTCATTTTCCGCATAGGGAGCCATCTTATTGCAATAGACTTTGATGTGAGTAATCGGACAAGAGTTACCCTTATACTTCTCGAAAGTGGGGACTTTGAACTTTGTAGGAATTTTGATACCAGGCACCAAGCACAAACTAGGAGCGTCTAAACCAAGGGAATCACGACCCTCAATAGCTTTCATCCTTTTCTCAAGGAGGTGAAGCTTTTTCTCATATTCAGTCTCTTCAATCGGAAACCTGAAGGTGTCAAACGAAGACTCGAAGATATCCTCACAGTGAGGAGTTCCATTAACATGCATCTGAACGGTGTTTCTGAAATTTTGATTTGAAAGGACCTCCTTGTGGTTAAGACCAACACCTGGTGGATTAACATGATCAATAGCAACAACTTCGGATCTCTGAACAACTTGCTTCAACTCTTCTTGTCCAATGGCGAGGTTCTGGATAATCTCCATGAATTGGTCCATCTGGGTATCTATACGAGTATTCATCGCAGCCACACTTGCTTGAAGTTGATCCATGATGACGGCGATGTCAGGAAATCAATCTTGCAGTCTTGAGATTCTGAATAAGAAGCCAGGTTGAAATGAGTCCTTTGATTGAAATGAATGAAATGCATGATGATGCATGGATTATGAGAGAAATAAACTCTTTTATGATGATTGATGCAAATGGAATGCAACATGATGATAATAACAGGTTCACACAGACGTGAATCAGGGATGATATTAGTAATCAGAACAACTTATTTAGGTGGGCTCCTACAATAGGACAGCTCTATGCTTCTACCCAATAATCCCGAACAAGGTGGTTCTAGTGTTTTTTGCTAAATGTTTCTTGGAGTCTCAGATCCCCTTTTAACAAACACTATCATCGCGCGAGAGGCCTACGTGGCGATAGTATATGTAAAAGTATACCCCAAGAAACGGCTCTTAACAGGATGCTCGAAATCCAAAATTTGAGCGTTTGGTCTCGGTTAGGACAACATGAACAAACTTAGAGTTATAGGTAATTTGTCCAAAGATTGATGTCCTGCGATATCGCGGGCCAACAACCTCCTTAAAACAACCAACTCTAAGCCGGAGTCTTCGCTTTGGGCCAACAAGACAATGGAGTCAAGTGGACCTAGGCTCATGACCCTCTATTCCTAAAGGTGACCTAGAAGCACAGGTAGTGGGCTTATCTATGTATCAATGCCCATGAATTCCCATCACAATAATATATTAACAAAATAATATACATAAAGTGTAAGGAAAATAATAAGCAATAAACAATAGATAAGCATAAAGAAAGCGATAAACAAACACACAAACATGCGAAGAACTAAACTAGGGTTGACTCGCTTAGTCAAAAGATTTTAAAAAAATCCCGTGAAGTCAAGAAAGCAACTCGATTTTCAAAAATCATTTAAATGAATTTTCAAAACAATGAAATCGCCACCTAATTTTATTTGTTCTAGAAAGAGCGAAAATATAGATAAAACCCACAAAATCGGATAAAGCGGTCTACAAGACCAAAAAGCATAGATTAAAGTCGGTTACATGAGAGAAGGTATTAGCACCTCTTCGTCCATCGTACTCGATGGGACCCATTTAGTTCAAAATGTGTTTGTGTGTGTATTCGCTAATTTCTAAATTATGAATTTAAGAGAAAAGAAGGATTTGTTTGTTATTATTTTGAGTTTGACACGGTTTAAAAACGCGTGCCTACGTATTCCCTCGTGCAATGGGAAAGTCAAAACTACGTAGTTCTTGTTGAAAATGTTTGAATTGGTTGTATTGATTTTAGTTGAAATGTTTTTGATTTTGATAATCGCATATGGGCGAAAAAGGATTTGAATGAGTTGAATTGGTTTTAATTGTAGATGACAAGTACCAAAACCGTTGGGATATCCTCTAACGATTCGATACTCGAGATTGGTGATTGAGGTCAACGATCATCTCTCATCAAAATCTTTATTATGAAAAGAGTGAGGTGAAACAAAGTTCACTTTTTATTAAGCGTTATGGAATAAAGTATTTAAGTCATTGGGTTACCCTCTAATGGCCCAAATACTTTACATTTTAATTAAATCGTCGGGCGGACCTCTAACAATTTAATTAAGTACCATAACACTATGTTTTTTTTTGTTTTATAGAAAAATTGATTTAAAGAAAACAAATTCAATTAATTAATTTAATATGAAAGTGTTTTAAATGTTTAAGTGTATGGAATAAAGTATTCAAGTCATTGGGTTACCCTCTAATGGCCCAAATACTTTACATTTTAATTAAATCATCGGGCGGACCTCTAACAATTTAATTAAGTACCATAACACTTTTTTTGTTTTTGTAGAAAAATGGATTTTTGAAAGAACAAGTTCAATTAATTGTTTTGATTTGAAAGTGTTTTAGGAAAAACAAGCGAGCCCATACAAGGTGGCTTTATGTATGCTCCTAAAAGTGGGACTAGCGTGACACTAGTATTCTAAGCGACCGATTGGAACAATCGATCGAATAGTTGTCAGTAGAAAAGCCGGGACCAAACTATGAATGTGTGCAAGTGTGCATTGTGTATGTTTACACCTTCTTGATGAGGCCCAAGAGGAGGCTATGAGTTCTAATATGATAAGCGCATAATTAAACGATAATTAGAACACACAAGGAAATAAATTCTAAGCTATTACAACCAAATCGAATTAGTTTGAATAATTAAATAGCTTGCAATGCACTTCAAGTAGTCTTCAAGATCGGTCAAAGCTTGATGCATCGGATGAATACCAAATGAAGGTTCCTACATCATTCAAGATACAAACAAAAACTATGCGAAGAATGGATATATTTGCATCCAAATTCATTCGAAGGTTGAATTAAATTCCGAATTCGAAATTGCAACACAAGAATAATAATTACAATATGATTTTATTTACAAATTGAACCAAATAAAATATATGAATAAGAGTAGTATAATTGTATTTACAATACTAAATATAAGAAATAAAAATAATATGTATAATTATATTTACAGTATAAAAATAAAATACTGAATATTTGTATGTTCAGAAAATTAAAATTCTAAATACTAAATAGTAGGATAACTATAAAAATGCAATTGGAGAGAATTTATATGGATGCTAAGAATAAATGATGTTTGAACGATCCTTGAATGCCTTCACAAGTAGCAAACTAGTTAGTAGCATAAGTGTGGAATAAAGCGAAATGAAATGATGATAAAGTAAACAAGGTTAATAAGTAAGATATTAAAATCGAATGCAACTCATATTGATGAATGAACAATTCAAGAATGAAGAATTTATTCATGATTAACGATTCAAAAATGCACACAAATGACAATAGTTCATGTTATTATTCGATTCAAGTTTAAGACATGACAAATCATATTCGATGCAAGCTTAAATCGACCAAAACAAAACATCGAACAACACTATGGAATCTCAAGAAACACTCTAAATATCGATCCAAAACCACACGAACTCAAAGGCAAATACAAATAAGTGTTAACACAAACTAAATTAACCATAGATCATCGACTAGCTTGCATTATCAACCACTTACTAACCCGGGCAGCGCTACACTAATCAATAGCGCACACATATTCATTTGAAATGCTCAGTTACGAACAATAAACAACAATGATGTCAATATTCAAATCAAATTAAACAACAATGATGTCAATATTCAAATCAAATTGCACATATATCATAATCGAATGCTTCAATATAGCTAGCAAACTTACAATTCAGCTCGAATGAAAAACGGTATCGATATGGGTGGTATTATCTAAGTTGATATGAACTAAAGCATGAAAGCAACATCATCGGATATTGTCACAACAAAAACAATGGTATCATCCCAATTTCAAAACCGGATCAATAACATCTTAAAGCTAGCTACAATTAACAGTATCACAGTATGTCGGACCAATCCAATGTATTACACTACCAAACCAATTTCGGAGAATTCAACACGGCATTATAGTTCAATTCGATTAACTAAAACGGTATCAAACTAGATATCACAGCATAACGACCTAACTTTTAAGAAAATCTTGCTAATTTGTCACAAACCAAAGCCTACCATCGACAAAATTTTATCCTGACTTAGCATGGAAACTTACAGATTTACTACTGTTAAAACATGACATTCCCAAACTTCGACATGGTGTCCAGTTCATTCAAAAACCATTATAACTCAACAAACACCACAAATCAAATTAAAACTAAATGAAAAGGCATTGATGTTAACACTTTATAATCTCAAACTTATCTCAAATATCACAAATTCAACACAAATTACTACTCATTCAGCAAAGACAATCCAGAAGTTTATGAAAATAGTGAAGATAAGCTTACCCCAAAAAATGCGAATTGTATGGAGCAGTTAAAGCGGAAACTATACAAGGCTACGAGTGTCTTGCTTGTGGTGCATTGCTTTGGAGGAGGCGTGAATGGGACACAGCGGTGAGGCAGAGAGAAGCTAGACAGCGAGATTCCTATGAATCGGGCAGCGACAGCAGATGGAGAGAGCGGATGTTGAAAGGAGCGGAGGTGTTGTTGAAAGAAGGGTTTGGCAGGCAACTTGGTGAGAGTGAAACAGGGAGAAGGAGACGCGGCGATTGGAGGCCTGGTTTTCGGTGGAGATGCGAGGACGATGGAAGTGAGACGTTCTTTGGATGGTGGAGGTTGCGGCGGAAAGAGGATGGAGGCGGAGTAAATCGCGGAGATTGACGGCAGGGGGTTTGAACGATAGCAACATCCTGAATGTTACCCATCTTGAGACCACGCTCAATTCGTTCCCCTACAACAACCAGGTGTGAAAATGTAGAAGTACATCCAGCAATTAGATAGGGACCACAAGGTATCGGAGAACATCTCAATGAGTTCTCGTTCCAAAAGAGGAGGTTGAACTCTAGCAGCTAATTCTCGCCATCTTTGCGCATACTCTTTGAAAGATTCTTCAGTCTTCTGAGTTAAACCTTGGAGTTGAATTCTGGTGGGAGCCATGTCCCTATTATAGTCGTAGTGATTGACAAAAGCTTCAGCTAAATCTTTCCAATTTTGGATGTGAGTTCGTTCATTTGGTGTACCATTCGAGAGATGCTCCACTGAGGCTATCTTGAAAAACGTGCATGAGGAGCTTGTCATTTTCCGCATAGGGAGCCATCTTATTGCAATAGACTTTGATGTGAGTAATCGGACAAGAGGTACCCTTATACTTCTCGAAAGTGGGGACTTTGAACTTTGTAGGAATTTTGATACCAGGCACCAAGCACAAACTAGGAGCGTCTAAACCAAGGGAATCACGACCCTCAATAGCTTTCATCCTTTTCTCAAGGAGGTGAAGCTTTTTCTCATATTCAGTCTCTTCAATCGGAAACCTGAAGGTGTCAAACGAAGACTCGAAGATATCCTCACAGTGAGGAGTTCCATTAACATGCATCTGAACGGTGTTTCTGAAATTTTGATTTGAAAGGACCTCCTTGTGGTTAAGACCAACACCTGGTGGATTAACATGATCAATAGCAACAACTTCGGATCTCTGAACAACTTGCTTCAACTCTTCTTGTCCAATGGCGAGGTTCTGGATAATCTCCATGAATTGGTCCATCTGGGTATCTATACGAGTATTCATCGCAGCCACACTTGCTTGAAGTTGATCCATGATGACGGCGATGTCAGGAAATCAATCTTGCAGTCTTGAGATTCTGAATAAGAAGCCAGGTTGAAATGAGTCCTTTGATTGAAATGAATGAAATGCATGATGATGCATGGATTATGAGAGAAATAAACTCTTTTATGATGATTGATGCAAATGGAATGCAACATGATGATAATAACAGGTTCACACAGACGTGAATCAGGGATGATATTAGTAATCAGAACAACTTATTTAGGTGGGCTCCTACAATAGGACAGCTCTATGCTTCTACCCAATAATCCCGAACAAGGTGGTTCTAGTGTTTTTTGCTAAATGTTTCTTGGAGTCTCAGATCCCCTTTTAACAAACACTATCATCGCGCGAGAGGCCTACGTGGCGATAGTATATGTAAAAGTATACCCCAAGAAACGGCTCTTAACAGGATGCTCGAAATCCAAAATTTGAGCGTTTGGTCTCGGTTAGGACAACATGAACAAACTTAGAGTTATAGGTAATTTGTCCAAAGATTGATGTCCTGCGATATCGCGGGCCAACAACCTCCTTAAAACAACCAACTCTAAGTCGGAGTCTTCGCTTCGGGCCAACAAGACAATGGAGTCAAGTGGACCTAGGCTACGCAACCCCTCTATTCCTAAAAGGTGTCCTAGAAGCCTGGGTAGTGGGCTTATCTATATATCAATGCCCATGAATTCCCATCACAATAATATATTAACAAAATAATATACATAAAGTGTAAGGAAAATAATAAGCAATAAACAATAGATAAGCATAAAGAAGAAAGCGATAAACAAACACACAAACATGCGAAGAACTAAACTAGGGTTGACTCGCTTAGTCAAAAAGATTTTTAAAAAAAAATCCCCAGTGAAGTCGCCAACTGAAGCAACTCGATTTTCAAAAATCATTTAAATGAATTTTCAAAACAATGAAATCGCCACCTAATTTTATTTGTTCTAGAAAAAACGGGGAAATATAGATAAAACCCATAAAAATCGGATAAGGCGGTCTACAAGACCAAAAAGCATAGATTCGGGAGTCGGTTACGCAAGAGGAAGGTATTAGCACCTCTTACGTCCATCGTACTCAATGGGACCCATTTAGTTCAAAATGTGTTTGTGTGTGTATTCGCTAATTTCTAAATTATGAATTTAAGAGAGAAGAAAACAGGATTTGTTTGTTATTATTTTGAGTTTGACACGGTTTAAAAACCGCGTGCCTACGTATTCCCTCGTGCAATGGGAAAGTCAAAACTCCGTAGTTCTTGTTGAAAATGTTTGAATTGGTTGTATTGATTTTAGTTGAAATGTTTTTGATTTTGATAATCGCATATGGGCGAAAAAGGATTTGAATGAGTTGAATTGGTTTTAATTGTAGATGACAAGTACCAAAACGTTGGGATATCCTCTAACGATTCGATACTCGAGATTGGTGATTGAGGTCAACCGATCATCTCTCATCCAAAATCTTTATTATGAAAAGAGTGAGGTGAAAACAAAGTTCACTTTTTATTAAGCGTTATGGAATAAAGTATTTAAGTCATTGGGTTACCCTCTAATGGCCCAAATACTTTACATTTTAATCAAATCGTCGGGCGGACCTCTAACAATTTAATTAAGTACCATAACACTATTTTTTTTTTGTTTTATAGAAAAATTGATTTAAAGAAAACAAATTCAATTAATTAATTTAATATGAAAGTGTTTTAAATGTTTAAGTGTATGGAATAAAGTATTCAAATCATTGGGTTACCCTCTAATGGCCCAAATACTTTACATTTTAATTAAATCGTCGGGCGGACCTCTAACAATTTAATTAAGTACCATCACACTTTTTTTGTTTTGGTAGAAAAATTGATTTTTGAAAGAACAAGTTCAATTAATTGTTTTTATTTGAAAGTGTTTTAGGAAAAACAAGCGAGCCCATACAAGGTGGCTTTATGTATGCTCCTAAAAGTGGGACTAGCGTGACACTAGTATTCTAAACGACCGATTGGAACAATCGATCGAATAGTTGTCATTGAAAAGCCGGGACCAAACTATGAATGTGTGCAAGTGTGCATTGTGTATGTTTACACCTTCTTGATGAGGAGCCCAAGAGGCTATGTGTTCTAATATGATAAGCGCATAATTAAGCGGTAATTAGAACACACAAAAATAAATTCTAAGCTATTACAACCAAATCGAATTAGTTTGAATAATTAAATAGCTTGCAATGCACTTCAAGTAGTCTTCAAGATCGGTCAAAGCTTGATGCATCGGATGAATACCAAATGAAGGTTCCTACATCATTCAAGATACAAACAAAAACTATGCGAAGAATGGATATATTTGCATCCAAATTCATTCGAAGGTTGAATTAAATTCCGAATTCGAAATTGCAACACAAGAATAATAATTACAATATGATTTTATTTACAAATTGAACCAAATAAAATATATGAATAAGAGTAGTATAATTGTATTTACAATACTAAATATAAGAAATAAAAATAATATGTATAATTATATTTACAGTATAAAAATAAAATACTGAATATTTGTATGTTCAGAAAATTAAAATTCTAAATACTAAATAGTAGGATAACTATAAAAATGCAATTGGAGAGAATTTATATGGATGCTAAGAATAAATGATGTTTGAACGATCCTTGAATGCCTTCACAAGTAGCAAACTAGTTAGTAGCATAAGTGTGGAATAAAGCGAAATGAAATGATGATAAAGTAAACAAGGTTAATAAGTAAGATATTAAAATCGAATGCAACTCATATTGATGAATGAACAATTCAAGAATGAAGAATTTATTCATGATTAACGATTCAAAAATGCAAACAAATGACAATAGTTCATGTTATTATTCGATTCAAGTTTAAGACATGACAAATCATATTCGATGCAAGCTTAAATCGACCAAAACAAAACATCGACACAACTATGGAATCTCAAGAAACACTCTAAATATCGATCCAAAACCACACGAACTCAAAGGCAAATACAAATAAGTGTTAACACAAACTAAATTAACCATAGATCATCGACTAGCTTGCATTATCAACCACTTACTAACCCGGGCAGCCGCTACACTAATCCAATGGCGCACATATTCATTTGAAATGCTCGATTCTGAACAATAAACAACAATGATGTCAATATTCAAATCAAATTAAACAACAATGATGTCAATATTCAAATCAAATTGCACATATATCATAATCGAATGCTTCAATATAGCTAGCAAACTTACAATTCATTCGAATGAAAAAGGTATCGATATGGGTGGTATTATCTAAGTTGATATGAACTAAAGCATGAAAGCAACATCATCGGATATTGTCACAACAAAACAATGGTATCATCCCAATTTCAAAACCGGATCAATAACATCTTAAAGCTAGCTACAATTATATCACGTATGTCGGACCAATCCAATGTATTACACTACCAAACCAATTTGGAGAATTCAACACGGCATTATAGTTCAATTCGATTAACTAAAGCGGTATCAAACTAGATATCACGCATAACGACCTAACTTTTAAGAAAATCTTGCTAATTTGTCACAAACCAAAGCCTACCATCGACAAAATTTTATCGACTTAGCATGGAAACTTACAGTTTACTCTTTAAAACATGACATTCCCAAACTTCGACATGGTGTCCATTCATTCAAAACCATTATAACTCAACAAACACCACAAATCAAATTAAAACTAAATGAAAAGGCATTGATGTTAACACTTTATAATCTCAAACTTATCTCAAATATCACAAATTCAACACAAATTACTACTCATTCAGCAAAGACAATCCAAGTTTATGAAAATAGTGAAGATAAACACCCCAAAAATCTTGCGCTTGTATGGAGACAGTTGCGAACGGAAACTATACAAGGCTACAGTGTCTTGCTTGTAGTGTTCTTTGGGAGGAGGCGTGAATGGGACAGGGTGAGGCAGAAGAAGCTAGACGGCGAGATTCCTATGAATCGGGCAGCGCAGCAGATGGAGAGAGGCACGGATGTTGAAAGGAGCGGAGGTGTTGTTGGAAAAGGGTTTGGCGAGACGACGGTGAGAGTGAAACAGGAGAAGGAGATGGCGATTAGAGGCGGGGTTTCGGTGGAGATGCGAGGACGATGGAAGTGAGCGTTCTTTGGATGGTGGTGGTTGCGGCGACGGAAGGATGGAGGCGTAAATCGCGGAGATGGCGGGGGTTTGAACCGGATAGAGGAAGAAGAGTAAAATGGTGGAGGCGATGGCGAGGATGAAGGGAGAGGTTCTTGTGATGGGTTGGATGGAGACGGTGATGAGTGTATCGGCGGAGAGACAAAGGGCTACGGTGAAGGTGGTTTGGAGATGCGAATGGAAGGTTGAGGCGCTTTGGGGAATGGATATGGAGGTTGGTGAAGGCGACGAAGGGTGGAGATAGGCATGAGGGGAATAGGAAGATGAATGGAAGTTAGAGGAGGAAATGGCACTATGGAGGTATGAGGGTGTTTGAATTGAAGAAGATGACCGAGTGTTGTGAGCATTGAGGTGCAAGGCGATGGAATGGGGGTAGCGAAAAATGAAGAGACCAAAAATTATATTATATTTTTTTTAGATCAAGACCCACTACATCCGCCTCCCTCTCTCACATTTCGTTTTCAAATTTTTCCTCTCTTGAACAGTAACATGACATCTATATATACTAAAAAAATTAGGTTTAGCAATTTTAAAAAATGCCAAAAATACCCTTTCTATAAAATGGGCCTCAAAAATGGATTTGGTAAAAATTAACAAGCCCAAGAATATTTTTGTTTGGATTTTTTGAGATAAAAATTGGACATCTAAAATTGTCAAAAACAGTAAAAGTTTGGACAATAATTATCCGAAAAAAATTAAATGAGCATATTAAAATAAATTACGGGTTTCATAGATTAAATAAAAATCATTGAAATAATTAAAATTGAAATAAAACGATAATGAAAAATACCTGATTTTAAAACACTTACGGTTAAAAACAAAATTTCGAAATGTCTCGAAAAATTAGAGAGATCACATTTTCATGATCTACGTGACACGTAGATTCATAAAGCAGTGAGTTAGAGGCGAAAGTTTGAAATATTTTTCCCGCTAATTTTCCGCATAGTGTCGAATCGCTTTTAACAGTCTGTTTGTAAAATCGAAATATTGATATCATCGACATATAATCAACTTAAAATGTCACAATAAACAGGTAAGGAGATAAAAATGAATGAAGTGAAATGTCGGGTATTTTATAATTATAAAACGATGCAAATATCGACTTAAACTAACTTTTGGTCAATTTAAATCTGAAATGATGCATATCATGAATGACTGTTTAATGTCAATGATCTAATGAGCGCGTATGCAGATGAATGTGAAGCCTAAACCAGATAAAATCGAGATAGGAGGGCAAATTTTGGGGTGCAACAGTACGTTACTCTCTTCTCGACTTCATCCCCAATATTAACTTCCTCTAAAGGGTCCTGAGCCAACATTTTAGCATTCGTTGATTCTGGATCTTTTTCAAATCCCAATGGCTCTTGATCATAGATAGCGTCTAGCCGTTGATCCATTGGTGTGGAAGTTTGTCCATCATTGGGTGGGGTTAGATACTTGCCCTCAGGACTTGCTTTTTCTGCTCTGTTTTTTGTTTTTGTATCTATGGCTTGTGCAGCCATGTTTTGTATTTGCCGAGCCGTCTTTCTTTATCACCAAGTAGGCCAAAATCTTCTGATAGTAATTGGTTTCAGTCATAATAACCTTCGTTGTCCCAGCCAGTTGGCCGGATCGTCGAAGTCTCACCTGCTTCCTCCACTTCCTGTCCATCCCACATCAACTCTTTATCCCACTGAAAACCATTGGGACGAAGTGTGAGAGAATAGTAGGCATTCTCATTTGGTTCGAAGTATTCCTCAGGTGGGTTACATGGCCCAATGTTGGCCATGTTGCGGTCGAAATGTTTTCCATCAACATTATTAATGTCATCATATAATAACTTTGATCGACTTCTATATTCTCAACTATTCCATCTTTTCTCCATAATACCAATCTCGATGCATTGAGGAAGGCACAACTCAATTTCGATCCACTCTCTACCAAGTAGCATGTTATAGTTGGCCTTGGCCTATCACCATAAACATGGTTGGCCTAGTAAGGAACCCATGTCAAATTTACCTGTATCACTCCTAATGTCTTACCAACTTTACCTTCGTAATTGGAGAGTACCATGTTATGAGGTCGAACATCAGAGTCTTGCATCCCTATCCTCTTCAGCATGAATCTGGGCATTAAATTTACAGTTGCTCCACCGTCAACTAGTACTTTGTTTACCCCGTGTTGCTCTATTTTAGCCCTAATGAACAAAGGTTTCAGGTGATTCTTCATCCCTTCGTATGGTCTTTCGAAGAAGGCGTTCTACTCTTCGACTGCTTCGTTATTCATTACGTAGTAGCACACTGGCCTATGTTTGGCCATTTCCTCTTTGTCAGTTTCTTCTCCGACACACACTTCTGTATTATGTTCGAATTCACAAGGTAATACTGATACAACATTACAATTAGCGTTAAAGAAAGACTCCCCTTCTGACTCGAAATCATCAGTCATTAGATCTTCTTCATTTGTAGTCTCCTTTTGTGCTTCGATTTCCTTCTTTGGTGAAAATAATTTTCTGGACACTGGTGGTTTGCCCCCAGGTTGAGTCGCCGACTTTGGGTTGTTAGTGCTAGATTCTCCAATCTCCATAGGTTTCGACTCCTTTGCAACCTTCTTATTTCGTTGGTGCCTGCGCCATTGAGAGCGTGACATTGGGTTTTTTCCTTTGTAATTTTCCAGTCTGACTTCCTCTCTTCTATTTGAATTAAACTGCCTCCGGTATGCCATTGCGGTCCTTCCACCTTGATCGTAGGTTCGCCATTTATTCTTTCCTTGGTTAGCTTTTACCTGCAGCCACCTATCAGTAGGAATCTCTGCAGGTAATTTGAAAGACACTTTCTTCACTCCCCTAGGATATGGGTATCGGCCTTCTCGCATGGTTACGCCAACATCGGCGTGGTTGAAGGGATTCCACCTGGCGAACGAGCGAAGATTTTTGAATGCCTCGGACATTTCCTTATCATAGCTGCACATCTGGGACAAATCGGACATTACGTACCAATTTTGTGGCACGAACTATGAACTCCGGCAAACTCTCATCCCTAAGGTAAACCACAGCTGGCCGATTGTCTTGTCTCAATTAACCCATGCGCTCACTGGGCCTCTCGAATTCAGCTATCACGGGATTCGGATAATGTTGCACCTTGGGCACAACAACTTGTCTTGGTTCTTCTTGTGACAATGAACGAGTACTCTGAGGCTCGCATCTTTCTTTGGCAAGCTTTCCCTTCTTTGTTCTCTTTCTTTCTCCAAACATCTCTACCTCTTGCATCTCGGCATGTGGTTGCTCGAAATCCACCATGTTTACTCCACATTTGGTCATGGCAATTCGACCTTCTCGAACTTCATCACAGACCCTCGATAGCCTCGATCAAATCCTTGTCAATAACATTTTGCCTTGATGCTTTGTATTGCTTCTTTCAGTAATTTTGCTTTGAGCACTTTTGGAAGGTTATCAGTAACCTCCTTCTTGCTCTTAATCAGGACGAAACCCCCATCTTCTTCGAATTCCAAATTTGTTTGAACCTTGTCCTCGAACTTGACCATATTGATTTCCAAAGGCTCGGCAATTAGTCTCCGCCATCGATGTGGTCCGTATCCACTTTCATGGGGTTTTCCTTTGTCGAAAATTTTTACGCCTCCTTGATTGCATTACGTATCAAATCCACGAAAAGAAACAACGTGAGGTTTTGTGGCCCAAAAATTATGATATTCTGAAACCCTCTTCTTCCTTTGTTCAGAGGAGGAATTTTAAGGTTTGGGGGAACAATTAATTGGCCATCCTTAACAAGTAAGTCAAAGATTTCGTCACATTTGGTTATATCGAAAGTATATATTTTCTTAGGATATTTCTCATTTTCGACAGTGTCTTTTCCATTGGAAGGAAGCAGAACTTTGCAAGCATAAGGGGGTGTTTCTTTTAATTCTGCTAAATCTATTTCGAACTGGTCGAAATCATATGGATCTGAAAAATCATCTATATTTTCCCCATCTGCTTCTATATAAGCTATTCGTTCTTTTTTATGATTCTTACTAGCCCTAGCCTTTTCAGCTTTTAACCTTTCGACTTGTCGAACTCTATCTGCCAATTGGGCCATATCCCTCAGATACTGTGTATCCAGTTTCTTTCGAATGGAGTAATCTAGACCTCCTGCAGCCATTTCGACTAGTTCATGTTCAGGTACTACCGTAAAACATCTAGATTTTAACAATCGGAACCTATTTAAATAATCATCTATGGGTTCCGTGAATTTTCTTTAATGCTTGTTAATTCCTTGGACTAATTTTGGATTGGCCCATGTAGAATTGCTCATGAAAGAGTCTTTCCAATAGGGCGGTATCCAGATCCGAGGGTAGGGTGGTAAACCAAGTAAAAGCGTTCTTTGTCAAAGAACTTGGAAAATATTTTATCCTAAGATTTTCATTATTGGATATATCTCACTTGATTAGATACCTTGCTATATGTTCTCTTTGATTCTTTGGTATCACCGGTAATTTAAATAAACTTAGGGGCCTTGAAGCCTGGGTAATCTCGTAGAGCGTAACCTACAATGGGAGAAGTATAATTTGGCCTTCTAAATCCGGAATTTAAACCATTATGGGCCATTATTCTCTCTATCATAGTGGTTAGATTATTTTCTGCCACTAAATTATCATTTCTAACCCTATGGACAATTTCATACGCATCTTGGTCTCTATTAACAACCACTATTGGTCTAGGTTGTTCGTTCGACCTTCGGACGTCCTGTTGCCTTACTCCACCCCACAGGTTTCTCTCTTGATCCTACGTATGGGAGGTGAATTTGTTCGATTGTGGGTTCTTCATTTCGAATCGCCACTTGGTTCTCTCGTCCATAGATGCATCGGGGCACCAAAAGTCTGCTATCCTAGACATCAGGGCTGCATTTGTTGGTTTGTTCTATTTATGTTACGAATTAGAGGACCAAAGATAGCATTAATTTCACGGGCTAAAACTCCTACCATATCATGGTTGCTATCATCCATCTGTTGCCTAAGCGCTGCCTGATTGTTAGTTGTAAGTGCAGGCCATTGGGCACGATTTCCTAAGTTTTGAGAGTTTGTAGCAAAATGGTTCGTTCCTGAACCAGACCCTCTGACTGGGGACAAAATGGGTGCATTATGCAATCCTGCCATAAACGAATTTGGCATCCCATATGGGGGATCTCTGGGTCTCGAAGGGTCGAACCCTGGAGGCCTGGTGGGGGTCGAATACAACTGACTTCCTATATGTGGCATAGATGTCATGCCAGACGGCGTTTCTGTCATACCAGTTGGGACCGCGTTCGAATTGCCAACAGGGATAGAACTAGAGGTGTCAATCGAACTTGAAACTGTGGTTAACGCCCCTTGTAGGGAAGTTTGTCCCCTATCTTGGTTAGTTGTACTTGTCATTATTTTGGTACGTTGTCTTCTGGGTATATATAAATTATTATCTTTTATTTTACCACTTCGAAGGTTCATATACCAACATGTGTTTTACAATCTACTATTTTCATACAATTTTAATAAGCAATCCCTAATATGACACTGTCCCACTGGGCGTGCCAATTTGTTTACTGTGATTTCTCGTAAACAACCGCTAGTCTTCCAATTCTTACTAATTACTATTGGTTACTTGCAGGATCGACTAGATTGATCCTAGGACACATGTGTCATAAAAGGTTTTTATGTTCAAATCCATGATCTTTAATTGATTCTTAAAGCACTTACTTAAAGTTGACTATGGAAATATCTTGTTGTTTATGTAAAGATTTGAACTTAAACTTGATTATTGACAATTAAATGTAAAGGTAAGGATTCTTTTAAAAAGTAACAGTTTCTGGGAAATAAAATAAAGGTTTAAAGATAAATGAGTTTCTGGAGAGACAAGTGTTTAAGGACGAAACAAAATAAAGACATGGAAGGGAATCGAAATGTTCTAAGAGAAAAAATGTAGGAAACTGGAAATAAATGTAAATAAACTTGCATTTAAATTATAAAAGAACATGATGTTCTTAACGTACATGATTTCTCCTTGACTCGTTTCCCTTTCGATTGCGGTAATTTGAGTGTTTGAGAATTTTAAGTACATAAAGTGAACACACCAAAAATCTAATAGAAAACATCTATTTATAGTATTCGACCCTAACGGTCCTCTGATAATATTACGTTTAAGACATGCAAACCTTCTTCGTTCGCTAATCTCCACGCGTCCTTGAATGGCGCTCTTATTCAAAATTTGAATCTTGGTCCTTCATTTGAAATTGAATTCTTAGATCATTTGAATTCGAATGAGCCCTTTGTTTGGACCACTCCAGCTAATGTACTTTTCCAAAGTAAATTTCTTCATACTTTAAACGTTAAGAGTTTTAGTCGAAATGTCATTCACCATTGGCAATTGAAGAATCCCTCATTTATGGAACCAAAAGGCTCACATTTACTCATCAATAATAAATATTGATTTCCTTTCCAGGTGAATATGAAATATTTTATTCATCTATACCAATTTACTCTTTTCGAAATTGCCAGCTAACAAAAGGGTGTTCCCTTTCAAGTCCAAACAAGTTGCTAAGTGTGCGAGCGGTCGGGCATAATACTTCTTATAGCTGCAACGCCAAGCACGAGTTGCAATTGTGAGGATGCGGAATTGAACTTTCATAAAAAAATTGCAACCCACCAAAAAATATGAGTCGAACTACGACGCTCTGACTTTCCCATTGCACGAGGGAATACATAGGCATCTTGTCACGGGGCTCGACCGAGCAAAATTTGTAAATACTTCATTCTTTTTCCTGTGTTTTCTTTATTTTCTCTCTTTCACATGCATTGTAGCGATTAAGCGATAGATAGATAAACACACCCATTAGATAGAAAATAGAAGTGGATACCGTAGAGTACTACGGGCGTGTGGGGTGTTAATACCTTTCCCTTGCGCAACTGACTCCCTTACCCGATCTCTTGGTCGTAAGACAATGATTTCTTCCCCTCAGGTTTACTCGATGTTTTCCTTTCCTCTCGCGGGATAAAAAAATGTTCGATGGCGACTTCATTGATATTTCTATCAGATGATTTTAGCCAAGTAGTTTCACTATGCACCAGTGCTACATTTAGTTAATGAGTTACCTTTGTGGATAAAAATAGATGTCATTGGTCTATGACCACTACCCATAAAAGGTAGTCTGGTAGACAGAAGAAGAAAATGGACAAGGAGGCTAGAGAACAAGTGAGACATGAGTCACAACTTAAACAAGCAAAATTTCGTATCAAATATAGTCGGTGTCATAAGGATGGGCACAATAAGGCCACATGCAACCTGCCTCCCTCAGTGACTCTTTCAACTCCACAACCATCTGCTACGCAAGCTGCCTCCCTCAGTGACTTTTTCAACTCCACAACCATCCGCTACTTTAACTCATGAAACACCATATGTTACTTCAAGTCAACGACCACCCAAAATGAAAAGGAGACTTCAAAAAGGCCTTAAGACCTACTATGTGCCAACCCTAGTAGTTAAACAATGTCAATTTATGACTTATAATTCTAACCCTAATGTTTGATATAATGACATATGGCTTATACCGTGTAAATGTTTTTTTAGAGTGACAATGTATTTCCATTAACCTTTAAAATAAAGGCACATACATGCATTTGGAAATATATAAATTCAGAATAAATAGTTAATTTATCAGTTACCATCATTTATAGTTAGTTTATCTAGACTTTGAATAGCTTCCTATAACTAAGGTATTGTTTTGTCAAGTTTTCCGATTTATCATTGACAGTTCTTGGTGGTATTCCTAGTCTTTGACTTTAGATGTAAAAACATTAAAATTTGAGGATAATTTACACACGTATAACACCTGGTTTCAAAGTCAACCTAGAATTAATTGGAATCATATTCAAAACCAAGCGGGCAAATACCGCAGGCCAAAAAAGTCACCCAGGTGCCATGGGATGGAATTTACAAATCCACGTAGAATTTTCTATTGTTAGGTTTTTTTTGTTCTGATTTCTCACATGAATTAATGATTCCTTCAATTTGATCCAAGTGTTCCAGACTCAACCAAATTACACGCCACCAAATTAGTACTATGCTCGTAGGTCAACATTTCAAATAATTATCATAATGTGACATTCGGCTTTTTATTTATTGCATTCTAACTTTTCCTCAAATATATGCTGTTAATTTATTGTTATCTAATTTTCAAAGTCTTCAAAATTTAAGGGCAAGAAATGAACTCAGAATTTGTAGGTCCCCTAAATGTTCAAACTTTTTTCAGTCAAATTTTTTATAAAAGTTTTTTATTTTGTTTTTTTGTTTTTGTAAAAAAAACTACTTTTTTTAATTTTCTGATTTTTTTAAATGAAAAAACCTTTTTATTATTTTCAAGGAATAAATTGCATGTAAATTTGTTTTATGAAAAAAAAACAAAAGTTTTTGGTTCTAAACAAAATTTTCAAAAAAATAAGCATTAAACCTCCTATTTAGACCTCTAAAAAAATATTAGAGGTAAAAATAAGTGATAAAAAAAATACTAAAAATAAAGAGGTAAATCAGTGACTAACTAATAAGATTTTGTGATTTAAAATTTTCTTTTACGCTTATCTCTCTAATTAGTCAACATGTATGTTTAGTTTTACTTTTGAAGAAAGTAAATTAATTCTTACATATAGAAATGTATGTTTAATTTTATATAAGTATATTTAAGAATAAATCATTATATATATATATATATATATATATATATATATATATATATATATATATATATATATATATATATATATATATATAAAAGTAAATTTTATGCGTGTCTAAATTAGAATTTGAACTTAGAACTTTTGATTAAGTTGGAAGAGACATGTGTAATATCATTCAAGTGCTCTTGAGTACAATCTTTTTTATTTATCATTGATAGTAGACTTTAACTATAACTTTGACTATTATAGGTGTAGAAACATTAAAATTTTAGGATAAATTGCCGAGCTATGCTATCTATACACTAGATTTCTTACGCCGTATGTTACACCAAAACTATTAGCAAAGAGAAATACTACGCACAAAGATCAAGACAATAAAAACCATTTAAAAAATAGAATGTATGCATTATTCGTATAAATACATGGTGTAGTGTACAAAATAGGTGTCAACATATCGTTTTTCTAAATTGCCCATGAGTAATACCTGATTTCCAAATCAACGTAGAAATAATTGGAATCATATTTTTCAATATCAAACAGGCGCGGGTCACAAAAGCTTAATCTCATTTGTAAATCTATTTAATTATAAAGGATGATGTCAAATACTACCCAAAAAAAAATCTTTTTAAATCTATCAAACTGAGGACATGTTATAAATTTGAATTAAAATGTGATATTTTATTTAACCATATTTTATAAAACATCAAATTAAATACAAAATAACGATTAGATATCTTAATTTTTTTAATGAAAATAAGTTAAAAATAGCTTATGAATAATGTCAGAAGCTTCCAAATAAAGAGTCTTATAAAATTTATGTCATATCACCGTCTTGCATTTCTAACACAATGGTTCCACATCTTTATATATTCTGCATGAATATTAAGCTCTATCACATTGTTATTCTCATTGGAATCTCTTATAATCGTCATTCCAAGAAAAGAAAGGATGAGGAAAGGGAAAACCCTATACCTATATTAGAGAGTTGAAATTCGAAAGGAAGAACAAAATAAGAAAGTTTGACTCAGAAAATGGAGAAAATGCGAAGAGAAAAGTTATTATGATTCTCTGTCATTTTGATCGCGACTTTATCGTCTATTAATCAGCAGACTGCAAGTGCACAGTCCTATCGCGTAGTTTTAAAAGATATCGAACCCACAGAGACTATAAATCGAACTATTGTTATCCTAAGTTACAGTATACAGCTAAGGCGAATAATTCTTTAAGATTTTTGGTTAAGGAAAATATAATAAATAAATAGATATTAGTATGTAATTCGTCTAACCTAAGGGAATCTGAATTTCCACTGACGTGTTACTTAAGTTGAATAAAAATCCTATTTCAGCAAACAATATTCATCTAAAGATCCTATCTCAAACTGTCGCTCTATTGATTCGGATCATGTAATTAAATCCTAACGTATGCTCTCGCTATCCCGCCGAATATAAAAACACTTTTTGAAAATAAATAAAGTTTAATCTCTTTTAAAATGCTGTCGCAGTCTTTAAAATTAATACCTAGTATCCACTATCTGGTTCTAAACCTCAAACTGTCGCTCTGTTGGTTTCTAACCTTAGTCCAGTTTATTAACCTCAAACTTTCGCTCTGTTGGTTTCTAAACCTTTTAATAAATTAAAATAGATACCTAAGTCAGAAATAATATTTTTAACAACGTAACATTATGCCAGTTTACTTTAGGTTCCTTTGGATCGATTAATTTACATACCAATATCGAAAACAATTTAGCCAAACATATTAATTAATTTAGACATGCATAAATAATACGATTCGATATATTTAAACATTTCCACAATTAAATAAATAATATCAGGCAACAATAAATAAAATAAAATAAAATAAATAAATAAAACCTGAAATTAAGAATGCTGGAAATAATCTGTTCTTGACTTCTTGAATTCAAAGGAAAAATAAAATACGACAAGGAATAAATAGCACTGATCTAACGTAAGGTTAGATCAGTGAAAACTGGAAAATACAATACTGGAATAAAATTACGAAATGTGAAATAGCGGTTGTTCGGTGAAATGCCGACCACCCTTGATTCTGAAACTGGAACTCCTATTTATAGATGCAATCTGTAACTGCTGTTCCTGAATTTTCTCTGCAAGCCAACGTGAATGTGGAGCGAAAATAGTGCCTTGAGAGTCGGAGGCGGGGGCCTCAAGAATAGGTCAAACGTGGGGACGTGCGTCTCAACTGCTGCGAAAATGGAGGGCCCCACTTGCGAGGGAGGCGGGCGCCTCCACGTGGCCCTTGACTTTGAGACGTGCGTCTCAGAATTGTGGGGAAGTGGTGGACCCCACTTGCTAAGGAGGCGGGCGCCTCCACGTGGCGTGGGAGGTTGAGACGACCGTCTCAGCTGTGACGTGGCAGTGGGCTGCTTGCTGGACTGCTGGGCCACGCGTGTTTGAGCTGGGCTTAGTCTTGGGCCTTTGCTGTAATTGTTTTCTTCTTCTTAACACCTCCCCTTTTACTATATCACACCTTTTGCTTCATATCTTTGCTTTTTAATCCGATTTTTCCTCGATTTTACTTCTTTGCTCGATTTATCTTTATTTAACGCAAATACCTGAAACATAGAAAATACCAACGTAATATAGAAATAAAGTGAAATAATTAAATAAAAACATTAATATTATTTATGAAAAATACATCAAATATGTTATATAAATTCGCGTTATCAAACTCCCCTATACTTAAACCTTTGCTTGTCCTCAAGCAAAAAGTAAAAATGAAAATCACTTAAGCATATGTCAAACGCAATTATATAACACAATTCAATTTGTACTAGGTTGCAATTCACTTCTTTGTTGGATAACTCGAGTTTAGACTTTGACACCAAAATTACCGTAATAACATTAGACAACCCCATTTTTGCAGACCAATTTAAGTCATGAATTATAGCTCGACCTAATACTTTCGTTTTGTTTCACCCGTTTCATTCTGGCGCAATCACATTAAGCCCATTGCCTTACGCGCACATAGTGGAGTAACCGGTTAGTGACTTTGATCTTTATAATCCAGCTAGGAGTCCTGGTAATTATATTTGGTACTCCTTTTACCCAATTACAAATTGCGGGGGATCGGATCGTCATCCGCCCTACCAAGTTCAGCACCAGGGACCACTGAACCAATTCATAATGGATGTTTGCATAAATATTTTATAGTTTCTGCAACCGTTGAATTAAATGATCTGGTAAGGACCATCTAACTTAATAAGTGCATCTTCTAATAAAAATTTTCTCTTAAAAAACTCTTGATCAATCACTTATATTCATCGATTCTCCACGTAGTTTGACGTTTAAGGCGGTGCCGACTGCTTAATAAACTACTCGGGATTACTTTAAAACTAAGTCTTAAGGTGTTGGTATAATAAGTACTTAAATCAATCTAACACATTGGGGGTTTTAAAGTGTTAGGACGATAACAATTTTGCTATGTCGCGCTCGAATTCTTATTTATAAAAATAAGCAACCTTAATACTAGTTGAATACGTCAATAAATGCGTTTTAATTTTTGTTAAAATTTGTCGTTATGGCTCAAGAAAAGGAGGAATTCGAATAAGCACGAAATTTAAACATAAAAGACTAAAATTTCATAAACATGTATTTTATTGAATGGAAATTTTGCAATACATAGAAAAAGAAACAAAAAAGGAAATACTAAATAGAGCAAAGAAACGAACAAAGAAATGTTCTGACTCCCCCAAACTTAAAATAAGCATTGTCCTCAATGCGATAAAACCAGGAGAAATCAGAAAGGGGAAGGGTGGTCACTCGAGCAGGGAATCTTAATTTGCATGCCTTTTTAGTACTACATGTGACTTAGGAAAATAAGGAACAACTTTGTAGACCACATGCATACATATTATATACTTGCATATATATATATATATATTATAAATAATTCTAGAATTTTAATTTTTAATATATATAATACTAGTATATAATGCTTTTTAATATAATAAATATTGAGAAATATTGATTTGGTATATTAATAGGAAAAATACGATAATTAAAATAATACTCAATTATAATTATAAATATTAACGTGAAATTTTTATTGAGTTTAATTATCGGTATTACGGAAATAGTTCAAGCAGAAGAAAGGTGCAATAGATAACCGACTAAAAATTTAAAATTTAACATAAAATAGAAAAATTGAAAATACGAAAAAGCAAAATTAAAATTTGAATGACTACTCGTTGATTTTCCATCGCCACTTATCAAGCCATCTCACATATCCCTCACCTTTTCTTTTCTTACGTCTGTAGGGCGGTTTATTCTTTCGACATATTGGTAGTGGTTCTGGATTTATCCTAAGTATAAGTTTTCAATTTTTGGCTTAGTGATTTCGTCCATCGCCTCATAAGTTAACCTCACCCTTTTAAAAGTAATTATATCCCTAATTTTATGGTCCTCTAATTTTCGCTTTTTAGGCAAGACTTCCAATAGTGGTGAGTTAGTATGGATATTTTTCAATACCGCAACGTGCGTTTTAGATTGGGAGTCTACCGGAGTTTCCATAAAAAATTTCGGGAAGGGAATCAGTGGGATGTAGTGATTTGGGGTTACAATAGATGCTTCCTTTTCTACCTCTTTTACAACCTCCTCTTCGAACAGTATTGGTTCATTTTTCTCAATCTCCACTATTTTCTCGTCAGAATTTTCCTCGGCCACAATATCACTCTCCTCAAACTCGTCATCACTTTCTAGATTTCCAAGTAGTATTTTCATAATGGTTGTTTCAACATCCACATCTTCCTCAGGTTGAGGTTCTAGAAGGTTTTGTTTGAGTTGGGAGATTTGAGTCTCTAAGAACATGCTGTGAGACGCGAGGGATTCAACCATATTGGTTAGTTGGCTAAGGGTTTCATTAATTTGAAGACTTTGTTTTCGTACTTCTTCATTTTGGATAGTTTGTGCTTCATTTAGGATAATTTGTGCCTCTACAAAGTGCTCAATCATAGACTCTAACCTAGAGTTAGTTATCATCTCATCTGAATCCTCTATTGATGTTTCGAAATTAAAATCTTGTGATTCTTCAGAGTCTTGAAAGTAAGTTAAAGTCTCTTTTTGTGTTTCCCCGAAGCGTTGTATCATTCTACATGATTCATTAAAATCTTCCATTAATATTTCGAGATCAGATTTGTATGGTTTTGGTGGTTCTTCAAAATATTGGGCGTGATAATTATAGGAAGAATTTGGTTGAGGAAAAGTTTGGTTGAAATTATAAGTTTCTTGTGGTTCTTCATAATATGGAGATTGGTAGTTCTGAAGGTAGTTGGGGTAGGAGTAGGTTTGTGAAGCATTAAAGTTTTCCATCAGTATTTCAAGGTTGGATCTATGGGATTCTTGTGGTTCCTCATAATACTGATAATGGGCGTAGGAAAAATTTGGGTCATACATGGTAAATAAAATAAAATGCCTTAGTCTATACGGTGTAACACCAGAGTTACAATATCGACTTAAATAGTCCCCGGCAACGGCGCCAAAAACTTGATCGCGACTTTATCGTCTATTAATCGTTGCAAGTGCAGATCCTATCGCGTAGTTTTAAAAGATATCGAACCCACGAGACTATAAATCGAACTATTGTTATCCTAAGTTACGGACTAAAGCGAATAATTCTTTAAGATTTTTGGTTAAGGAAAATATAATAAATAAATAGATATTAGTATGTAATTCGTCTAACCTAAGGGAATCAATTTCCAGACGTGTTACTTAAGTTGAATAAAAATCCTATTTCACAAACAATATTCATCTAAAGATCCTATCTCAAACTCGCTCTATTGATTCGGATCATGTAATTAAATCTAACGTATGCTCTCGCTATCCGAATATAAAAACACTTTTGAAAATAAATAAAGTTTAATCTCTTTTAAAATCTTGTCATGATCTTTAAAATTAATACCTAGTATCCACTATCGGTTCTAAACCTCAAATCGCTCTGTTGGTTTCTAACCTTAGTCCGTTTATTAACCTCAAACTTTCGCTCTGTTGGTTTCTAAACCTTTTAATAAATTAAAATAGATACCTAAGTCAGAAATAATATTTTTAACAACGTAACATTATGCCAGTTTACTTTAGGTTCCTTTGGATCGATTAATTTACATACCAATATCGAAAACAATTTAGCCAAACATATTAATTAATTTAGACATGCATAAATAATACGATTCGATATATTTAAACATTTCCACAATTAAATAAATAATATCAGGCAACAATAAATAAAATAAAATAAAATAAATAAATAAAACCTGAAATTAAGAATGCTGGAAATAATCTGTTCTTGACTTCTTGAATTCAAAGGAAAAATAAAATACGACAAGGAATAAATAGCACTGATCTAACGTAAGGTTAGATCAGTGAAAACTGGAAAATACAATACTGGAATAAAATTACGAAATGTGAAATAGCGGTTGTTCGGTGAAATGCCGACCACCCTTGATTCTGAAACTGGAACTCCTATTTATAGATGCAATCTGTAACTGCTGTTCCTGAATTTTCTCTGCAAGCCAACGTGAATGTGGAGCGAAAATAGTGCCTTGAGAGTCGGAGGCGGGGGCCTCAAGAATAGGTCAAACGTGGGGACGTGCGTCTCAACTGCTGCGAAAATGGAGGGCCCCACTTGCGAGGGAGGCGGGCGCCTCCACGTGGCCCTTGACTTTGAGACGTGCGTCTCAGAATTGTGGGGAAGTGGTGGACCCCACTTGCTAAGGAGGCGGGCGCCTCCACGTGGCGTGGGAGGTTGAGACGACCGTCTCAGCTGTGACGTGGCAGTGGGCTGCTTGCTGGACTGCTGGGCCACGCGTGTTTGAGCTGGGCTTAGTCTTGGGCCTTTGCTGTAATTGTTTTCTTCTTCTTAACACCTCCCCTTTTACTATATCACACCTTTTGCTTCATATCTTTGCTTTTTAATCCGATTTTTCCTCGATTTTACTTCTTTGCTCGATTTATCTTTATTTAACGCAAATACCTGAAACATAGAAAATACCAACGTAATATAGAAATAAAGTGAAATAATTAAATAAAAACATTAATATTATTTATGAAAAATACATCAAATATGTTATATAAATTCGCGTTATCACATTTATAAAGTCGGAGTGCATATGTTACATAAGATATCATTTCTCAACAATAGGTACACGCCAATGGTTAGTGGGAAGGGCATTTACTCTTTAGGATTGACACATGCAATATAATCAAAGGATAATAACGTTTGTGCATTCCCAAGACAAACTCATCATGACAGAGCATTTAATGCTTCATATGTCCCCCATTTTTAATGCTTGATAGATTGTCCCTCCAAACCTCATTAAGGGACTCTCCCTCAAAGCCTTATTTGGAAAATTCATCCACCAAACATCGCATAAGAGACTTTCATCCCAGAGTTTTAGAAAGATTGTCACTCATCCAATTTAACCACTTCGCCCTTCCTAGTCCTTGTGCTTGAGAGACTAAATTGAGATAGATTTTATTGGGTTTTAGAAAGATCTTCACTCACCCAATTTAACCACTTCGCCCTTCTTAGCCCTCGTGCTTGAGAGACTAAATCGAGATGGTTTTTATTGGGCTTTAGAGGAAATAGCCCATGATCTGATTAGTCTAAAAATGTCATTAAAGGCCATTATATGAAATGGGTGGGTGTGAACTCTGATTTCTTGACTAGAGTTTAGGTCGCCTGATCCAAATCCATATTCATTGCTAACAAATTGCTCTCATACGTGTTAAATGATGTGTTTCCAAAAGGACCGGTTTAGCCAAAATTGCAAAGGAGGAAATAGTCTAATTCGATCTAGAAGTAAGAACATGTCTCCCTACTCCCACATTTGCTTAGGATGTTGAGAAAAGTCTATTTCCTATTTTAAGATTCGACACACACACACACACACACACACACATATATATATATATATAGGTGGCGGCAAAGCGGGCGGCCCACCCCATTTAAGCCCGTCCAAAAGCGGGGTGGGGCGGGCCAACTTAGGCGTCCGAGCTCAAAATTCAAGCTCGCTTCGTTTACTAACGAGTTGGCGGGTTGGCGGACCGGCCCGCCAAATTTATATATTTTATATTAAAATTTGATTTACTACATAATTTATAAATTTTTTAATTATATTACCAAAGAATCGATAAAATATTTTTCAACTCATAATATAATTTCAGCATGTGTTTGTCCAAATAGTTCAAAAAATAAAATAAATAAAGATCAATTACAACCAAAAAAATAACAAATAAACTCAATTACAATAAATAAAAAATATCAAAATAAAAACTAAATGTTACATATCATCCTAATCCTATTTAAAAACTAACTACTAAAGAACCATATTAAGATTTTATACAAGACAAACAATTATAACAATTACACTACATAAAACATCGCAATGCATAAAATAGTAGTGCATAAAATATCAACACTTGACTTTCTCAATATTTACATCATGAAGATCACTCGTATATCGGTTGATTCCTTAATAGTTAAATCATAAATCTGTCACACATATACACTAATCGAATCCTTCTTTTCTTAATATCAACATATGTTTCGACAGAAAACATGTGAGCTAATGTATTGAAAATTTAATAATTATGCATGTCATACAATTGTTCTTTTATTTTAAAATTTTTCAATCAACACATGTATTAGAAAGTTATAAAAAGAATATTGAACTTATAATTCAATATATCTGTATAATACTTTAAAATACAATTTAATTAACATAATCCTAAAAAAAAAGTGTTATTTTTATAGTTAAAATTATTTTAATTCGAAATAAAAAATAAAAAAATTTAACGAAAATCCCGTAGGTAAAACCCGCTCCGCCCCCCTCGGCCCGTTTTTTAAAGTGGTTAGGCGGAACATATCAACTTATGTATATATGTATGTATGAATGTATCTCAACTTATAGAATTAAGAGACAATTCACTTTTTATAAATTCAATACACTTAAATACTCTTGTAATCATCCTGGTAAGTAAAATCCTCATCAATATATTTTCACAGCTTATACTTTGATATGACTAATCAAACTAGAAACATTTCTAAAAAAGAACTCTAATTATGTATAAATTAAAATATATCAAAATATTTATCTACCAAAATTAGTATACACAGACAAAAAAAAAATATTACTAGTACATATCTAAATCATCAAAGTCAAAAACTAATGCTCGTATGAAAACTTATGCTTATACATAAAATTATAACAAAGTGTAGAAAGCGATCTTTTAAACCTATGGGTTTTGTTTCTGTGTGTAGATGTAATCTGTGTGGGCTACAAGTGTTCTCCTCATCAAACAATCATCTTCGTTAACACCCTTACAATTTTCTTCTATGTCGAACTCATCTTCCAAAACCTTCAATTATCACGTTCAAGATAAGAAGATTATCAATTAAACAATACAATTTGATTTCACTAAAGTTCTTTAACTATTTGAGTTCAATGAATTAAAGTAACTTACCTCATATTGAGTATTGGTTGAGATAGGGCCAAGTCTTGTTGCATGTGTGAAGGTTAAGAAGAGGAAGAAGAACACTATCAAGCAAAGAGGAGAACTAACTTTAGACGACATTTAATTATTTGTTTTCTTGATCAATTGCCTATTGCGTTGTAATGCAGCAACAATAGGACCATGTGATCTGTTTATATAGATATTTAGTGTCTTGTTGGGGGCTACTTTACTTTTAGATTCTCACGTACTTATATTTCCCTTATACTTTTCAAAAGAGAAAATGAAGGATACATAGAAAATTGGAACTTTATTTATTTGGATGGATGGTTTGAAATGAAAAGGAATAGAGTTGACTGATAAATAATGAGATTGAGATTTTGTTGTTCGAATTTCTAAATGAAGCGGAATGTGATACGATAGTGTCTATTTTATCATATTCTATCTAATCCTTCAATTTTTATTTCATTTGATTGGGAGTTATGTTATGGAATGAACTAATTTGTTTTGTTTCATTCCTTCAAATTATATATAAAAAAATTATATAAACAATGAAATGAAATCTTTGTTCCATTTCACTTTGCTCCACTTTATTCTATCATGTTCCATTCTGTTCCGTTCTAGTTTATCAATCCAAATGTAGCCTAAAAGAATGACATCATCACTATTCAATAGTGGAATTAGTGTTGTTCAATAAACGAGGAGGCAAGGCTTGTTGCGATGATCCTACAAGATTAACACTTAATTCACTAAAAGAGTAAAAAATCATGCGTGAATGAGAATACATTTGTATATCTGAGAAATGGTTTGCATATCGTCTAAATAGGAAAATGAGTTGGCAATTGAAAGCGTGGAGTGAGACGAGGATCATAGTCAGTCGTCAAATAGATTTGTTTGGTTAGTAGAGCTCACGAATGTGAAATTTCCTGCTCAAAGAGAGAATATAAAATTTACCTGTTATGTGCTTGACTTCTTTTGTCTTTATATTGGGCCATTATCTTTGGACATTGTAGACAATAAAAAACTGTTTTCCCCTAAATCCTTATTTATGCTCTGCAAGATAAGGATTTATAATATGCGCTCCTACTCGGTCATTAGATACAAGGACACGGAAGCCTTTGACGACATGTCATCATCATCATCATCATCAACAACAACATCATGCGCTTTAAATTCTTTCCTTATAATATGTAACATTTCATTGGGAACGACTGTCATGTGTCCCTACGCTAGTTGGTGATGATGTCCCCTCTTCATTAGAGCGCTTGGATGAGTAACTTATAAGAGGCTTTTAAAGCGTCATTTTGACCTTTTTTTTAACCATTAACGACCTGCAAAAGAGTTTTTCTACTTTCCTTGTCATTTTTCTTTGTGAGCTTTCTTGTTCCACCATTTGGTCAAGTTCATACAATCTTGTTTATTGGTACTTGACATGTATGTTTGACCAAGGTACTTAGAATAATGTACATTTGATATCTTTGTTTCTTTCTCGAGAAATTACATCTATTGTTAGCATTTTCTACTAGGAGTACTTGTGTTTGAACTTGCTTGCTTGCCATATCTTGTATGTATTTGGATTTTCTTCGTAGTATTCTTGATTATGGAAATTGCATCAACTTCGATTAAAAATGCAAGTAGAGATGTCTTGGGCGACTGGGGGGACCAGGAAATATCGAGGATCGTTTCTACTTTTAGTTGTAAGGGTGTTTAGACAAGACTTTAATTAATATGGGTCCTTCATCTGATTGAGGAGGGTTTCTCCCGGATGGAGATAAGAGGATATACAACCAATTTAATGGGTTTTTCATTCCCTTTCGTGAGTGCTTATTATCTCTCATAAGTTTATATATTCCATTTAATGAATTTGAGATTAGTGTTATAAAGAACTTGATTATCTCCCCTTCGCAATTGCATCGGGTGAGTCAGTTGTTTGTCAAGATTTTTCAATATTGGTATGAGTACAAAGTGCTAAGTCGATTGTGACACTATTTTTCCATTTCTTCAAGACGCAAAATAATTAGAATTATGTGATGGGTTTATGTATGCTTTCTTTGAGGCAAACTAATAGGTTCTTAAAGAAGCTCACGTGAAGATTTGCAAACTTGAACATGGTCCTCCACCTATGTGCATAAATTTCTTCCTCAAATTTTGGATCTAGATTCATTTCTTGATAGAGGCAAGATTCTATGTCTACAAAGAGGAAGACTTGTCCCATGAAGAGTTGTATTTGAAGTTGAAATAAGTGGCCTTCTTCAATGAGTTTGCCTATGTCGGTGGCGTCGTTCCACCCAACACAACATCGAGAAAATGGTTGAAAATGTTCATTCAAACCTGCAAGTTGGTGGATGTTAAACCAAGAAAAAAGGAAAGGAAGACCATTTTTGGTAAGTGACATACAAATTCCACTTTCTTGATTATTTTCTTAAACTACCCTTCCTTTGACATCTTTGTTGTTAGTTGAGATGAAAAGTGAAGAGCAATGCGGAAGATGAGGAGAGACCTTTGAGCTACCTCTCTTCTGGTTGGTATTCTAAGTACATTGTCTATTGGGGAAGCTTTTGTAGGACAACTGACTCTAAACAAAAGAGGGCGTGAATTGTGTGGGTTTGAAAATCGATATTAAAATAAAAATCTTTAAAAATTAGAGTTTAAAACAAGTTTATAAAATAAATGAATGATAAGTAGCAGAATAAAGAAAATCAGACATAAGGAAATGTAGTGGAAACAAATAACTGAAAAATAAAGAGTTAAGAGAAGAGAAAGATACACAAGAGATTTATAGATGTTCGTCCTAATGATTTGGCATACTTCTCTTCCCGAGAATTCCTTCTTGAGAGTTTCCACTATAATGTAAGCTTTTGACATATTTTTCCCACTAGCCTTCTTACAAAAGAATTTGAGTTTTTCAATAGATTTCCTCCCAACAAACACTAAAGTTTAAATTACGGAAACCTCACAACCCAGATATGTATCATTAGGACAATATCGAACTAACTTAGATCTTTAAACAAAAACCTAAGCCCACAAACCAAAAATGATTTTTAATTATGAAGATCTCTAAACCAAATAAAGGTTTTAACAGGTTTACCTCAACAACCAAACAAGAGCTTTTCAATTAGTTTAGCTCACAACCAAAACTAAACTTCTCACAATGAGATATTACTATAATGCCCTTACACTAGACCCAAACACCTCACAGAAGATAAATTTCAATCTTAAAAGCACTAAGACAAACGTTAAGACATAGAGAAAGATGATGGGGGGAGAGTGATATAAAAGTATTTAAAATATTTTTTTCTAGTGTGAAATTATGGAAATCCCTCTATTTATAGAAAAAAAAATAGTGGTTGAAAAAGTAAAGGATCCATGGGTCTTTTAAAGCCCATAGTTGATTATACCATAGAGAGAATCGATTATGCAGTACAAAAAAAATGAAGTTTTATAAAGGCCACTTCCACTAATTGATTAAGATACCTAATAATTGATTATTAGGGTTACAAAATGATAATCGATTAATTGATTTTTCCGTGTAAATAACCATTATAATTGATTAGAAGGATTATTTAACCTATTAGCTAGGAACGACATTTTTTGGTTGATTTAATAAAATAAGAGATTTTCAATCTATAAAATGTGTATGCGTGTGTGTGTGTGTGTGTGTTTGATTTTCCTTAGTAAATTCGAGAGCTAGTATTATACCTTTACAAACACGAGTCACTAGACATAAGCATGACGAGCTTTCATGCTTCCTATCTTTCAAATATATGAAGCTTCAAGTTCCTTGATACATTATATTTCACTTTAGAGCTTCACTGAAACCTTGAATCTTCTTCCTGATGATACTTCAAATGACTTTTCATGATATACACCATCATTTGACATGCTACTTGATCAAAGATCTTCGTTGACTCCACCAAAAACTACTTGCCATTAGGTATTGTCCTATAATGATAGGCTTTCATATCTTGATATACAATTACCACAACTTGATCAAAATATAGATTATCTTTGATATCTTGATCTTTCAACTTGATCACCACATCAGAAGGCGACTTTTCCTCATAATGTTGTCATCATCAACACCAAATAGGCTTGATCTACACTTCTTATGAAAACTTCTTCACTTTAGAGTGTTTTCAACATCAAAACAAAATAGAACATTGTAGAAATCATACCTGAAAGTACATATATCCACAACTTCTACCTATGGTACACCCTTCAGTTTTGTTGCTCGAATCACTCATCCTCTAGTTTAAATGGAAGTTTTGGTTTCTCCTAATCGGATCATGGTAAATGTCGTTAAACCTCCACCGCAGTCGGAGGGTGAGATTGTTATGGATTATATCCCTAAGCTTAAAGAAATTTAGGGATAAAAAATTCTTGGAAAATTTCTTCATCTCAGGTTGTAGGAGAGCAAGCTTTGGTTGAAGTGGAGCGATCTCTCGTGCTACTAGCTTTCATTGGCTTGAGGGTGACCAGGGATTTTAATTCCATAATTTATTAATAATATCACTCTTACTTCGAGGATATTCCCAAGGAATATGGATATGGGAGTTAGCAGAGTTCGCTTATCACACATGTTAAGCATCAACCATCTTGGTTTTTGGGATTGTTGGAGGAGGTAAGTCTTCTTGTCTGATCGTCTTTGATAGGAGGTGTATATGATTAAATAATGATTTAATACTATCACTGTTGAGCATAAACGATGGCTAGAATAAATTTGAGGGGCTTTAACTCATTTTTGGCTACATAGCCCTTTAATTATCTTAAGTCTTAACACCTTAGTCGAGAAGGTGAAATTGCTTGGTCAGGAAGTGATAGAGAAGAACGAGACCTTGGATTTTGCTAAGATATATTTATCCAATGTGGATGCTTCTCAAGAAGAAACAAATTGGTCCTTGGACCCTAGTTGTAAAAAAATAGAAGAGCTTGAAAAGTCTTTGAAAGAATCTCGAGAAGGTCAGAAAAACGTTGAAGACAACCTCTGCGAGACGCGCCTCGAGAATCTTTATTTGTCTAAGAATTTGGCCAAATCAATAGAAAACTTTATTCCTTATGACTACTTTGAAAGTTCCTTGATACATGTGGATCATTTTTATCATATCAGTCGGATCTCTAGAGGGTAAGTTCATCTTGATCATGCTATTAAAGACAAGGAGGTATTTTCCTTTGTGAACTTGCCCTTTTTATGAATGTGCTTGTACCCATACTATGTAAATCCAATAGATAAGTAATATTTTTTGTTCCTGTAATATATATTTTAGTTTGATACTTACCCATATTTTTACATGTTTTGCGTTATTACTTAGTCTCGAGTTTGTATCTTTGGGACACAGTTTTTCCCCAAAGTTGAGATTAAAAAATTATTAGACTTCAATGAGAATCGTTATTAACCAAGAGTAGATATCATTCCCTGCCCCCAGGTGAAAACCTGGTTCGAGGTTGACGTATGGAAGACACACCACTATCTCTAGAGTGGATAACTTTTAATCCTTCCCAAATATCCCAACGACTATTGTCACTTTGATAAAACGATCATTATATTCATGTCGTGTTTCCTTATTTCCCGGGTAATCCCACTAAGGACAACCATAATAATGAGTTGACGCTTTCAGACAGTGAAATGGGCAGTAAAGACTTAACAAAGGTCCTTCCACAGATTTATGATTTCGTTTGGGAGGCTTTAATACCTAGTCGTTGTTGATTAGGTTAGGGTTAATGCAAACATTTTTCACTTTACATTCCCATCAGAATGGTATTAATCCAATCGATTGTCCACGTGATTGACGTGTTCGTCCAAATCTCGTTCCCGTCATAGCTTTGAAGCTTGGGAGTTTCTTAAGTGACCTTAGACTTCTACTGTGTAGATTACGGGTGGACAAGGGATTTCTCTTCATATCTCCCTTCTACAAGGACAATGGACCTTTAGAGGAATGTGTATGTCGCCCAACTTCACAGTTGGGGGAAAGGTTATAATGTCTTCGACAATGGAAACACCATGGTTATCTTGGAACTTCCCTTCGTGAAATCGTTGCTCTAATGGATGTCGATTTTGGAATGAAGACTCAATCTCTTTAGGAGGCACCTTCTTGCATCACATTGCTCTTCGAGTTAGTGTGTTATACGATCTCTTAAATTCTAAATATCATTTCCTCCAAGTCTAGTGAATTTGGTTGCTACACCCTATTGTAAACATTATTCAGCAGATCCTTTGCTTCATGCACGCTGAGGTTAACCTTTAACAATTGAAAGTTGGGGAACATTTTCTATCCAGGTATCTCAGGCACTGGTGGATGTTTGAACGAAGGCTCGCCAAAGTGAAATTATTGTGCGAATTCGGGGAACATAAGATGTTGGAATACTACCCGGTCTTTCCTAGGTTGAACGAGATATTTCCGTGAAAAAGAAGGAAAAAATGTTAATAAGACTAGCTCTTTTACTCTTTGAGGAAAAGGTATTGAATACTTGATAACTTGAGCAACAGTGACAATAACTTCTCGTTGAGCGAAGGCGTGAATGACTTTGGAAGCCATCTTAGTAGATGGATTTGAGAGAGGATTTGACAAAAGGAAGTCATAATTCAAGGAAAGTGATAGAGATGTGGATATTTTTACTTCGAGTGGAGGAGATTTGAACTTCCGATGAAGGAGATTTGATCTTCTAATGAAGGAGATCTAAAGTTTGAAAGCAATGCAAATTATATTTTGATTTCAGCAAATGGCACCAATATTTCGTAGTGGAACCACAATTGATCAGCAAACGAGGAGGTAAAACTTGGTATAATGATCTTAAGCTTCGAATGCGGCGGAGAGGAGATTGATCTGCAAAATTATCACTCAAGCACTCAAGTCAAAAAGAGAATGAAAAGCAATATTTGAATGGTAATGGATTTGAATACTTGAGAAATAATGTGCTCTCCCTCTTAAATAAGAGAAGCAATTAGCAACTATAAACGTAGAAAAGGCGTGGATCGCAGTCAATTGTCAAATATATCTGAACGGCGTACAAAGCTTCTGAATATATAATTGTCTACTCAAAGGAAAAATAAAGTCTACCTACTTTGCACTTGATTCTTTTTACATTACTATTGAGTCATTATCTATAGGCCTTGTAGACGACAAATAACACTCAAGACGGTTTTATAGAAATAAATTAAGTCAAAATTCTAATTCAATTAAATAAATTAGAGTATTATTCAATCAAATATTTATTTTCTCTTAAAATATCCGTGGAATGAACTAATATTAAGATTCGCATAATGACTTTGACTTAAATTTAATGATGAAAATCATGACAAAACATGATGAAAGCATCAACACGCGTAAACAACAATGTAATGCAAAATTGGTTACATGAATTTTCAAGTTGTTCTTGAAATAATGTATTTGGCATGCCTAAAAGAGAAAAGTATAAACTTCAAGTAATGAATGAGAAGATGCAAATGGGTGGACAGTGCTTTTCGCATTTGGTATACGGTTGCTGTGGGTGGGGCTGTATGACTTAGTAAAAGATGGACGCAAAAGAAAAGTTGAGAAGCTTTGAGAAGCTTTTTCATTTATTATTTCTAGTGACAATCTAGCTAACTCACTATCTTTCTATCATCATCACGAGTTCCTTGTCAACAAGATCATCTTTCAAATATGAAAGCATTAAGGGGTTTTTTGCATGTGGAAAATATGAGAGCTCGGTTATCTTTTTAGAAACTTGAAAGTGCTAGATTATACAATTAGATTAGTTTTGTTTTAAAAAATAGTTGTTTTTATAAATGAAAGATTAAATAAGTTGGGTTGGGCTTTCAAAATTCACTAGAATTAGAGTTAGAGAATATCTTAAGAATCAAAGAATGCTTTACCTATATATTTATATTAGATTATTCATAATAAGAATTCTTACATTTAAGAATGAGAGTTGAACCATAACCATTTTAATATGTGAGTTCATTTTTATTAACTAAGTTAATATTCGCACAAAACTAATTATGTTATTTTGTGAAGAATCCACAATTGATTGTTTTTTCGAATATTATGTTTTTATTAATATTGATCTATGTTTTTAATAAAAAGAATATTAGCGATTGCCCATAATTTTTATTTTTAAATGTTTATTTTTTTATTTTTTTATTTTACAATTTTTTTTATAATTATTTAATACAATCAAATTTATATTATTATTAATTATCTTACAATAAAATAATTCACATTAAATTAATATTTATGTTTAAATATAATTTATATATCGTATTAAATAAATTTGTCAGTGCGGATACATGAGTGTCTTTCTAATTATTCATAAAAAATATTAGCATTAAGAATGAGAGTTGAACCATATCCTTTTAATATGTAATTAATTTCTTATCAATTGTTAGTGCATAAGAGGATGAAAACCAAGAAGAATAAGATAATATATTTGTTGCTCTGCAATAACTGTTATAAAAGAAAGATTAAAAATATGACAACCACCGCTAATTTATTTATACACACATACTAGAGCCACATAGGCAATATACTAAAAATATTAAATTATCTTTCAATATCATCCTTTAATTTAGAATTTCCTAATCAAAACTAACAACACCAATTACATTCCTTAAGTTGAGAAATTGATACGTCTTGAAGCCTTTGTCAGAACATTTGTCAACAGCTTTTGGGTGCTACAGTTTATAATTTAGTACTTTATTATAGATTTGACTTCTCAAAAAATGATACATTGTCGCAATATGATTGCTTCTCTCATGCAGTACAAAGTTCTTGACAAGATTGATTGCAAGTTTGTTATCAATCATCACCTTCATTGACGTGTCTATCTTGATCTTCAAATCCTACAGTACATTCAGAAGCCAATTAACATCTTGACATGCAACTACAACACATACAATATACTCACCTTCACACGTTGACAGTGCAACAACATATTACTTTTTAGAACACCAAAAAATAGGACCTCCCAAAAATTTGAACAAATATTCAATTCAGTTTTTAATAACCACTTCAATAAAAATTCAATTAACTGTTAAAATGGTTCAATTCAATTTAAAACTAGTTTAGAGTCAATTTATATTTATAAATTAGTTTATAATTAGTTTGCAATTTGAAATCAATTTTATATTTTGAACTATTTTAATCTCAATGTTTCTATTCATAAAAGTTTTTAAAATCAATTTTTTTTCCAGGAAACATAATTATTTTGAGAAATTTTATTTTTCTCGAAACATATTCTTTTTTCATAAAATTATATATATTTTTTCAAAAGACTTTTATTTTCGTAAAATTGTTTTTAATTTAAAAAAAAAACATTTGTATTTTTTTTAGAAATTATTTATTTTTTGAAAAATATTTTTATATCCAGAACACTTTTATTTTTAGTTTTGAAAAAAAAAATCGAAAAACTTTTTTTCCAATTTTTTTATAAATATTTTTTCTTTTTTTTCTTCAGAAAATCATTATATTTTAAGTAATTTTTTAAAATTAATTTATTTAATCAAACCAATTTATAAAAAAAAGAAAAAATTGATTTTGAATCAGTTTTAAACTGAATTTGAATTGTTTTAATTAAATGAATACGTTTTTAACCATTTAATTTGTTTATTTTTTGTATGATTCAATTCAATTCAATGAACCATATTTTTGTTTCAATGTGTTTAGGCTCTATGCCCCCTAGTTTTTGTACTTCTTTTTCTTTTATCTATATATAATGTTTAATTTAAAAATGTACTTCTCATGTCAACTCTTTCTCCACACCAATCAGAGACTGAGTAACTCATCAGCTCTGAATTAGTCTTTTTTTCCCTTAAGGGAATAATATTTCATACTTTAAAGTTTCCTTTACATATCTCAGAATCCTGACAACAGCTTGGTAATAAGACAACTTAGATTTACTCATGAACTTACTAACCACTCCAATTGCATATCAAATATCAAGTATGGTATTACACAAATACCTCAAAGAACCAACCAACTATTTAAAGATTATAGCATTCACACCCCCACCTTCAGAATCATAATCCAATTTATGATTGGTTTGTGAAGGTGTGACATCAGCCTTACAATTCTGCATCTTAAATCTCTTAAGAAGCTCAAGTTCATACTTCAGCAGGTGCAAAATGATACCCTTCTCAAAGTGCAAAATATACATCCTATAAAATATACCATATTTTCCAAATCAGTCATCTCAAACTCATTTATCAGCACCTCATTGAACTTGGCTATACCTTCTGGAAAACTACCTATTAGCAATATGTCATCAACATAGAGACACACCAGAATCATATTGCCTCCAAAATGCTGCACATAAACGCCATATTCTGTCTCACATTTTTTAAACCCATGCTTCTTGAAAAATGAACCAATCTTCAAGTTCTAAGCTTTGTGTGCTCGCTTCAATCCATACAAGGCTTTATGCAACTTGTACATCATCCTTTTCTGATTCTTTTTCATAAATTCAGGAGGTTGTATATACATCTTCTTGTAACAAACCATTCATAAATGCATACTTCACATCCAAATACATCAGATGACATTTCATATTCGTAGCTATATCAATCACCAGTCAGATTGTTTCATGTCTAGCTACAGGCACAGATACCTCAAGGTAATTTAGCCTAAGTTTTTGGAAGAAAACCTCTAGCCACTAGTGTAACACCCCAAATTCTACCTGGAAAATATATCAAAAATTAGAGTATTTAAAATTTTCAACAAAACATAGGATGCCGCATTTTCAACTTTAAAATAATACATAAAACTTATTATAACATATGCATAACACTTTTAGCAATCAGAGGCTCATATAATAACTTACATCATCTTTGAACACAAAACAATCTTTTATTTATTACGCAGCGAAAATTTATGAGTCATACAACTTAAAACAACCGATCATCTTTATTCACTCAAAATAACTAGAAACATCATGTTCAACTTCCAAAATACTGAACAACTTTTATTTCACAACATTGCATAAGGTTCAACAATTATACTAATAACAACAAGAATCAACAATACGAACGACATAGACAGAACATCCCCCCTGAGTGCTACGTATTAGAGCAAGACACCAACTTGAACTAACAACGACTAATTCTTCATTCTTGAATACCTGCACGTTACCAGTATAAAGGCAAGAGAGAACAAATAGAAAGGGTGAGATATCGGAAAATATAAGCAAAAGTATGATAACTAATATATTAGATATTGAATCATACAATATTCACTACTTCAAAACAAATTACAACATAACAGTCAACAAAACAACATAGTAATGGCAACAACTTCAAAATGTAACTCAAAATGAGACTCGACTATGCACATGCATGTGGATCCATCGGAGTAAACTCCCAACTTAAAATCATGTCAGGTTACCGAGGCATTCACCAAGGCATGAGCCTTCAACTTTCAACGTGTGTCAATCCAGGCCAACATGGTGAGCATACGCTCATACTTAGAAATTCAATGTATGCGACTTAATATGAATGACATACACACAACAGCACCAACAACAATGCAACTCAAAACAACATAATCAACTTCAACTTTAACATTGGCTATTTAAGCCTACAACTCAAAACAACATAACCAACTTCAACTTCAACATTGGCTATTTAAGCATACAACTCAAGGCTTGTCCAATTTGAGACAAAATCAACCTATTTAAACAGTACCTACAGCTCAAGCAATTCGATATAAATTCAACAAAATAATCAACTATATTTATCAACTCGTATACGCGAACTGCCTGTAAATTTTCATCCAATTTCGAGAAACTAAATATACCGCTTAATTTTGGCTAACTGTCTAAATTTGGACTGTTGCTACTTCCTGCATTATTACTACTTAACTAAAATAATTCTGTTAATTTCTATTCAACTAATACAAGTCATTTTCTGCATTTTAAAATCATTCTACTACACTGATTTTTCACCACCTACTATTAAATTTGATTGTTGCTAAAAAACTAGTCTGCTATTAATATCACTCGTTCTGCTGTTTTATCTGCTATTAGTATTACCTATTTGCTACAAGATTATCATGTTACATTCATTATTATAATTACTAAACAACATGCTACTTAATTTATACTACTTATCATGTGTGAAATCCTAAATGTCACAAAACTCATGCCTAAGCCATGCCTTGTTCTTTTCACTTCCACGTGGCTACAAGAGAAGAGCGAAGGAATGGAGTGATGCGCCCACCCCCAAGCATGAGGCTCCTGCCCTCTTGGCTTGGTGGAGCCCACTTCCTTCTCTTCCAACAAATTGAGACGGACATCCCAAAACCTTTTTTCTTCTTCTACCGTTTCAGTTCGCTTATTTCCAGTACCGATTGTTCATATGAATTCAACCTAGAATAAATTATTTTTCCAGAAAAACAACTTATATTCACCGATATAAATGAACACAGGAACAACACAACAACACAGTACAACAACGTCAATGGCAGACAATATAATCTTAACACAAATTGATCAATTTCATCACAAAACAAAGAATTAACAGCAAAATTATACAACCCTAAATCCCACATAAAAGTTATCACACAATCGATTATATAATTCGAACCCCACCCCTTACCTGGATTCAAGGCAGTTCAACTCTCTGATCGCATCTTAATTTCCAGTCGAGTGCAAACCTTTTCCTCTTCCCAACAATTCATCGATCGACTCCTTTTTCTCTATCAAAACCCTCGTTCCTCTTTTGTCTGCAGCTTTGTTTTTACGATCCGTTTCCCAAACCAAAACCTTATTTCTTCTATTTCTTTTAATTCAATAAATAAAATAATAATAATATAATTACTATTATTCTTAATGGGCCTACTAATGGTACCTCCCATTTGCTATTCTTAACTCTACAAATCCAACTCGACTTAATTAAATAAAATAGTTCAATATGTAAATAATATTATTCTTAACATTATTCCTCCGATTAAACCGACTAAATAATCTGATTTTAAACCTAATAATTTCGATCGACATATCCATCCAATTACGCTTCTTGAAAATAACATCGACAAGTCCAATTTCGACTAAATCCAATAAATAATTCCCTATATAATTTAATGAAATAATTAATTAAATTCGGGACGCTACAACTAGCCTTGCTATGTGCTTGCCAATTCATCCATATGGCTTATATTTTTACCTTGAAAACTCGTCTGATGTCGATGGCTTTCTTCTCGTTTGTAAGATTAATCAACTTCCACGTTTTGTTTCTTTCTATAGACTCAAATTCTTATTTAATGGCATTCAACCTTACTTTCTTCTTGTGAACTTCTTTAATATCAATTGGTTCAGAGTAAACTAACATGGAACACGTCACGAGTCTTCCCTCAGGGACTACTTTAGTGTCTCGCAACATGTCAAACTCTGCAAATCTGGGTTCGTCCTACCTCTGGTTGATCGCCTTCAATGCTGCCTCAAATTTGGGATGTCGGTGAGATGGCGTAAAGTGCCTATAGAACTACCTTCCCAAGTTCTTCCAGTATGTGACCAACTCACCGGCGAGGTTTTTATACCAGACCATAGCCCTCTTTCTCAGAGTGGAGGGAAAAATTCGGCATTTTGTGACGCCCCTGACACCTCGATAGTCGAGAAGAGCATCAATATTATCGATGTGCTCGTCTGGATCGGTGGTTCTATTGTACGTCCCTAGATTCAGGGGCCTTCTCTAGCTCGATAGTTAGGGGAGTTTCCATGATTTCTCTTGACAATAAACCATGGGGCTCATCGTCTTCGCTCAGATTTGGAGAGGGTAGAGGAGAGTAATTGTTTCTTCCTCGTCAAGGACTATCGTCTCGACGGGGGATGTGCTTCTCAAACGACCTTTAGGTTTAGGCGAAGGACAGTGATGTTTCTCTAACCGTATTTTCTAGGGCAGAACAACGAGTTTGTCATCGGGGAGATGGGTTGTGAGACGCTCGCTGTCAGTATCTCTACATGGGAGATTTTGACTGGCGTCGGTATCAACGAGGTCCTGATCATGTTGTTATGCTGGAGGACTAGAGTGTTGGTTTGATTACGTGTTGTGAGAAAGGATGCCATAGCTGGATCGGTGTTGGTCGATACTGGAACCAGATGGAAGATCGTTGGTGCTTCTTCTTGGACTTTCTTGGAGACGTCGTGAATCCTTCTCTCTTTAGGGGGATGTCATCAAGGAGAGGGATCCATTTGTCATCACCGGCCTTGCAAACATGGGAGATGACAATTTTTCCAGCAAAATGGTTGTCATTTCGATTGACCATTATCTGACTATAAAAATGTTGCTTTGATCTTTGATTTTCAGGGAAAGAAATATGGGGAAAACAAATTTCTCACAGACCGCGCCATTTATCTTACCGGTGACCTGAACAAGTAATCGACCGATATCTACGTCTGTAAGTCTGGAATCACGAAGGAGATGGTCTACTTGCAAGGCACTATGATGCTCAAGTAAGTAAGAGTGCAAAGAGATACTAGTAATAATATATGGTTTAGAAGTGAATATTAAATACCTGACCCTCACATGTGTAAGGGTATTTATATTTCCCCAGTGCTTGACCGTTGGTCCGTATTATGTGCCGAATATCTAGGCCCAAAACATGTAGCTGTCAAGAACCCTACGATGAGTTCATGCTCGTAGTCCTAGGAATGGATGCCCGAGAATAGTCATTGTCATAGGCAGAGATGCCTGCGACTAACTGTTATCGCGAGTAGGGACGCGACCGAGGGAAGACGTGGTCTTGTTGACCCCCGACAATGCCGACTGTATGTCCTCTTCTGTCGGGCAGACAGAAAAAACGTCATTTGTTAGCCTTAATCGGTTGGCCAATGCTTTTGGCCCGTTTGGATGCAGGAGTGGATTGGGCCGTGACTAGCTATTGGCCCAGTCCAAAACAGTTTTAAAGGCTAAATTACAATTTTGCCCTCCTATTTTGGTCAATTTATAAAATCAATCTCATATTATTTTTTATATAGTTTTGATCACCATGCCTATTTTTCGTCCTAAAATCGTTGTGGTGTACTATTTTTTTTCTATATTTGGCATACTTTATTGACTTGACATAAAAAAAAAAATTATTTATTGCATCTTTTACGATATTTTCTTCTTTCAATCGTCTTCTTCGATCATTTTCTCCATCTTTCTTCTTTCTGTTTGTTCGTTTGTCTTTTTTTGTTTTCTAAAAAATACTTTATAGGTTGTCTCTCGCTCATAATGAATACCATATATATATATATATATATATATATATATATATATATATATATATATATATATATATATATAAAATGACACATCAATATTTTTTTTATAAAAAATTAGACATGAAGATTCAAACTCTTTAAAAAATAAATAAGATGATTGATTTTATGAATCAATCAAAATGAAGGGATCAATAGTTTAATTTATCCTAAAAACTATTAGTGGTTATATATTATAGTCATGCTGCTCCTAGACACACCACTTGAAAATATAGCTCTAAATATTAAATCTTGTTTTCGTATTACATATGATTATGATTTGAGTATTTATTTCAATTTTAAAATATAAAATTATTTCGTAATGTTTTTAATTTCTTCTTCTTCTAATTAGTCGGGTGATCAACCGGTCCATCCAATGACTCAACACTTTGATGGCATTAATTCAAATTTTAAAACCTTATTTATCAATAAATAGAGACATGTTCATTTTACCTTTACCACTTACGTCTTACACTATTTCCCACTTATTTTACAAATGTTATTGAATAAAAAATATTTTTTTTTATAAAAATAACTAGTTATTAAAAAAAGGTTATTACCACTCCATCTCTGTCATATAGTTTATTTCTGATTTATTCCCTCTAAAAAAATTCTTTCAAAAACAACTTTATCATTTCAAAAAACTAACAATTTAGTCTCTAAAGTCAAAATCCACAGGTAAATCCGAAAGAAAATTCGCAAGAAACCTGCGGATTTTGAACTAAATTGTTAGTTTTTTGAAATGGTAATACCCTTAAAAAAATTCACAAATAATCATATTTTAGAATTTGTATAAATGATTTTGTCATATAATATGGTACATTCATTCAAAATTTTAAAGGATGTGTCATATGATATGACGCCTGCATTTGTTTTGTCCTAAACCATCTCTGATACCGCTTAGGTGTAATTTTTTTTATTTTAAAAAAATAGTAAAAGACAACTTCATCACAAATGAGACTTTGATTTTCAATAATGAAACGATTACTTAATAGAAATAAAAGTTACATATTATTTAGTTGTTTTTCGGGAGGCGATAACGATCCATGGTTCCGGACCCGCGTCCTCGCCTAACTTGTTGCGTGACTCGACGAGTTTCCTATTGCAGTTGGATCGAGGGTCCTACGAAGTCAATGCGTTTAGCGTCCATGAAATCCATGCCCTCAAATTGCAGTTGGACCCACATTCAAATTGTCGGTTACCCATTCTCTCAAAGTTTATCGACTTGGAGACATATTGGGTTCCATGGGTGATCGATAATACTGGTCATCTGAATAAGTGAGGTAAAAAGGAAATGACTCGTGTGGAGTTTGGTACTCATATGTTTGTTGGGTGCTATGGTGATGTTATGAATGATGGTATATTCTCCAAGTATGCCCATGTTTGGGCTAAGGAGAGATGATGAGGGACCACATCGGGATGTCAGATGTATGATCTTTGTTATTGGTAATATGATTGCATGTGGGGCATGTGTGTGTATTGATATTGGTCTTGGGTTTGGATTTGAGTGCTTGTGGATCTGTATTATCGTTGTGTTTGGTGGAAGGTTGATGTGTGTTGGGTTTGTTGTTAGGGTTGTTGGATGGTGTACGATTGTCGATAATGTTGTTGGGGGATTTAAGGATGATGTCCATCGTGTGCGTAAGTTGATCAAATACCTCTGGTCAAACGTAAACATTTTAGGGTTTGCAACTCATATGTTCTAATTTATAGCTTGATATGTGTGTCGTATATCATGGTTTGTGGGGTAAACATGGAATTGTAACACATGTAACTCACAACTCTTCCACACCCACACAATTCCGGAGCAAATTCTTTCCAATTGTTAACACCCCACTAGACGTCGATCCTAAAATGACATCACAACTAAAACATCAACACATACGCCAGATAAAACAACAACACAAAGGCCAGAAAAAATAACACCAATAACACAACAAAATATTTAAAAAATTACCATTGTCAAAACTTATGCATCTGACCCATGCATTATCATCATTACGTCATTATCATTTTTGACATCCTCCCACCAACGTTGAGGTTTTCCGGTCGCAAGTGAGGTGGTCATTCTTTGTCTCTGAATTCTTCTAATGACTTCACCATCTTGGATTTTTTCATCTAACCATCAGATCAACTCTCGCTTAAGACATTTCATGGAATGAATGTGCAAAATTTTATTTTAATCGGGGGTTTGGTGGCCGAGAAAATAACATATCCATCTCTTTTGTAAATCATGTTGATGTCATGATGAAAATATTATAGAGAGTGAGAAAATGAGTGAAGAAGTGAGGAAAAATTAGGGTTTTATTTATAAAAAACACAAGTATTTGTTGAAGGCAGACGAAATAACGTCTCCTCCTAAAATAAGTGTGCATGTGCCATTTCAATATAACTAAAAAGTAATGCATATGTCATCTCATATGACACCTACATACAAATTTAGGAGCATGTGTTATATGAGATGACTTCATTGTGTTATCTATTTTTAAAACATAGTTATTTCCATAATATTTTTCGAAACATATTTATTTATGTATTTTTTTTAATATCTAGTTATTTAAAAATAAAAAACCAACAAATAAGTGACAAGATGATACAAATATTTTTATTCATGTCTCTATTAATGTTTTTAAATAAAAAAGTGAGCAAGAAGAATCAATAATTTTTAGCTTTACTTTCTCCTGCAAAAGTTATTATTCGCTTTACAAAACAAGTGACCTTGGGTCCATTTTGTTGGCTTTATGCCAAACAAGTCCCAACTTTACAGCTTATACTTTGTTATGACTAATCACACTGGAAACATTTCTGAGTAATAGTTGGTTGGGCACAACCCCAGCAAATACTTGTGCCTAAGACTTTCTCAACATTTCTACCCCCACCCCCCAAAAAAGAAAAGAAAAAAGAACGCTAATATTATGTATAAACTAAAATATATCAAAATAGTTATCCACTAAAATTTGTATATAAACACAAAAAACAAAAACAAAAAACAAAAACAAAAACAAACATATTACTACTACATATCTAAATATTCAAAGATCAAAATCTAATGTTCATATAAAAACTTATGTTATACATAAAATTACAAGAAGATATAGAAAAAGATATTTAAACCTATGGATTTTGCTTCTGTGTGTAGATATAATCTGTATGAGCTACAAGTGTTCTTCTCATCAAACAATCATCTTCATTAATACCCTCACAATTTTCTTCTATGTCGACCTTTTCATCTTCCAAAACCTTCAATTATCAAGTTGAAGAAAAGAAGATTATTAATTAAATAATACAACTTAATTTCACTAAACTTCTTTAATACTTGAGTTCAATGAATTAAAGTAAATTACCTCATATAGAGTATTGGTTGAGATGATAGGGGAAGAAACATGGCCAAGTTTTGTTGCATAAGTGAGGGTTAAGAAGAGGAAGAAGAACACTAACGAGCAAAGAGAGGGACTAACTTTAGACGACATTTAACTATTTGTTTTCTAGAATTTGCTATTGCTTTGGAATGCAGCAAGAATAGAACTATGTTATATAGATGTATAGTGTCTTGTTTGTGGCTACTTTACTTTTAGATTCTCATTAGTGCTTAAATAATCATAGGGTCGCATGTATCACAAAGTAGTACATATATTTCCTTTATACTTTTCAAAAGAGAAAATGAAGGATGCATGTAAATTCTCACATAGAAAATTGTCAATATTGAATTATTGTGGTGGAGCTTTTTCTCGGGCAGAAACTGAACGAATGAGTTTACATAGTCAATTTTTGTTTTAAAAAAAAATTAGAAAATAAGAATTTGTTATTGACTATAGTGACACTAAATTAATCATGTTGATGTTGTGTATGACTATATTATGGGGATTAATATTTTACTGGTTGCACATATATGAAAGACAATATCACATGATTGATTCACTTATTTTGAGATGAGATAATGTATCATATTTTAGATCTAACGACGCTAAAGGAGATTTGAGATTGAGACAAATGTGAGGGTCAATATATGTTAAAGAAGTTGATGAGTAAATTATTTACAAATCAACAACTATACAGTCTGAAGATGCATGAAAGATCCAATTTGCAACAATGTGTCAATGTTTTAAATAATATAGTCCCTTGGTTGGTGAGGCTTGGGGTGAAAATTGATAACAAAGATAAGGAAATTATCTTGATGTGCTCGGTATCAGGTTCTTAAGACCATTTGGTGGCTACTCTTACTTACGAGAAATACATTATCAGTCTTGATGTGATTATTGTTATTCTTTTGTTCCATTCTCAAATGAGACAAAGTGTAGAGGAAGGAATTCAAGGCGACAATTTCTATGTCAAAGGGGGTCAAGATAGTGGGTGGCACAAGGGTAGTGGAGGTTTTGGAAAAAAGATGCCTAAATTCAAGAATCAGAAAACAACTGAGTGTTATAGTTGTAAACAAGTTGGACATTGGAATAGAGACTATCCAAGGAAAAAGTAGAGCCCATATAGAAACCAATGATTTTTGAAGTGAAGCAGATATATTGTATGTTTCATACAACAAGTGTACAAATGTGTGGATTCTTGATTATGGTTGTTGTTAGGTAATATTAGATTTGTTTATCTAGGTGACGATAAAGCATGTATTAACACTAGAATATGTCAATTTAAAATTTTCATGGACAATGGTGGCGGGCAAACATTGAATAATGTCATATATATTTCAGAATTTGAGAAAGAACTTAATTTACCTAGGTACTCTACTGAAAAATATTTTCTCCTAGAATTTTGATGGAGATAAGGACATTATGAAGGTTAGAAAGAGTGCATTGACTGTGATGAGAGCAAAGAGGAGTGCATATAACTTCTTTGACTTGTTGGGGAACAGTGTTGTAGGTGATGTTCCAACAATTGAGTCTGACAATGATGCAACCAAACACATGCATATGTGTCTAGGTCATCTCAGCGAGCGTGAAATTATTGAACTTCATAAGAGAAGTTTATTGAAGGGTGTTTGTAGTTGCAAGATAGATATGTGCAAGTATTGTGTACTTGGAAAACCACGTCGTGTTTGGTTGAAGAAAAAAATAATACAAAACATAGGGGATTTTAGACTATGTGCATTTATATTTGTGTGTGTATACCAACGGGGTTTTCAAGGGTGGTTTCAATTATTTTGTGACTTTCACATATAATTTTCTTGCAAGTTTTGGGTGTATTTCTTGAAGAAGAAATCCGAAGTTCTTACCTAATTCAAGTTGTGGAAGGAAGAGGTAGAGATTCAAATAGGCATAAAAGTTAAGGATTTACAGTTTTAAAAAAAAGGACAAAGTACATTGATTCAAATTTCAAGAAGTTCTACAAAGAACACAATATTCAAAGGCATTATTAAACTCATAAGACACCATAAAAAATGGTATGTTAAAGAGAATGAATAGGTCTCTAACTGGAAGGAAAATATTCTTTTATCAACACGTCACCACATGCTTCGAAGGAGGGAAAGGTTATAGAGGATGTATGAAAAGGTAATCATATTGATCTTGACAACTTAAGATTTTTTGGTATCCAGTTTTTGTGCACCAGTGAAGATCGATCCAAACTTTATCCAATGTCGAAGTAGTGTGTCTTTATCGGTTACACAAATGGTGTGAAGTAGTTCAAGTTATGGGATCCAATTAAAAATAATATGGTAATTATAAGATATGTTATTTGTGATGAAAAACTAATTTTGAATAGGTCTCTTGCAACATATGTGACAATATTTGAAGGAGAAACTTCCACCAAACATGTATTCATGTGGGTATTGATTCATCATAAGTGAACAATATGTAGGTAGTGCCTAAATCACAAGAGAAACCAAACAGACAATGATACTAAAATTGACCACGAACATGAAGTTTTAGATAGAATACAGGATTACATTCATGCGTAATAGAGAACATCATTCCACTAAGTCGCCAAAAGATATGAGTATATAGACTTAACAGCTTGTGCAATTCTTACTATTTTTGGATATTCTACCACCTTTCTAGAGGTTATGGATATCTAGGAGAAATATAAATGGATGGGTGCAAGACCTATAGAAGTACAATAGTAGAAATTTGAATTTCGAAATGATAAAATAATATTATGATATTTTATTTTATCAATTATATGTTTAATTGTTCGTTTTGACACAAATTTTGCCAAAATTGTATTGTGTCTTAATCAGACTTTTTAAAATTGACACAATTATTTTATTATCTTTAAATGATTATATAAATTTTCTTATTGTGTCGGAATTTCAAAATTAATTTTCTTTTGATTGTTGAGAGAGAAAAAATACAATTGTTGCTTAAAATTTAATGGAGTCTGATTACCTTTAAAATTTAAATAGGAGTTTTATAAATCATCTTTAATGATAATTTGATTATAATATCTCATATAAACATCCGAGATATTATTAAAATAGTTATTCACTTTAGAATTAGTTTTTTTCTTCAAAAGGTCATTCAATAATACAATTTTAAAAGAAACTTGAATATTTTCATTTTTATAGAGTAAAATCATATTTCTAACTCACAAATTCATTTCTAATTCACAACTTAAGTAAACTATCACATTTACATATTTTAATTTATTTTAAATTGAATTACATGTTCAATAAAAATTTGATTTCAGTCCCACGAGCACAAGCAACATTCTGTCACGTCATATCTCGATAAATTCATATCTTCAAATTCTTTGTACCTAATATGTTATTTGTAAGGGGTCAATCTTTCATCATCCATATCAAATTAAACAAAACATACAATACAGTATTATAAAACAAATCATACAAAACATAATAGCTTTAGATAAATCAAATTCACAAAATCATTATTTTGCATATATCTTTATGTATGCATACTCATGCTCTTAGAACTAAATGATCTGGATATTATCAACCCACCACTAAGGCACCACACATAACTCATCCCATATAAATAGGAAAAATAACTCACCACTAAGACACCACACAAAAATGTATATGCCATGTCATGATGATTCAAATGCAAGCATGCAACTTAGGCAAATCTCACCAATTAGGCAATCATACAGTCCAAATAACAACACATCATCATGCACATGACTAAAATCACAAGTTTTTAATAATTAATCTCACTACTTAAGAAGATACATCTGAAGTAATATGCAAAAGATACATACATTTACAATGTATAATCACATAAACGCAATTAATCATATGTACATCGCGACCACACATAATGATAATAAATCACAAATAACACAATATTTCATCTACATCGCATCAACACACTCAAAAATAAAATATATAAAATTAGTATCCTATTTTAAGATTATCGAATAACTATGTTTCATTTGTCTTTTCTCTTTAGAACTATTACACATTATGTCATTTTAATCTATAATACCTAATTATTAATTTTGTTATAATTAGTAAGGAGAAGTACTCTTACTTTAGGCATTTTTCTTCTAAACTGCATTTAAAGATCACCCCAAGCATGATCTTATCCTTATAAAGCTTTCACATATTGGTTAGAGTCCACATGTCACATTTTTTCTCTCTTGATTCCTCCTCATCCTCCAATCATTTCATTTTCGATCATTTATGAAAAAATATGAAAAAATATGATAAAACACTAAAAATAACAATTTTAAAATTAGGTAAAATAAAATTACTTGAAAACAGAATTCAAACTTGATGAAAATATCACTTATATTCACCCAGTCGCTTTGGCGTTGGTTTCGCACCAATCATAATTACGGCGATGAAGATACAGCCAAAATAGCGGTGTTAATTAATAAAAAAATGATATTTTTAACAATATAAACGGATGGATGAAAAATAAAATAAATGTAATAATTTAAATAATTAATTGATAGAAGTAACATACTGAAGTTTAAGATGAAATAGAAGAACTTTTTTTGCTAGCTTATTTGATTCTAGAGCATAATTTTCCTTCTCCTCTCTACATAATACACATTGGTTGAAGGTTGATGAATTTTGAATTACCTCGTTGCTAATGTATGTATTTTTTATAACCAAACAAAACTAAAAAAGACCCCTAAAGACGAGGTTAGTTGTTACAAACATTATTGGACTTGTTATTTGTATGGTTAGGCTCATTGGTATTACAAATGTTTGTGTTAGAACAAGATTTATTTGTGGAATTATATATCTAAGTTTTGATGATAACAACGAGTATGTTTGTATGAACAATTTTAGTATTTAACAAACAGATTTTGTTTCTGATGAATGGCATGGCCAAGTCATTAGAAGAGACCAAGTTTCGCTCTTGCCATACACAAGTTCTGATGAACTGTAGCAAACAACTTTAGAAGGCTCTGAAGTTCAGACTCTAATACGCAGTCAAAGATAACAAGTTCTGAAGATCTGAAGATAGAAGTTCTGATGAATAGTCCAGATGCTGAAGACTTATGTTTCTAAGATAATGGAATTTAAAGACCAAGTGTTGAAGACTCTAAAGACGTAGTTTTGAAGACTCTGAAGACTTGAAGTTCTAATGACCCAACGCTTATTTTCTTTCTTCTAACTCGTGCTCAGTCAAAAGCCTCTGAAGTCCAGAAGACAGGAAGATTAAGTTACATGGTACAAATAGCACATGGTACAAATAAATTCTTTGTTCCACTACCATGAAGGATGAACGTGTAGTACTATCTTGTCCCCCATGTTGAAGCAAGCTACCAGCTTTATGGAAATTCCAGAAATGTCCTCCAATATATATATTATTTTATTGGCTATATATAAGCTTGAAGACTAAATGAAAAGGATGTTAATTCACACGTCCTCTCACAAGATTGTTCATAAGCATTCCTATATTTTCTTAAGTCTATTGTTCTTGAAATATTGTTTACTATAAGCTTATGTAGAAACAAGTATATTGTAAACAAATCTTTTTCAAACTGCTGTTTGATTGTACCTTAAGGGACCAATTGGTTAGTATCCTTGAGAAGTCTAAGATTAGTGTGTCTTAGAGGTTTTACGTGAGTCACTTGTAGTTAGCTCGTGTATTATAATAATTTGTGAGATTATTGGATTAAGATCTTGTTTGATAAGGTGAAATCTCCTTGGAGGGTGGACTAAATTAGCTTGATAGTTTTCAAGTGAACTAGTATAAACATAACTTGTTCTTTCTTTCTTGCATCTTTATTATTATTATCAAGAGTGAAGAAAAAATATTTTTAATTAAAGGGGATTATTTTTAAAGAAACGTTTTTTATTTAAAACTCAATTCAAACCCCCATTTCTTGTATTTCTCACACCTTCAGTGGAATCAGAGCTCCGGTTCTGAGTGATGAAAAGTTTGAATTTTTACCAAACATTTAACAGTGTTCAGTACCGATCCAGACTGTGTGAAAAACAATGGCTAGCAATAATGTCACTATTGTCACTGTTGATAATAAGGATAAAGACCAATATAGTGAAAAACCTTGTATCTTTGATGGAGAAAAGTTTGATTATTGAAAGGACAGAATTGAAAGATATTTCCTGGGATTTGACTTAGATATATGAGATCTAGTAGTTGATGGCTACAATTATCCAGTAGATGGGAAAGGTAAAAAGATTGCAAGAAGTGCAATGTCAGATGCTCGGAAAAAGACTTACAAGAACCACCACAGAGCTAGAATAATTTTGCTGAATGTTATTTCTTTCAGGTGACTCATGAAGTCAATGTTCAAGTTAAGGAGACAAAGGCTCTGGCCCTAATCCATAAATATGAAGCCTTCAGAATGGACGATGATGAATCTGTGGAAACTATGTTTTCAAGATTCCAGATGCTTGTTGTAAGACTCCAGGTTCTGAATAAAGGGTATTCTACTGCAAATCATGTCAAGAATATTATTAGAAGTCTTCCTAAGAAATGGAGACCGATGGTAAATTCCTTGAAGTTGTCCAATGATCTAAACAATACTAGTCTTGAGGAGTTAATATATTCTTTAAGAAGTCATGAGATTTAACTTCAAGAAGATGAACCTCATAGAAGAGGTAAATATGTGGATATGAAGTCTAAGTATGAAAATATAAAGGCTTTTCAAGCTGAAGAAGAGTCTCAAGAAGATTAGGTTGAAGATGAGCTTTCTATAATATCCAGAAAGATAAACCAACTATAGAAACATAGACAAAGCAAGTTCAGAGGACCAAGAAGAACAAAAGGTAGATCTGAATCTACATCTGGCCAAAAAAAATCTTTTGGAAAATAAGTTACGTGTTATGAGTGCAAAGAGAATGGACACTACAAGAATGAATGTCCAAAGCTCAGAAAAGACAAGAAACCCAAGAAGGTTTTCAAAGAAAAGAAGTGTCTAATGGCAACATGGGATGATTCAGAGTCAAAAGAGGAAGATTCTGATAAAGAACATGCTAACGTGGCCCTCATGGAAAGCACGAGTGAAGCAATCTCATAGTGTGAGCTGACAACTGATGATGAGTCAGACTCTGACAAAGAAATATGGGTACTTTCTTCTCTCTCTCTCTCTCTCTCGTACTGAACTTGAGTCCAGTTTATCAGAACTGATGAAAAGATATCAACTTCTTCTAAGTAAACACAAAACTCTGGAAAAAAAACTTTTATAGTTACTTCTAATAACTCTACTAAGAGTGAGCAAAATGTTTTTGATTTATATGAAAAAATATTTGCTCTTAAAAGTAAAGTCTCAACGTTGGAAGAAGAGATTACTTCTAGCGCATATGATACTTATGAATTAATCAGATATGATAGAGCTTTTCAACACTTCTTAGCTAAAAGCATAGATAGAAGCAATATGGCTTCAATAATCTATGGAGTTAGCAGAAATAGTAAGAGAGGCTTAGGATACTCAAGACCATCAAAAATAATTGATGAGACTCTGATTGTCAAACAAAACCTCTTTATGAACATTTTGTGCTTGCTGACACTGAATTGAAATGTTATGAACAAGAGGGTTCTGATTATATTAAATCACAACCATAGACACTGAAGGAAACTTCTAAGCTTAAATATCATGCACAAATTCCACTTGATTATCATGTTGCACAAAAGTCCAAAGGTGTCAAAACCTATAGAACTGCTAACAAGAAATGACCCAGAAAATGGGTACCTAAGGATGAGATAATATATATTGCAGATATCCTTGATTGCTCCACTAAGACACCAATCAGGGTACCTGGACAGCGGATGCTCGCGACACATGAAGGGTGAAAGGCGTATGTTCCAAGATTTGGAAATAAGGCTGGAGGCGGCGTTATTATGTTGCAACAAGGATATAAGTCATTGATCTTGGTGAAGCCATATGTGATACTCATGGTTATGATTGGAACCGTGGAGTTAAGGATTTGAATAAACTGAGAAGGACTTGTAGAAAAGTAGATGAACTCTTGAAGATTATGAGCATTGATGATTGGCTCGACTTGTTGACGTCAAATCATAAAATTCTTTTATTTGAGATTTTTCAGAGATCTTGAGTTGGAACTTAACGCAAGGTAAGTCATCATCAGAGAAAGAACTAAAGTCGTCGAAGTATGTGGTGGAAGTGAAGCGAAAGAATGAATTTTAGTTTGAGTCATCATCAATCGAATTAGAGTTCTATAATACCATATTGAAGTGAAACTGAATTGAAAGGAAAAAAAAATACCTAATTCTATTTAATAATTTGAAATTTTACACTCAATATTCAATTATAATGCACTAGCATCTATTTATATTCTCTGTCACATCAGTTAGCAAGATATCATAATTGACGTGAATATAATATGTTAACTTACATGAAAATAATAACAAACTAATCTAAAAGTGATTACTTTTAATTCCACTTTAGTTTAGTTTTTTTTAAGTGTAATACATGCTTTTTTTTAAGTGTAATACATTTCTGGTGCCCTTGTTTTTGTTTTCTTCTCTTTTATATATAAATTTGTTAAATAATAAATGTAAGGTTAAAAATTTATTTATAAATAAAAATTACAAATTTAATGTTAAATTAAAATTACATTTAAAGTCGAAATCAATTTTTTTTCCAACGGATAAACAAATATACATTTAATATCAACAATAGAATTGACTAGTGAGAGACTTCCTATTCTTGCTTTTGGATTTATCAAATGAAATTCTAATAGTTAGGGACTTCCTATACAATATTATTCAATCAAATTCTTTTTCTTTTTCTCTTTAAATAGTTGTTATTTGATAGTTGTGTAAGAAACCAATTATATTATTTGATAAAAAATAACTGTTTATACCTAGTACTATACTCCTTTGTTACTATTTATAAGTCTCCTTTAAAGAAATTTATAATTTTTAAATATAATTTTTTGCACTATTTATTATGTGCATTTATTTTTATTTATTTGAACATATCTTTATTATTACTACTAATTTATTTAAAAAATTAAAACTACTTATATTAACCTACAAAGGTATTTTTTTTATAGATAAAAATGCAAAATTAAGATATTAAATTATATGACAAGTTTTCTTAATTAATATACGGGGAAAAGGATAGTGCTGATAATAAGAGACAGAATGCAATTATTTTTAAAGAGTATTTTGTTTGAAGTTTACAAGATCATTTCTGGAACTACACTATAATGATTATAAAATATTTATTAAAATTGAAAGGAAAAAAATTATTCATAAATATAATGATTTTTACAATAACTTTTATAATTCTTTGAGAATAAGAGTATATTTTTTCTAACTAAATCTCTCACCTACCACTCAAAATGAATGTTTAGATTTAAAAAATCTACATAATTTAATTAGTCATTTCTCTACTTGATCAATTTTTCTCTTGATCAAAGTTTTTTTCTCTTTTTGGACAATTTCTATCAATACTTCAAGAACAACACAAGAATAAAATATCTTTTTAAAATTAAGAAACATATGTTATAATAGTTTGTCTCTTCACTCCCATCTGTTAATGAGTGGTTATAAAAATCCCAAAACCTTGTTAATTTAAAAGGTTTCATCTGCAATAAAATTTGGACATTTTCCATTTTAAAATCTAAAAGTGGCTCAACAAAAATCTTCTATTAAACACTTGAGAACAAAATCAAAAATAAAAACATGAAGTACCATTGTAAAAGTTTTTAGAACACCTAATTATTACGGATATTTTGTAAAAATTAAAAATTCTATTATAACTTTGAATCTTATAAGTGTGTGATTTATCATTGTCTTCATCTATTTGTGAGAGGTTGGTGTTAAAATGTAAGTTCTCTCCCTATCTACTCTTTCGTGGTTATAAAATTGAGAGCCTTATCTACTCATTCATGATTATAAATTAGAGAAAGTTAATGTTTTGCAATTTTTTACGAATGAGAGAGAGGAAACAAATGTGATCAGCTTGTTCTCATTCTTATTTAAAAATTTGGACCATTCATTAAATCTTATGGTATTATTTTATTGATCCACTGGTGAGCCATATAACAGATGTCACATCTTAAATGGTACCACAAAATTATGACCGTCTATTATTTTAAAAAATATATATCAAATTATGTGTAAAAAAACCTTTTTTAAAATTATTTGGAAATCAAATTTTTATCTTTCAAGGAATAAATTTTTAATGTGAAACAAAAACCCTCAAGATTAAGATTTTTATAATGGCTTTAACTTAAATTTACCGACTAAAATCATGAGAAAACAATGATGAAAGCATCAAAATGTAAACAACAAAGCAATGCAAAACTGTTTACATGAACTTTCAAGTTGCATGCCCAAAGAAGGGACTAAAAGCTACAAACAATGAATGAGAGGATGCTAATAATGGGTGGACAGTGCTTTTCGCATTTGGTATTCAGTTGCTGTGAGTTGGATTGTATATGGCAAAAGAAAAGATAAGAAGCTTCTCATTTATTATGTAGCTTTTTCATTTCTAGTGACAATCTATCTAACTCGCCATCATCACGAGTTTCTTGTCAACTATATCCGGCGGTTGAGGTGTTTTTGCATGTGTAAGAGATGAGTTTGATGAACTTTATTATGTGTTTGGATGAAATTTTAGTAAGAGAATGAAATATTTGAAGAGAATTTAAAATGATTTGAATAAAAATTAATTGTTTGAATAAAAGTAAGAAGAATTATTAAAATGATAGAAATATATAAAATATTTTGTTGAAATTAAATTTTAAACCTTTAAAATGACATTTAAAATTAAAGAATTTAAAATTTATTTTACACTTTATAGAATAAATGTCAAATTGAATATTATTAGTATTATTATTATTAAAAATCTTCCATGTTTGGTCCCTAAATTTTACAATTTTAGCCATATAATTTTTTAAAATTTGTAAATTGTACCTTAATAGTTTTTTAATTTTATAAATTAATCCCTTTAATTTTTTTAAATGTAACTTGATCCCTGTTTTTAAAATTTTAAATTTGACTAAAAATGTTAAAATATATAAAAATGACCCTCAAAATTTAACAATGAATAATTTTAATACTCTATTCAAATAAAAGAATTTAAAAATGAATTAATTTCAATCAATCATTTAAATTGCTTAAATTTTAAATTCCTCAAAAAATTCCAATTACCTTGTCCATACATACTCTTATAGAAACTTGAAAACATTGAATATATAGGATATGTTTGGTAATACAAATAGTAGTTAGTAGATAACCTAGCCTCATGTATTAAGCCTCAATGTTTGACGTAGAAATAACACATTGTTTTATTGACCACCAAGAGATGAGATTTGGTCAAAAATGGAAGCTCCGCGTATTGATCTTATGTCATCATGGTTTGCAACTCAATCGATATCACAAAATACCTTTACGAAAAAAATCTTTATGGATGAGAGTAAGATAAAATTTGAGACCAAAGTTGATGGAACCCTTTAAATATCTTAGGGCTCTTTTGACAACTGTCTAATAAAGTACAAGGGGATTGGACAAAAATTGGAAAACCTGGTTAACTATAAAGAATATCTCAGGACATGGCGACAGGTTCTCTCCTCAGCTCTAGACGGCTCTAGTAGCATTCTTGGCCAATCTCTTGGTTCCTTATAATTACACAGACCCACCCATCAAGCAATGGGTGTTTGAGGCTCAAATAGGGGTTGGACAAGATCACCCCCAACAAATTGAGGGCATGTCTTTCTAAGATGAAGTTGTAAGAGGACAAGGTGTATACCACGAGGTGTTTTACTTCAATCTTAGCACTCACCATTGAGATGAACGTTGTTTTAAGCGCTATTTCTATTTACATGTACATGTTCACTTGAAAGTCCAACTAAAGAACCTTGAAATGCTCTGAAGTTGTTGGGGTCGAGTTAGAGCCTTTAGAAGACGCTCCAAAATAAGATGTTTGTTTAGTTACCGAGATCGATTAATACTCTTCATATACCAATTATAGTTGTAAGTTGTGATGACTATAAAGTCATTGTTGTGAAGAAGAACATCAATAACGTCTTTATTCGAGAAGGTGATTAGATTCTCATTCTATCCCCAAGATTCTAACAACATCGCCAGGTATGATCTTCGCTGTGAAATACCTTGCGGGCATACTTTCTCCTAGAGGAATTGGATTCTCATCCACTAACGAAACCTCCAACGATGGTGTTTATAGTTATATTAGAACTTTTCTTAAGCACGTTCTTAGTGAATAACGATGAGTGTCGCCCGTGTCTATTTTACCAGGGGGCACTGTGGTTGCCAAGGGGTCATGGTGGTTGCCAATTATACTTATTAAAAAGTACAATACGTGAAAACCCCTAACATTAAGGGTTGTTCTAAGTTGTAAAGTATGTTGTGGGATTTAGAGCTAGCTCGCATAGGGTGTGAGAAGCACAGTGTATATAGGTTTTTGTATCATAATGAGATTGTCCTTCTCAACTTTACTATTGAGGTATTTATAACGGTCTTCGGATTGTATTCTAGGCCGTTTGAGAATAAAAACTACCACTTAGAGGATACATGAGTGAAAGGTTAATTCACTACTATTTTAGAGAACATGGTTGAATGACCCCTTCCATATTGTTACGGAATGGAGACACGTCATTTACCAATTTCTCGTGTCAGATGATCATTCTTAGAGGGAGGCGACAATTCATGAAAGGGATGGAACATCTAATAAATGGACTCCTAAACTAAAAAATGGGCGACTAAGAACACATTGTGGACTCAATTAAATCAATACAAAACCCAATTAAATCTTGAATAATAATCAACAAAAATATATAATAATTGTATCCAACAGAAGAAATAGTGGGGATTGGTCCCTAAAGATTATTGGAAACAAATTCAGGTTGGTGAATATATGTGGTGTGTTGTTGAGGTGAATGAAGTATGTGAGCTTTACCCGTGTACAACAAGCGTTACAAAATGTAGAAACATCCTTAACTTTTTTATTGGGGGAATATTGCAATAGTTCAACAAAAGTTTTGAAGTGTAATTATATTAACGACCTAATCTCAAATGCCAAAAAATAGTGATCATGAGCTAGAATATCCCTATTATCATTAGTTAAAGTGTGAAGATTACAAAAAAAAAATGAGTTATTAGATGGTAATAAAGATTAATCATGCTTGATAGGTTGGAAAAAAATACTTGGAAACTGGTAAAAATCATCACAATCAAGACTACCTCGAATGAGAACTTCACTAGTTTCTTAAGAGTTACCGAGAACAGTCATCTTAAAATCCAAAATACCCAAGATTATCTTTTTCAAACTAACATATATTAGATATTTAGGAATATAAAGTTAGTGAAGTGGTGGGTTATTTACAGTAAGTATGGTGTATGTTGTTTGAAAGATGAGGTAAAGACATGAGAACTAGAAGAATGTAAAAGAAAATGTTCTATATTCCCAATGAAGAGTTGATGAAAGTGTTAGAATTTTTGGAATATAAATGTAATATTAGATATGGTGGAGAGATTATTTAATTAGTCAATAGTGGTCTTATTAATATTAAGTATGTGACTAAAAACATAAATATCATAAAAGGTAAGGTTATTTTATAAATACCATAAGTCAATATGTAATTTGTTGAGGGGTCAAATAAGAGTATTGGAAATTAAGAAATAAATCTAAGGTTATTTATGATTCTCATTTATAAAGAAATCTAAATACACAATTTATTAGGATTATCTCTTCATCTCTATCAGAAGAGATTCAAGGAATCCTGAGAAACTCTACAAATCGGAAGATCAAAAACTCTCAAATCTTCAATGATTTCAACGAAAAACTCATGTACGCTTTCACTTTCATTCTCTTATTGGATTCTGATATGTGTTTAAGGGACATGAGTCGATAGCATATTTGACTCATATAGATTAGTTTAGAGATATGTTCTTGTTTTCTATATTGATAAAATCATAAGGTTATAAATAGATCCAACAAGTAGTATTAGAGTCACTCATTCTTGACTTAATTTATGTTTTGTGAAATTTTTTATATTAGAGTTCTATAATTGAGATTTTTTCCTTCCAATTTGTGTAAGGCTTAAAAATATTGTTTTGCTTTGAATATTCATGATAACCTTATCGGTGATCCATGCAAAGGCTTTCAACTGTGATTGTTTTTGGTTACGTGTGCTACTATTGATATTGTAGAAAATTGTGAACAATGTCTTGTATGGAGTTGTGCTTACGGTTTTGTAGCAACTAATGGCAAGCTCATAATTTTTTTCTACTTCATTATTCAATGTAAATTTTCTAGCTTTTTGACTTTTGTAAAATTAAGAAATGCATTATTTTTGTGTGCTTCGCATAACAAAGAAGACACGGATTACAACACAGCCAGGCCGCACTAGTTTGTATGGTCGTGTCCCTTAGTTGTTTTATCCATTAAATTTGATACATTTATATTCTATAGAATAGTATAATATTTTAAATGTGTTAGTTAAAATGAAAATTTGTCAAAGTGACTTCTTTTATGGAGATTACATATGAAAAATGTTAAACTATTTTTCTATTTTATGTGTATAATTATTCATGCGAGTATCAATTGATCTAAATGACATTTGGTGTTTGGTTAGATTTCATACACTCCTGTAATGATAAACGTGTGAAAATTATAAGGTCTCACATGTGGCTAATAAATCATTTTAAAGAGGGATTTATTTACATGTTTTATTATTAATGCTTAACCATTACAAGAGTACCACTAGCCGTTAATATTAGTGTCCAAAGACTCAATATTGATGGTGCACTAAGTATCTTGAGATGGGTTATGACATTATTTGAACAAATTGATGATTCAATTTTTATTTTATATAAGTATATTAAAAGTTTTTTTTTTGTTCTATTTTCGGCTACAATTGCATCAATATTTGTTAATCTGAATTCGGTTTTGGTTCTTAATGGAGAAAATTTTAAGGACTGGAAAGAGAATATATGAATTATTCTTTGTTGCGTGGCTTTTGACCTTGCATTATAATGGAGCAATTAGTTTCTCTTACGAAATCTAGTACCTCTGAATAGAGGAAAGATTATGAGAAGTGGAATCGCTCCAATCGCATGAGTCTCGTGATCATTAAATGTGGAATTCCTAAGGTCATTCAGGGGTACTATATCAAAAGATATAACAAATGCAAAAAAAATTCCTTGTTGAGACTTAGAAGCCCTTCAAGAAAAGAGATACGGCAGAAACAAGTACTCTTCTTCAGAACTTGATTTCCATGAAGTGTCAAGGCAAAGAAAATATAAGGGAATACATTATGAGCATGGCAAACATTGTTTCAAAACTTAAGGCACTAAAGCTTGAGTTGTCTAAAGACTTGCTTATTCATTTAGTACTAACTCTTTTTTCACAATTCAGTCAATTTAAGATATCTTATAACTGTGAAAAGAAGAAATGGTCTATTAATGAGCTCATTTCATTATGTGTGCAAGAAGAGGAAAGAATGAAGCACGATAAGACAGAAAGTGTTTATTTTGTAGGTATCTCTAAGAAAAAAAGGCAAAAAAAAACTAATGAGCCCAAGAATGAAGCTGCAAATGTTCCAGCATAAAAGAAACAAAAACAAAACAATTACTATTTTTTTCAAAATGTTTGGACATGTGAATAAGAAATGTAGTAAATATCACCCTTGGCGGGAAAGGAAAGTTACATTTCTTACTAACATCAGTGTTTCAATGTAGGGTTGCTTGAACTACTAGAATTTAAATAATATTGAAAGATGCATCTAGATGGAAAGTCGGTGTAAGCGGAAGCTATAAGCCATTTCAGATTATTATTGTGTATTGGATTTTATTTTGATTTGGAGACACTTTTGTGGTACATTCATTTAGACAATTTAATTTCAGTTTTGTATTTGGGAAAATTAAGTTATTTATGTTCACTTGAAAACCATATGTTCAAGTTGTCTTTTAATTTAGATATTGTTGGAATTGTCTCACTTAAGGGTCATGATAATCTATATCTGCTTGACACGGTAGAAATATACAGAGAATCCTTAAATATGGAATCATGTGGTACTAAGCGTAAAATTGATAATAACAATTCAGGAGCATTATGGCACAAGTGCCTATATCACATATCTAAAAATAATTTTAAGCAGCTAGTGAATGATGGATGTTTAAATTCCATTGACTTAAAAAATTTGATGTTTGTGTATAATGTGTTAGAGGAAAACAAACCAATACAAAGCAATTTGGTGCATATAGAGATATAGATGTCTTGGAATTGATACATACGAACATTTATGGATCATTTCCCACACCTTCTTGGAATGGTCAACAATACTCTATATCATTCATAAATAATTATTCTAGATATGCATACATATTTATTATAAATGAAAATTCTCAATTGTTGGATGTGTTCAAATCATTTAAGACTAAAGTAGAGAATCAACTCAACAAAAGAATTAAGAAAGTCAAATCTGACCATGGTGGTGAATATTATGGCAGATATGATGGTTCAGGTGAACAACGTTCAGTGCCTTTAGCCAAATACCTAATGGAATGTGGAATCATCTCACAGAACACCATGCCAGGATCACCTAGCAAGAACGGTGAGGTTGAAAGACGAAGTCAGACTCTTAAGGATATGGTAAGGAGTATGGTTTATCATTCTAAATTGGCAAAGTCACTCTAGGAAAAGACATTAAAGATACAACTTACATTCTAAATAGAGTACTAACAAAGGCAACTGCTAAAACACCTGAGTTTTTGATTGGATGAAAACCATGAAACATTTTCACGTATGGGGTGGTTCAGTTTAGGCAAGTCCTTATAAATGAAAAAAAAAAAGGACTCACATATAGTGAGCAGCTACTTTATTGGTTATTTTGAAAGATCTGGGACTACAAATTTTATGATCCCAAATTAAACTCAATTTTTGAGACGGAAACAACCACATTCTTTGAGGATATTGAGTTTTGGGGAAGAATAAGGTTAGAGACTGTTTTAGAGGAAGAATCAGTAAAATTCCATAACCCATCCATACAGTTGTTTTTGATCAAGAAAGTATGGAACCTCCCCAAGGCATCCACCATGACAGTATAATTTAAAGCATGTTATGAGGCATCCAACCATGGGATTGGTTAAGAAACCTTGTCATTGGATTGAGAATTGTGGTTAAATTTGAGCTCATAAAGTCTAACACATGTGTAAAGTTACATATGTGACCACTGGAAGATTGTTACAATTTTTGGGTCACAAATGTAATATTAGATGTGTTAGTGTCATAATATAACTAGCCAAAATTATAGTGGTCTAATTAATATTAAATGTATGACTAAAAGTATAAATATCATGAAAGGTAAGTTTATTGTGGAGATACCATAAGTTAATATCTAATTTGATGAGGGGTCAAATTAGAATATTGAACAAAAAATAAATAACATTAAGGTTATTTATATGTGTTGGTTCTATTGATTGGCAGCAATTTTGGTAAAATATTCTGCCCAGAAATACCTTGAAGTTTACTGAAGTAGAAGATGTCACAGCAGATGTCCTGACATGTGAAACTGACAGAAGTCAGAATTTTTAGGAAGTCCGTTCGTTTGTTATTTGTATGCTTCGACTAAGGAAGTTTGAGAAACGTCTTCAGCAATATACTTGGAGATTTAATGTCCTGCTTTCATGGAGAAAAGACATGAGGCGCTGAAGACTTGTGAGTAAAGCAACTCTAGTTGTTGTTACTCTATTTAAAAGGCTGCAAACCCTATTTTGCAGTTTGGTCGTTCCAGTTTTAGACGTCTGGATTTTAATTGTTGGTTGTTAATTGTTCATTGTGAGTCTCTCTCGTATTTCTACTTGAGTAGGACGTTCGCTTTTGAGTTGTAAGTTTTCAATCACCATAAGCTTTGAAGCGAGTGTGATTGTGTGTCTTTGAAGAGTGTCTTCAGTTTTAGTTTTGTTGAGTGTCACGGTGTGTGATACTGAGAGAGTGAGTGGAGGTTCTCATATCTAAGTGTGGTATCTTAGGTAAAAGGGTTATTGGGTAGTTTGATTAACTGAGGAAGTGTAAATAGGGAAGGTTTAGCTCCAAATTAATACTGCTGATAGTGAGCTTCATCCATGGCTTGGAAGTCCCCAAACGTAGGTTGGTTAGAACCGAACTGGGTTAACAACTCTCTGTGTTTTTATTATTTTCTGCACTGTTTTACTTTGTTCTATTTAGCTATGTTCAAATCAGATATAAGTGTCGTGACATTACCTTCGACATCTTATATCCGATACCGAGCCGGCATCACGCTGAGATTTAGGAAGATATTTAACTTAGACAAGGAGACAATTTTTATGAATAGACCACCCATTCTGGATGGCTCGTACTATGATTTATGGAAGCCTCGCATGGCAGCATACATAAAATCCTTGGATAGTAAGGCTTGGAAAGCTATTTTAAAAGGATGGACTCATCTTGCCATTATTAGAGTTGATAATCAACCTATTGGTGAACTAAAGCCTGAAGATGACTGGTCAAAGGATGATGATGAACTAGATCTTGCTAATTCAAAGGGTTCAATGCTATATTTAATAGAGTGGACATAAACATTTTCTGATTGATTAATATATGTGAAGTAGCTAAAGATGCTTGGGAAATCCTCAAAACTACTCATGAAGGCACCTCCAAACTTAAGATGTCAAGACTTCAACTACTCACCACTAAGTTTGAAAATCTAAGAATGAAGGAAGAAGAAAGTATTCAAGAATTTCATATGAATGTTCTTGAGATTGCTAGTGCCTGCAGTGCCTTGGGAGAGAAGATACCAGAAGAGAAGCTGGTAAGAAAGATTCACAGATCTCTTCCTAAGAGATTCGACATGAAGGTTACAGCAATTGAAGAGACTCAAGAAATCAACAACATGAAAGTGGATGAACTAGTTGGTTCTCTCCAAACCTTTGAGTTAGGCATTAATGAGAGGTTAGACAAAAAACCTAAGAGTATAGCCTTCAAGACCAATACTGAAGAAGTCGAGGAATTTGACCTAGAAACTGAAGAATGACTCTCTAATACCATTGTTTTTCTTGGAAGACAACTCAACAAGGTGCTGAAGAGAATGGAAGATGACTCAAGACCAAATGTCAAGAACATCTCACATGACATCAGGAGGTCAAGAGATTATGGCAGGAAAACCAGACCAGATGACAAAATCAACCAAGATAGAGAATCAAAGTGTCAATGTTGTGAAGGATTTGGTCATAGTTGAATGTCCTACATATATCAAGAGAAGAACAAAAGGACTAATTGTAACATGGTCTGATGAAGACTCTGGAAGTGAAGTAGAAGAAGATACATCCAAGAAAGTTATAGCCTTAACTGGGATTTGCAAATTAGATGGAGGAAATGATGAAATCCATAAAGAACTGGAGAATCAAAAGAAAATGATATCTCAATTTAAGGAAGAAAAGAAGAAGGACCTAAATACCATCTCAAAGATGGAACATGAAGTAATTCTACTCAAGTCTGATCTAACAAATTTCACCAAATCTGTCAGAATGTTGAATAACGAATCAGATGTATTGGACAATATACTTATGACTGAAAGAGATATAAAATATATGAGTGGTCTAGGATATAATATAACCAAAAAGATACACCACTTAAATATAAATAATTTTCAGTCTAAACCTCAAATGTTGAAACAAATGTCTCAACATCATGGAAGAAGGAATATTGAACACTCCAAAAGAAGACACTGACACTAGAGATGTTACCATTGTGGGAGATTTAGTCATATAAAGTCATTATGCTACAAGCTACATGGATATCCAAAGTATGATTCTCAACTCAAGATCAATCAAATCACACACACTGAAAGAAGCAAGAAACAGTGGGTGCCCAAGGCTGCTATTAATAGTCTCATAGCTCATACATCTCGTAGAGCCTCATCTAAATAAGACTGGTATTTTGACAGTGGATGTTCAAGACATATGGCTAGAGTTAAGAACCTATTAGTGGATATCAGATCCCACTCTACTAGTTTTGTGACATTTAGAGACTGAGCTAAAGGAGAAAACAAAGGTGTTAGAAAACTATATTGCCCAGGAATCCCAAATCTTGAGAATGTATTACTAGTCAAAGGGTTAACAACAAATCTGGTCAGCATCAGCCAACTCTGTGATAGAGGCTTTAAAGTAAACTTCACTAAATCCGAATGCATAGTTACAAATGAGAAAGGTGAAGTAGTGATGAAAGGTGGGAGATCCAAAGACAAATGCTACTTATGGATACCTGGAGACTTAAGCATATCCTCAACTTGCTCTCTAGTCAAGGAAGATGAAGTTAAAATATGGCATCAGAAATTGGCACACGTACACTTAAAAGTAATTAAGAGAATCATCTTTATGGAAGCAGTGAGAGGAATCCCTAAACTGCATATCAAAGAATCCCAAGTTGGAAAGCAAACCAAAATGTCACATCAGAAGGTCCAACATCTCACTACTACAAAACTACTTCACTACCAATACCTAATAGGACCGTGCAAGAAATATGCATAAATATGCACGGACTACCATACACAGGTGAATTTCATCAAGGATCAAACAGAAGTATTTGATGTCTTCAAGGACCTCTGCCAGAGAATTCAAAGAGAAAATGACAGTTATGTGATCAGAATCAGAAGTGATCATGGAAATGAATTTGAAAATAGCAAATTCGTTGAGTTCTGTTCCTCTAAAGGAATCAGTCATGAATTCTCATCACCCATCACACCTCAATAAAATGGGATTATAGAGCACAAAAATTGAACGTTACAAGAATCTGCCAGAGCAATGATTCATGAAAAGAAACTACCTTACCACTTTTGGGTTGAGGCCATGAACACCGCATGGTACATTCATAACAGGGTAACTCTAAGAAAGGGTACATCAACTACCATTTATTAAATGAGGAAGGGAAGAAAACCTACTGTCAAATACTTTCACATCCTTGGAAGTAAATGCTACATACTAGTTGATCGAGCACAAAGTGGAAAACTAGACCCCAAGAGTGATGAAGGAATATTCCTAGGATACTCCATTAACAGCAGATCATATAGAGTCTTCAACAACAGAACAAAAGTCATGATGGAATCCATAAATGTTGTCATTGATGATAGAGGATGGAATGGAGAAGTTGATGTCTTAGACAATGTTGAAACATCCTTAGAAGACACTTCAGTTGCTGCCACAAACGAACACGAGGATCCTCCTCAAAATAATGAAGAACCTCCAGAAAATCAAGTCAACAAAGGACCCTCTCCCAGAATTCAGAAAGACCGTCCCAAATAGCTCATCATAAGAGATCCAAACAAAGGAGTCACCACCATATCAAAAGAAGTCATCACCAACTCATGTTTTGTCTCAAAAATTGAGCCCAAAAATGTCAATGAAGCCCTGAAGGATGAATTCTGGATCAATGCCATGCAAGAAGAACTAGAATAATTCAAGAGGAATGAAGTCTGGGATCTAGTCCCAAGACCAGAAGGCATCAATGTTATTGGCACAAAGTGGGTTTATAAGAACAAGTCTGATGAGGAATGAGTTATTACCAGAAATAAAGCAAGACTGGTTGCTCAAGGATACACTCAAATAAAAGGCATAGACTTTGGTGAGACATTAGCCCCAGTAGCTCGTCTTGACTCAATCAGACTACTACTAAGAGTTTCCTGCATCCTGAAGTTCAAACTGTTTCAAATGGATGTGAAGAGTACATTCTTAAATGGCTACTTAAATGAGGAAGTATATATGGAACAAACTAAAGGATTTATTGATCCCACAACTCCCAACCATGTATACAGATTGAGGAAAGCACTATATGGTTTAAAGCAAGCTCCCAGAGCTTGGTATAAAAGGTTGACTGAGTTTCTAGTTGAAAATGGATATAGGAAATGTGGCATTGACAAAACCCTGTTTGTCAAAGATGAAGAACGATGTCTTATGATTTCTCAAATCTATGTTGATGTCTAACACAGTAGGAGAACTGACTTGTTTGTTTTGCGTTTTATCGTAAATGTTACGGTTAGCAAGAATCGCCACCGATTTTTGTTTTATCCAATAAAGGAAAGGTGAAAAAACGAAAGGGAAGGTGTTAGCACCCTTTCCATCTGTAGTTATCTACAGTCTCTTAATTGCTTTATCTCACTTTTTGAAAACTCGCTTTGTGAGTATGTGTGTGTGATTTTGAAAAGAAGCATTTTGCTTTGACTTCGTAATTATTCTTGTATCAATCCTCAAGAATGTATACGAAGTGTTTGAAAATATTTCGAAAGTTTAACTTTGTAATGATTCTCGTATGAATGTATACAAAGTGTTTTTGAAAGAAATTTTGAAAAGAGTGTGAGGTGTGAAAAGTGTTTTGTTTTGATTGAAAAGTGTGAAAAGGGTCATTGGGTAGTTTGATTAAGTGAGGAGGTGTAAATAGGGAAGTTTTAGATCCGAATTAATATTGCTGATAGTGAACTTCATCCCTGACTTGGAATCCCCCAGACGTAGGTTGGTTAGAACCAAACTGGGTTAACAACTCTCTATGTTTTTATTGTTTTCTGCACTGTTTTACTTTGTTCTTTTTAGCTGCGTTCAAAGCAGATATAAGTGTTGTGACATTACCTTCGACATCTCATATGTGATACCAGAATTTCAATATGTGTTATGATCTGCATTTGTAGAGTGATTAAAATACGCAGTTTATCGAAAATCTCTCTTCATCCATATTAGAAGAGATTCAATGAAACCTACAAATCGAAAGATCACATACCCATAAATATTCAACGGTTTAAATGAAGAACTTAGATACGTTTTCACTTTCATTCTCTTATTCGGTATGGGTTTAAGGGATGTGATTCACTTGAATATTTGACTCATAGGGATTAGTTTAGAGATATGTTCTTGATTTCTATATTGATGGAAATCATAAGATTATAAACAAATACAACAAGAGGTTCCTTGCCTCACACGTGACATGAAAAGAAGTACCGGAATTTGGGAATCAACTAGTTATATTATTGGAAACTAGCATTGGTAACCAATGCACTAGGCTAGGAGAATTGATTGGAAATAAGCTTTCTTGATTATGAGTTTGGATCACATATATGAATTCAACGTGGAAGGTGGGATATGGTTGTAGGAATCTTCATAATTTGAAGAGAATGGAAGTGTCACCATGATGAAGCCAATTGTCCAAGTTTAAAGCAATGAGACTGAATGTGTGAGATACAACCACCTCTTCCACGATTTGAGTCATATGAAATAGATTAATATTGGTCAAAGGCATTTTGGAGGACTGAGGTGCAGGTTTATCATTGTGGGGCTGCATACATGAGAATGGACGAGCATGAGAAAGGTTGGAAGAATCAACCTCCTAAATCTTTTTCTTCTTGAACTTATCAAGGTGTATTTCATGAGCTACATGGATAGCCTTCTTCATCAATATTCATAGTTTCAAACTTGCGCCACTGACTACACTCATGATTATGTTTGCCACAAATGTGATCCCCTGGGTAGAGAAAAAAGGTGGAATAAAAGTGGAAATGAGGAAATCATGGATGTTATAAATCTTTAAAGAGAAGTTTAAAGTAAACTGTCGTGTTATTCCACATCTAAGAAGTAATTGAGAGGTGGAGGACGAATAGGAGTTTCAATATTTGTTCATAGAGGTGGTGATTAGGGGGTTGGAATAGGTCAGACTAACTAACAGGGGTCTACGGTCTAATTTATCCAAGCCAAGGTCAGGCCATGTTATTGAGAAAAGTCTTAGGCTTTTTTATCTCTTTATTTAAATAGATTAGGCCACATACCATTAAAAAAAAGGCTTTTAAGCCTGTCAAACCGGTTTATTTTAATAAATATGAAAAATATATTGTATTTTGTAATTTATATTAAAATACAAAATAAAAGTTTAGGTATTTTGAAAAACTTATAAAAAAAAATTAGATAAATTCATATGAACAATGACAAAAGTTGTTTTCATAAGTTCTCTCAAATAAATAGTCTTGAAAACGTATGTGTTGAATTTTTATTTTTCTATTAAACACATGTGCAAGTATGCACGGTCTAATAGTAGCAAGTGATAGAATAGTAAATGTATCAACCCCACAGGGATCAAATTAATTTAAGTTGACTTCTCAATATCAAAATTTGTGACTAGTCATGAGCAAAAGATAACATAAATAGTTGTGTCATAGATTCGGAGTTAAGCAATATAATGCAAGATTAAAGGATTTTAAACAAGTGTAAAGGTCATGTTGAGCAATGATCCATTTAATGTTGTTCGTCTATTGTGTGTATGACGAGATATGTCGTGACAGAAAAGGTCACAATGTGATTTAATGAGATATGCCTACAACATTAAATAAACGCAACTAAGTTAAGAAACAAATTTTTAAGTCTCATATTAACATTAGTGCACATCTTTCATAAATTATTTCTTCCCTTTTAGTTGTAGTTCATTATTCCTAAAACGACTAATTAGCAAATATTCATATTCTACTATTTCAACCATATTTATCATCAATTTCACTTATTAAACGACTCTTAAACATCAACAAGTTTTGTTCTGAACTGCCTGAATGCTCAACGGGCAGCCTCATCTCCTCAAGACTCGAGTCTCCGATCGAGGTCCTCAGACTTGCTGAACGCGTTGAACGACGGGATCGCCCGTTACGCGAGGTCCCTTGCCCGACATCCGTCCGGTGGAATCAATGCTTACAATGTCCAGAGTTATGCCTGTTATGTCCCTCATGCTCAACATAACGGCTAGTTGCAGGCATAGTCGCTCAATTTTGACCTAGTCAGCTCGAACGGCTATATTTGCGGATCTGCCTATCTCGGCCCAAATATAGCAACCAATGAGAATCCTCATATGTCCATTATATAAACCCTCATATCTTTGAGGGCAAGGTATCACATTTCTTACTCTAACAACCCTAATATTCTCTCATTTTCATCTTGATCATTTGCTTACTTTAGCATCGGAGTGTCTTCCAGGTACACCACCCCCTCCTCATTATCAACTTGCTCGAAGGACCATCTATCGTTCCGGTCGTCTCCGATTTTGATCACTTGTTCAGATCAAGTTTTTACCTACTCCTAACATGATTAGGCAAAAAAAATCCATAACATTAAATTACAATGTAAAAAGCATCACTAAAATCACATTATCTCGCACAAAAGACTACTTTGCATTAAACTTCACATTGTTCAACATAAAGAATTTAATCCATGATGAGCATGGCAAATACATCTGAATAAGTTTTCGAGCTTAACATTTCTAGACAATAATGAAAAGAAAATATAAACCTATAAATAACATTACTACTTCTTGCAATTATTAATAAACAAGAGGCGGGTTCTGTCACACTTAAGTGTATTGTATTCTTAAAGAGATATAATGGTGGGATTTGCCTCAAACCTATGATTTAACATTCTTCTTGTATTTTTCTAAGTGTTTTTCTCAAGTTTCTCAATTTTTGAACCTCCCTTTCATTCGTCCAAGATGATTCTCTTATAGCTCCTTGCTTTTAGGATTTTTTTTCCTAGACTTTGGATCACGAACCTCTTGATTATCAGTTGATTTGGCTTATGGAATTCATAATATTCAATTTTCTTATCATTTCGTACCAATACTAAGTAGTACATAGAACGTGTAGAGACAATTCGTCTTCTGACCAATTTGATGTGCATAGACAGGCAGCGTATATTTGCAACGACATTCAGCTTTTTGCATAGGTATGAAGTTTCCAACACGTCACTGATGCATTTTTATGCACAAAGCAGATAAAACACACTAAGGGTCTGTTTGGATTGATAGAAAGGGATGGAATGGAGTTATGTTCCCCTGTTTGGATTTATAAAAATTGAATGGAATGGAATTGAATATGATGGAACTCATTCCATCTAATACCATTACTCTGGCCCATTTTTCATTCCCCCCAAATTGGGGTGTATTCAATAGAATGGAATCAATTAATAAATCAATTACAATTTTGTCCTCTAAAAATTCACTTTTATTTACAATTTATTCCTCATTTCAATTCACGTGATATTTTTCTATTCATTCACTGTAACTCTTCTCCTTCTCAAACCTTCTTCTTGCTTGCAAAAAGTCTATCTTTCTTGGCAAAATACTCATTTTAGTCCCTTAACTATAACCCCTGGTTCATTTTGGTCTCTTATCTTTTTTTCATGTCAAATTGATCCCTTAATTTTCAAAACATAACCACGTTAATCCTTTCGTTAGTGAACCGTTAATAAAAGTCCAAAAACAGTTTCCAGGTGGCAGTTGACTTGCTGAGCTGGTAGAAAAGGCGCCTGAGAAAAATGAAAAAGCTGAGTAAGTTGTCTTGAGATCTTCTTCTTCTTCCTTGAGAAAAAGCGGACCCAATTTCTTTACTCACCCTCTCTATAACCAAACCTTTAAACAACATCACATCCTCTCAACCAAACAACTTCAAGGATCTAAAAAACAAACTGAAACACCATAACACATAAAGGGGAAACACAAGAGATGAAATAGGGTTTATGGTGGTTGCAGCTCGATTTTAAGTGGCCGAAAAATTTGAATATGATGGAGAATGATGGATGTGAGGGTGAAATTTGAGAAAGTTGGATGTTTAAGTGTGGAGAGGTTTGAGGTGGTCGAAGTATTTTAATGATGTAGAAGTTTCGGCCATGGTGGAAGTATTTTCGGCCATGGAAGAATGTGAGTGAAAATTTTCAGTTAGAAGTTGCAGTGAGGCTAAGGATTTCGTTTGTCAATTAGCACCAAGAAGAAGAAGATATCATTGGTTCTCACATTTCTGTCATTTATTTTAAGATCTCTCTTTTATTAGTTATGGGATAAGAAACATGTAAGATTTTCAATTATCAGTTTTGCAAAAAGTTTCTTGATATTAGTTTGTTGCTTGAGGTTGTAAACATGGACAAAGTGAATGCATGAGAATATATCAATTTAAAGACCAGTCTTGATCGGGACCTAAGGGTATGATAAAATAAGAGAGTTTTCCTTATATTAATGTGGTTGGGATTGGCTATCCACCAATAAAAAACAAAGAAATGTGATGGTGGATTTTGGTGGCACAACCTGAAACCAATCTGTTGCTCAAAGTCGAACGAGTTTATATGGAGAAGAATCTTGAAGTCAACTTGAGGTTTGCCGCTCCTTCAGAAGTTGGAAAGCAATTATATACACTATATATGATGTCAGATTCTTACGTAGGATGTGATAAGAAACATGATTTTATTGTAGAAGTTATGTACGTGGTGGGTGGGTGGGTGGGTATGTTTAATTCCATGATCATTACAATTTAGCAGAAGAGTATCAAAAGAAAGTTACAACTAGGATTCTTGCATATAAAGAAGATGAAGAAATTTGTCAACTCATCTGCCACGTAGATAAAATAAACAGACGTTTGAGGTCAACTGACAAAAAGGCCTTGTTTGCATCTTTTTAAAAATTAAGGGACCAACTTGGCACGAAAAAAAGATAAGGGACCAAAGTGAACCAGGGGCTATAGTTAAGTGACCAAAATGAGTATTTTGCCATCTTTCTTCTACCCTAACAAGATACATCATTTTTCTTATCATTTTTTCCTGTAATTATATGTGTGTTCTATTATATGAAATACATTGATTTATTTTCATGTTCATATCTCTTTCAATTTTAAAAAATTAGGTATACTGTTTTGAATGTTAAATTTTTATTTAATTAAAAATTGAAGAAATTAGGATTTATGTTGCTTTTTTTCAAGTATAGAGTTTTATATGATAAATCTCATTATTATTAAGAACAAAACTATAAATTTGGTTTGTTATTTTCTACTATTGTATCGTTGCTTTTTCAATTTGTCGTATAGCGAGAAATAAGGATTACTACAGTAATATAAAACTTGGCTACTTTATTATATTATGCAATTTAATAAAAAAATAATTATTAGTAATATAAGTTTTTGATTTGCTATAAAGATTCTCAATTAATTTGGGTTTAAAATTATGTATTTAATTTGTTATTTTAATTGATTATTTTTAATTTGATATGATTTATTTCGCTATTATAAAAATTTTAATTTGATTTATTTATATATGGATTTATAATTATAGTAAATTTTACTATTTAATCTATTATAGATGAGTAACGAAGACATAAGAATCAAGTATATGAAATTGGTTTAAATGATGATTCTTCAAGTATCTATCATTATTGTTCTAATATGTTCGCTAAAAAATAAGCGTAGAAGATCCCAAATACCTTTTAGAATTACAGAGCAAAGAGAGAAAGTTAGAAATGAGTTGATGAAACATATTATAGGAAGTGAGCGATGTTATGATATCATTTGTATGGGTCCTAAAGCTTTCTTAAACGTATGCACCTTATTACAAGATCAAGGTCGACTTACACATACAGGAAGAGCGACTATCGAGAAACAAGTAGCAAAATTTCTTCATATAGTAGGACATAATGTTAGAAATCGTGTGATGTCTTTCTTTTTTAGACGCTTCGGTGAACACTTTTAATATATAAATTGAATGTCAGGACTGTATTGAAGTAATTGACTGCACATGTGTGCGTGTTAAAATTCCAATTGAACTCGCACCTAGTTACCGTGGTAGAAAAGATTATACCACACAAAATGTGTTGGTTGCATGTTCATTTGACTTAAAATTTACCTATGTTTTGGTTGGATGGGAAGGAATTGCATCTGACTCAATAATAGTTAAGAGTGTGTTGACATGTGTACACCCTCTTAAAGTGCCACAAGGTAATAAAAATAATAAAAAATATTTGTATAAGTATTTAGATTAGCTAAACTAATAGACTCATTATTTTTTTAGGAAAGTATTATTTGGGTGATGTAGGATTTCTTTTAAAAGCATGTCTCATCACACCGTATAGGGGAGAACGATATCACTTACAAGAATACTCTAGAAATCCATCTCGAAACCCCTGTGAGTTATTCAACCATCGACATTCGTCATTACGGGTGTCAATTGAATGTGCATTTGGAGTGTTGAAGAAAAGATTTTCAATTTTACAAACTGCAATGGAGCCTACATTTGGTATTAAAACTCAAAATAAAATCATCATTTCTTGTTGCATTTTACACAACTATTTGATGGGTGAAGACCCCATTTAAACTCTAATAGATGAGGTGCAAGATGAGCTTGCAAACGAAAGAGATTTTCAAGAGGGTCATCAAGATCATACAGAAGAAAATGATTATATGATTAACGGAGAGCCAATTAGAGATAATGTTGTGTGTTCTATGTGGCTAGATTATTAAAATTATTCTTAACGAATTTTTACTCTTATGAATGATGTTTTAAAGAATTTTATTTGTATTGAACTTTTTATTTGTAATTTGTGGATTGATTTTTTTAGTTGTAATTTGGAAAATGGATTTTAGTGTTATGAATATTTACATTTGAATTTGTACATAAGTTGTTATATTTTTCATTGTGTTTTTTAATAATAGACATGGAAGCAAGCTTAAAGAGGCCTAGGAAACTCAAAAGTCTAGAAACATACAATTGGACAATTGCTATGGATGAAGTTTTGCTTAATGCATATTTGCATCAACAAACATTGGGAAATAAAAATGGTAATAGTATGACAACAAGCGCTATGGATAGCATTCTTAAAGAATTGAAGATTCTACAAATCAATTTCCAAATAAAAGATAAAAGATCACATGAAACACATCAAAACAAAGTTCAATTCTTGTTATGACCTTTTCCACCAATTCTCCTAAAAGACCTTCTATTACCAATTCTCAAGATGTGTCATCGTCTAGGACTAAGAAGCGAGTAAAAAGGGTTATTGAAGATGATACAAGCATGATTGAAATTTCCAAAACTTTCAAAAAAAATGGTTGATGTGTTTGAAATGAATTCAATGGAGTTGGTCAAGCAAAGTAAGAATGCTAATGGTGGAGATATTTGGGCTGAATTGGTCGAGATTGGAGTTGAATCAAGTTCTTTGCCTCTTGTATACATGTACCTTGTTAAGAATGTTGATGCATTGAAGGCTTTTAATGGAATTCCAATCGATAAACGCAAGAAAATGTTAAATCTCATTGTTCCAGACTATCCTTTTTTATATTGGTAACTTATTTATTTATCACTATCATGTATTTTTTTATCTTTAACAAATGAAATATTTGCGTAATATATTTTATGTTTTTTTTTCAGGTTTGAGGAATACTTCAAGAAGAGAGTCATTATCTATTATGGACTAATATTTGTCTTTTTTTTTTTAAAAGACTTGATATTATTATCTACCATAGACCTATATTTATCTTTTAACTTTAGCAAAACTTGAATTTTCCAAATTATTATGTTTATTAAGTATGGTGTTGATCAAAACTTATGTACTTGGTCTTTGCAATTTCATTTTATAATAACCATGTTCCATTTATGAATATTTAAATTTATTACAATTTATTTTATTTTCTTTCAAATGTTAAGTTGATATTTTTCTATGATTATATATTGTTTTACTTGGATCTATCTATATTGTCTCAAAGGGTAAAATAAGAATAAAAAAATTATAATACTTTTCGCTTTGTCCTATTTCCAAACAGTGGAATGAGATAGTAGTTCTACTCCATTGTAAAATATCCAAACAGCGGAATGGAATTTATGTTACATTCCATTCCATTCTGTTTTTCTTCATTCTGTTCCGCTTCGTTAGTTGTAAGTTATCCAAACATAGCCTAAAGGGAGCACTCTGTGTGCTCAACTACAAACTAAGCTAAAAACAACAAAACCTAACTACTTGCTTATAATCAACTTAACATACGTACATAAATGAAATATTAAAGACTTCAATATCTCACAAATAATGATATAAACTCAAATAAGTCAATGCAAATATATATTTAATCTCATTGTTCTTTTAATTTGTAGTCTATTTAAATATTATTTGAATTGCTTATTTAAATATATTTAAATTATATAGATTTTTTAAGTTGACTAATCAGGCTTTTGAAAAAGTCAGACTCAAACCTATAAATAATCTTACAATAGACTACAGATCGAATTTAAACTTTAAATTTATTTTTTAACATGTTAAACTTAGGCTAGATTATTCCCACCTCTAGTCAGGAGAATATTTAAATTTGTCCCCGTGAAAAAGTTAATTGTATTCTATATAAACCAAATTTTTAAGAAATAAGTAAAATAAATTAGTACCAATTTAATCATTGATTCTTCTAATTTGTATCATATATTTAGCATTAAAAATATACCATAATATAAAATATACAATATTAAAAAACATTGTTTTATATATAGTATTTTTGAAAATTTTAAAATAGTTTTTGAAAATGTAAAATATTAGCATTAAATATATACCATAATATAAAATATACAATATTGAAAAACATTGTTGAGGGATTATATGACACCATGTATTTTTGAAGAATCCATAACTAGTTCTTAATAAATATTCTATTTTCCAAAATAATCCTAACTTAACTCTAATCGTCTAGACAATAGACATGCTAATGAGAAATAATCCGAACTAACTCTATTTGGACTAATGTATAATACAATTTTAAAGGAAAAATATTTAATATACTTTATTTAATATTTTTTAGGAAAAAATAATTAAGGACAATTTCTTAACACACCTCATGAAATTCCATAAATGTTCTTCAAAATCAGAAATATATTTTCAGTGCACACCTAAATTTGATAAAATATACATAGAAAGCGGTTCCGATTCGCACCATATTTTGCACAAAACGGTCAAATGTGGTTTCACTGTCAAAAATTAAAAAAAAAATGGTACGGGAGGTAGGGAAAAAACGGTACCAAAAATATACTTTCAATACCGGTTTTTCAAAGGATAATTTTGAGATTGTATATGGTGCAGAGTGGGGTAAGAAATTGCCTAACTAGCTCTACACTCGTTACAAGATTTAAAAAATATATTTTGATAAAGTAACCTCCACATATTCTCATAGTTTTATTTTCATGGAAAAATGTGGGATTGTTCATTCCCATAAAAAGAAATTAACTTCTTCGTAGAAAAATAACTAGCAACTTTTTTATAAACATCAACTTACATGTCAAACATTTTTTCAATGAAACCATATACTAAAAAAGTATGACATTACCTTTGAATCTTTGAACTTTTTTTCAATGAAAGAACAATAACTTCTCAACAGTCCCTAAGATCACAAACCACAGGAAGCAACCCATATCCAGTTCATGCTCACTCCAATCTGCACTTGAAACACTCATGTATAGGATTCTATTTGGATACTCAACAAAAGTACACAAACAGTTTTTCATGTTTTAGTTTCGAACAAAAACACTTTTTTCCTGTCTAGAAGTATACTTCCAGAATCATGAGAATTAAAACATTGCATCTATTTTTACTTAGAATGAAGAATATATTTTAAAATTTTAAAAAAAAATGCAAGTTGCCACAAACCGGGCCTGAAGTTAGAACTTAACCTTTGGGTGTAAGACATTACAGAATACAAGGAAGCTCTCTATAAAAAGATATCAAACTAAACATCAGGTATTCAATGAAGTTCTAATAGACATGATTACCATCTATCCATAACCATGTCATCGCCAAACTCCCCGTCTTCAAGCAGCTCACCTTCTCTGTGAGAATCCCGGTGGTCTCTCCTGTGTCGCTTATGCCGTCCTTCATCTGAGTCATGACCTGAACTATGCTGCTCCATTCATCACAAAACAAAAAATAAATGAAATCGTACAAAAACCGGAAAAAAATGGTGAAACATGGATGAAAAACAGTGAAGTGACAAATTTGCCTACCCGTCTGGATTTCTTGCGGTCGCTACTGTGACCGTGAGATTTCTTAGTCCTCTCTTTATCAGTTTCGTGAGAAACGTAGTCCGGACTTTGATGCTGTTTCCTTTTGTTTTCTTTAGACGATTGGATATCATTTAAGTCCATACTGTCACTGTCAGTTCTATCTCTCTTATGTGTCTCATCTTTCCATCTATCCCGTCCTCCCTCTTTTTCCCTTCTTTGCTTTGCTTTCCTTCTTTCTCTTTCCTCCCTATCTTTATCCTTCTTTGCCTGAACAAGATTTTATTTTCACAACTTATTAGCTACCAAGTGAAAGCTTTTACTTTACCACACAGATTATACGCTTCATATAATGGATGAGAAACATAAAACTCAATTTTCAAATATGGATGAAATGGGCAGAATCCATACCCTTTCCTCTTTTCGTTTCCGCTCATTCTCTTTTGCCTCGTCTTTCAGTTGCGTAACGTACTCCTCAAACATTTTCTTGCAGAGGCTCGCATCTCCAACAGATCTAGAAAAGCATATACAGCCAGTAAAAAGTAAAATCAGGAAATATAAACTTACTACTGAAAATATATAGGCTTATTCGCTAAACAGCCAACCACAAAAAATAAGTTGTGGTACAGAAAAGTGCAGAGTAACTGTTATAGCAAAGATGACTGCTACCATAACATTAATTAATACACAACAAATCTTGAGCCCGGAAAAGTACTCAAACACTCATCTTTAGCATTTTTACGTTTCATGCTTAAAGTTATCATAATTCAGACCTGAACTCTTGGCTATCTTCAACAAGTGGCCTAATGTCCTCCCACTTTGAAGACTCGGAAATATCCTGCAACATTTAAGCAAGAGAATAAAACTATTTAGTCTCCAATCATTACAATGCGACACTTATTAGTTAATGACCGCAATATGTCACCTTGGTAGAATATAGTAAATGAAAAAAATCATCTGCAAGACGTTTACGCTTCTTAGCTTCCTTCTCCTCCTTCTCCCTGGCCCGTTCTAGTAGCTCTTCAAACACTAACTGCAGGATAACACATAATCAAGAATAATTAAAACTAAACACAGGTTCAAGCAGAACTGTAAGGAAAACAAGAAATATAAGAAAAACTTGAGACGCCACTCATTGTACAGCACAAATTGGCAATTGGTACAGAGATACAAAAAAATTCAATTGGTTGTGTGTATATGACACTAGTGTTGTGCTTACCTTTAAGTTGGAATCAGATACAGGCGGAGAGTTAATGTGTTCTGATAAAGCTGATTTGAAGTCCTCAAAAGTCAAGGTTGTTAACAACGTGATCTGAGAAGTAAGATAACATCGTACGTCAGAAAAGGATTATTAAAAAGAAAACCACAAAGGATCAACCCATCATACCTTTGCCAACTTCACTGCATCTTTTATTTGGCTCTTGTCTTCTTGATACTGTAATATTAAATAAGAAGAAAGATTGGGTTTTTATGAGAACACTTATTTTCAATTACAAAGTTTATCAGGATGCATAAATCTAGAAGTTGTTCAGCTCATGAGCCGAGGAATAATGTTATCGCAACATAGTAAGATATGTATAATGAAATTTATCATTAGTACCCAAATTGATTTTTTTTTATTGATGTGAGAGATAGCTTAAATTTATTTAGGTTGCTATAAATCCTTGGAGGTGAGCTTATAACTAAATTCATTCAAGGCCTCATTATTTATCGAAAGAGAAAATAAAATTGAAAATAGCAACATATAATGATTCTTTATTTTGTCTTTACGGTAAATTGGAATTTAAGTTACTCCCGACAGCACCTAAAAGAACAAAATATGTTTTGAAAAATACTTGGATGGTCCAACACCAACCATAAATACACTTGAGCATACTCACTTGTTTCTCTAGCTCTTCGGCAAGATCTTCAAACAACTCTTTTGGAGTTGAACCTGTGGTATTTGAAGCTACTGCTAGATAGGGTGGTAATTCTTTCACCTACAAGACCACCATAAACAACATAATTATTGCTGTCAAAAAATAAAAATTTGCACCTTAACACAATACAGAAAACATTAAAAAAAAAAAAAAAAAAAAAGAAGATGAATTGTCATAGCAATGGACAGTTAACCTGTGAATGATAATCACGCCAGTGAGTTTTTGCTGTAAGAATGCCTGAGGCGATATGTTCATCCATCAATTTGCGGAACTCATCACGGTTTTTACGTTCCGTCTTTCTCAATTCTTCCTATTGTTGGAGAACAGAGATGAGATTAGCAATAAAATAGAGGGGAGTAGTCATACAACCACTTGTTGAGCATAAACATAAAAGCACCTTCTGAATCTTTTTCTGCTCTTCCTCTTCCTTCTCTAAATCACGCAAATAATCCTGAAAGGTAAAACATAAATTATATTTGTGAGATCACCAATTTAGGGAGAATATCATCTAATTTGCTGTTACATAACTATTTTCCATTGTTACCTTGTATGTGTGTGTGCATGTGTCAGTGTGTTAATACAATTGATTGATTGTGTTGAGGGTTCTGTAATTTATTGCCCATTTCAAGGAGATCAACGGAAAATGTCATCAATATTACAGAAGTTAAATCACAATAATAATATGCTTAAATTTTGAAGAGGGTAAAAAGAAAGTTACTTGAAATATTTCCAATCGATCAATTTTTTCAAGTCGAGAACATCTTTCATCGGCCTCTAAGCGGTCTTGAACTTTTCGCCACTGCGTATTAGCCTATGGAGAAGGTGATGAATGCATCAATAAAAATTTTAGCATCAATAAAAATTTTAGCATCATATAAACCTTTACAAACATAATGAATAAAATATGTACCTTTATAAAGTCACAAGATTCCAAATATTTCCTGTATTCAACTGTATTTCGCTTCCGTTCCTAATGAAAATTCCACGGGTTGATATTCAACTAACAGCATTTCAAAATATGCAATTTTAATGCATTTAACACAACCTTAAAAATGTCTCTCATGGTCCCATATCCGTTAAATAGTAAAGTATGCTCAGAGCTAGGAAAAAAAAAAGGTAAAGAATGACAAAGTTTCTGTAGACTACATCTAGATTGAGATCCCCTTGATTTACAAATAATCATAAGTTCATAACAGACTTCGCCTAGAGGTCCATAACAATTAACATAACTTTGCTACAGTTCAACTAAATAATGCCAAATCTATAATGTATCTTTGAATAAAATTTAGTGTGGCTTTGAAACCACTGTAACCAATACATGTGTGATAAATGGAGGAAAGGTTAATGGTGTGCATTCGACTAAATCTAGCATGGCAATGACAAATATGTGCATAGGAAGTAGTCAAACAACCAGAAATATGTATGTAGGCTTTAAAAATGGTTGAGCAATATAATGTACCTTGTTTGAAAGTTCTTCCAAGATGCTTTCAAACATATCCTTGCGATCTCGTTCTCGCTCAACGGCTTTGAAACGTTCATCATTTTCAAAAATAATTGCTGCTTTGCTGCATTGATTTCCCAAAATATATCAATGGCAAGATCCAAAATATATTGTTTGAAATATTTGGCCAATCTAGTCAAGAAAAAAACATCAAATTCAAATATCATGAAATGAAAAAGAAACCTGAATCTAGTGGTTGGAGTCAACTCCGTGGACTCCTGAAAAATAGATGCATAGATTAGCAACAAAAATATGCACAACACAATCAAAGGGTGTGTCATATTGCATGGTTATAAAGATATCACGAAGTAGATAAACCTACTTCCAACATTTTTCTAAAATCCTCCTTTGCTTTTTTGAACCTCGTACGCTTTTCTTCTGCTTCCTGTTTTTTCCTTTGAATTAAGTACTGAAAATACAAAATAATGGCGTTATCATGTCATAAATATTAAGATAATGATGCAGCACAATAGCCAATAAAGATTTGCCATAGCTGCTTCGTAAGATCGCCAATTTACCATTAAAAAGTAATGTAGGGATCAATTTTGTAGGAAAGGAGAACAAAGTAACAGATAATGTTGTCCCCAGAAACCTATCTTCTTCTTAATATACTATACCTAATGTATTACTATATTATGATATTCTAATAATAATAATTAGATTAAATATCAACTTAAATAAAATTATCTGTTCAAAAAAGTCAGGGCAAATGAAAAATTGGACTTGTCAGAAGGTATACTGAGTTGTAACCAAAAAAGAAGCAATTATCTTTATAAATATTCCATCCTTAATACCAATATACTTGATCAATAAATAGAAAACAAGATTGATACTGAATAAGAATTTGCTCGTGACAGATGATATATCTGAGCAGCTAAAGTAAAGTGCACGCAAGCGGAAAAAAATAAATAAGAGCCAAGAATAATGGTTGTAAGAGACTTCTCCATGGTTACATAAGAATTACCTCATTGAAAGCTTGCTTCCTTTCTCCCAGAGATTTTAAGGCACCATATCTTTTGTCATTAATTATTAATCGCATGGCCTGAACGTCAATGTCAAGCAAAATCAAATAAAGAGAAACACTCAAAAAGTAAGAAATGCTTTAAATAAGTCAAATAACATATTTCAATGTATCGAGATCAATATACCCGGTCCCAATTCCAGTCAGATCCAACATTTACAGACTCCAAGAGTGCTTTGAATGCATCTTTAGCTTCCTGAAAAGAATATATAGCATATAGTCAATGCTCAAGAAAAATTGTGTGAGAGAGAGTTGATATATTGATATTCCGTTCGTATACCATCTTATTCGCATAAACTAAGGATTCTGGCTCAACTGCCTTTGTTTCTGAGGCCACGTCATTAACGTTTTCCCCTATTGAATCAATTTTTCCAACCTACAAAAAAAAAGATTTAATCATCTTGCTAACCACTAGAAGCAAAACTCTCCAAGAGACATTAAAACTACGATGAGCGAAGCATACTTCTTTATCTTCTCCTGGAACTCCATCAGCAGAAACTACACTATCTTGAGCTGAAAAATTATTGGCGTCATTCCTACAACATTTTTACCAGAAACAATTAAAATAATGTGCCACCAGACAAAAAATGAAATCAAAAAATGAACATGAAACTAGCAGAATAGGGAATACTTTGGTGTTGCAGCAGTATTGGTATCAGAAACAACTTCTCTATCACTTCCCACACTAACATCTGGTGGATTGATAGTATTTATGGGTGCCTCAGGTTCAGCAACTTTTGTTCCAGTTATAGCGGCTGCAGAAGGAGAGGCATGTGATCCAGAAGTTATCTCGGATTGCTGATTAATAGGGGACGTGGTGACCACTGGAGCAACTGAAACAGGACTTGATGGTTTGTCTTGGCCAGGTAAAGATGAATTATCCGTACTAGGCATTTCTTCAGTCACAGAAACTGCAGAGGGTTGAGTACAGGGATTCAGTAGTGGCTCAGGAAGAGTTGCATTGACCTTTTCCTTCTCAGCTTGCTCACGGGCAAACTTGAAGCAAAACACAAATACGAAAGAAAAAAAAATGTGAGTACAGAAACATGTGGCATAAAATAACTCAGAATATTTAAAACGGTGTTGTTTTCAATGATGGAAACCTTCAGTTCCTCGGGAATTAACCACTTTGATTCCTTCGTGACCTTGTTGTAGTAATACCTAAAGAATTTTATAAAATTTAGAGTGAAAAATCAGCAACAAGCATTAAAAACAGAAGAAAAAGGCAAATTAACATAACCAATACACACTTTCTTCCATCAGGACTCGTATACTCCTTCCAGTTTGTTGATGCATCTACCCTCTAACAAAGTGAAAAAAATTGAATAAGTTATCATAAGGAGATTTCCTTCCAAAGAAATAATGTGATGGAAACAGCAAATCCAGGAAATAATTGAATAAGTTGTCATAAGGATCAATTACTAACAAGCCAAATAATATCTTGCACTTAGAAAACTAGCCTACTTCTCCCTATATATTTATCATGCCTAAGCATAAAAAAAATGTTATTGGCAGTTATGGATTTTTCACTCGAGTCCCAGATGATCCAGAGTTCTGGCCATTAGCAAATAAGAGTTGAATGAATATTTACACAAAATGGGTCATCTGAAGATGCATTATAGTAATGTCAATTATAGTCAGCCTCCACATTTCATATTGTTATTTCTCCTCCTTGAAGCAAAGTATTTCACCAGCAACCTTGACAGTCCTTCTTGTTACATGCAATCCTCTGAATTGATCATACTGTATATATACAGGAATACTAAATGATTCATAGGCGGTGGATATGAAATCCTGAATCTTCATAATGTAACTACAATGTACAATTAACTAAAAATACTTAAATGAATGCAATGCAACTGCAAATTTTCATTGCAAACATCATTTAGAGTAACCTTTTTAAGACCCTAAAATCAAACAGCAGTAAACCACATATATAGAAGAAATAGATAGCAACGCAACTTATTGCTTCAATAGGAGAAAACCCAAGTTCTAAGGCACAAGCAGTACCTACAAAAATCAACACTGGTTTTCTTATCTTAAGTTTATTCTACAAGTAGGAAGACTGGAAACATTCTTTTGGATGAAAAATGTGCCTAGTTCAACTCTAATACAAATAACAATATTGGAAACCAACATTCCGATATAAACACAAAAAATTGTCTAAAAATTTAGAAGCATCAAGTATGTGTAATGCACATTTCATTCAATAAAAAGACTTGTTATAACACTCGATAAATCATTACAAAATTCCAAAGTAATAATTAACAACCTAGACAATGATGCAAAGATAGAATTTACAAACTTTATAATAAAATAGTAGGTACACCAAGCATAGCATGGACCTGTAAGCATCTTAAAGCTATGGGAGTCACAAATGTATAGATTTGAATTTGAATAAAGTAAATTGGAAGATGTGAAGTTCTAACGACATAAAAAAACATCCACCGACTTTGGCGTGCTTGGAGTGATACAAATATTAGTATTACTATTACTAATAAAGACAACCATCATATGCTCAAAATCTTACGCAAAATGGATGCTGGAATTAGCTTTGGGAAGAGAACTATATGTCATCAGAAATCACCTGAAAATTGATTGACACTTATCTTTGTTCTTTGATGATCAAAAAATTATAGAATAAGAGACCTATCATTACAATTCTCTTATTTAAACATTTTGTGCATAGTATCAACATAATTTATGCATTGTCAATCCATGACTAGAAGCAAAATCACATTAAGGAAAAAAAATATGTGAGCACACGTGAAGTGGGACCAGAGAGAGCACTTTATTTTCATAAGCAAACTTAAAACAATTATACATAAGGATCTATGACATGAATAAGCAACAATAAGTTAGAAGTTGGGGACACAAAGAAAGAAGTAAGAAACCCCAAGGAACAGAAATGGTTATTGTGTAACAAACAATGGAAACTAAAAATAATCTTAGGACAAAATCAACTGTTTTCTGCCATTCTTTCGGATCTTGGGACAAAATCTTGAGAATAAGTTTTACTCTATAATTTAAATTTTAAAAGAATGTAATAAAAAACTATTCTACACTACAGCATCATCCAAGGAAAACAAAGCTGATATCAGACAGTCCAACCAGCAATTGTCACAAAACTGACCTTACAATAAGACGTAAAAGTCAAGAATGATGGTTGCCTGCCTGAGAGAAAACCCATTCAATGAAGAGTGAGCTAATGTACCGGATTATTTTCACCACACATGAACAAATAGAGAGTAAATAACAATTAAACTTGAATATGTTGACCCAGCTAATACTTTGCTTGCTGACCAAAAGAAATGCAAATCTCCCAACTTCCACCAGAAACCCAAAAAGTAAAAGATCCAAAGGCATGACCAACTAACCATACAACAAAATAAAGTGAAATTAATGGTATGACTCACCTCAATAGGTGACATCAATTCAAGAGGCTTCTCCCAGCTAGATAATTTTGTCCTCTTATTGTAGAAAAATCTGTAAAATAGAGAAATTTTACATCAACTCAAAAGTTCTATAAACTAGGATCACAAACAGATAACTCAATCAACTACCTTCTTCCAGTAGAGGACGTGTGCTCGATCCAATCAGAGGAGCCAACCTTGGTAAGGTGTGGCTGGACATTGGTAGCCTGAAAGAAATAAATTTAGACTGCATAAAATTTCCGCTGAGGCAATACATAGAATTTGTGTTAAATCAAAAGTAATTAAGACTCATACTGAAGGCATGACAGTTGTAGCCGTAGGTTGCTCGCCGTTGCTCTGAGGAGTTGTACCAGGAGTAATGCTCTGGGACAAAGAACCAGCGGGAGCTTGGACTTGGGGAACAAGTTGGTATTGGCTGGTAGAATTAAAATTAGTTTGTGGCGCTTGACCATAAGAGGGTGGCGCAAACTGCATAATTGAAAACCTCGAATGAGCATTTGCATGATGGAGTATTAAATTATCCACTATAAATACAAGTCAAAACATTACCATAAACGAGGAAGAAAGTGGCATTCCAGGGCCACCTAACCCTGGTGTGTATCCATTTGGAGCTTGAGAATCGGGCTGTTGCATCATTGATTCGGACGAGGTTTGCATGTTTGGCCGGGCAATTGGCATTTGCATCATTTGTGGTTGAATTGGTAACTGCTGACCAACTCTCGGGGGAAACTGTTGAATTGGTTGAGAAAACTGCTGCTGTTGATTTTGAGGAGGCATTCCAACATTATACTGTTGGTGGTAATGTTGAGGAGGCATGGGAACAAACTGTTGTGGCTGTTGATTCGGAACACCAGGGTGGAACTGCATAAACAAATTGGTTTATTCAGATATATGATAATAACATATATATATTACCTAAAGCTAATACCATCACAGTTAGTGAAAACATAAAACTATTACTTGAACAGGCATGTGTTGACCGAAATTGCGTTGAGGATCCATTGAACCAGACATCGGAGGCCGAAGTGGCTACCACAACAAATAGAAGGAAAAAAATCAACATTAACATAATAACATATAAACCAGCAAAAATTTCTACTTCTAGGTAGTCTACCTGTAAGCCTGGATATTGTTGATTATTATTCGACATCCAAGCACAGAAGTCTCCAATTCCAAATCCTAACGTTATCGCAGTCTACAAGAGTAAAAATACATTCATATCTTAGTAGCCCCAATACTATTATATATAACATTAAACCTATTTAGCACCAACACTTCTGAAAAAGTTTTAGCTGTGTCAGGGTCGGGTCGGACACCTGCACGGACACTTGCGACTACGTTTATCGGTGTCAGTGTTGGGGTCACAGAAATTGAGACAATAATCAAACAAAACTAAAAATCAAATTCAATTAACTAGGAAAAATAATTGTATGTTAAAACAAAATAGCAGAACTAGACAATAAAACCAATGTGGCACAAAATCAAAACGGAACACAAGTTCAATCCATAGGGCAACATCAAAATTGAATCTTTTTGCAACCCCAGATAAAGAAAATTAGGTTGCAAGCAAAAAAAAAACTGAATGCGGTTTACAATTTAAACATGTGAGATATAGATATAGATATAGGGTATAGATATAGGGAAACATACCAATGGAGAAGAAAGGGGGTTTATGGAGAAGAAAGGAGGTTAATTCCGCAGGGTTTTGGGTGGAGAGTTGAAATTGAAACTGAAAGAGGGATTTTAGTTTTTATTTTATTTTTACAGTGATCGAGATTGAGAAGGAGACAGACAGGAGTAGAATGATTGACAGCCTGGTAAATGTCCCCTTGGATTCTCAAGAAAAATAGAAATACGTTTTTTTATGTAGCGATTTTATTTTCTTTTTCTTTTGGGCTTTTTACGTAGTTTTAGGTTTTGAAAGGGAAGAAATTGGTGAGAGGGGCTATCTACACCCTTGTAAATTAATTATTATCTCCGTCCTAAATTATACTATTTTGCATCTTTCACACAAATTAAAAAATAATAATAAATTTTGTATAGGAAATAAAAATTATGTATGAATTTATAATATTGTCATTTATTTATTATATTCGAAATAAAAATTTAAATAGTTAAAAGAAGAAATAGTAATAAATAATAGAAGACATATTAAAAAAATATATCTTTAATATTACATTGAATTGAAATTGTAAAGTGATTTAAAATTTAAGACAAATTTTTTCTTCAAAGTTTCATATAATTTGGAAGGGAATAATATCGAGTGATGATTAACATGGATTAGTATTAAAAATGTAAGAAATCTATAAATGGAAAATTTATGTTGGAAAAGCAATGAAATAAATAATGATCCATTTTTAATTAAAATAATGCATAATTTTCAAGAAAAAAATTTACATTTAACTCTTAAGATGTGATCTTAGGACACATGTTAGCATTACCTTTAAAAAAAACTATCATAAATATATTAGATAATATTTCCTCCGTCTCAAAATAAATGTCGTTTAAGTTGTTACACAAATTAAAAAAAAGTAATGATTGAGTCAATAAATGTAATATTTTTACAAAATTACCCTTAACTACTATTGGTTGTTATATATTTTCATATCTTAAAAAGAGTGTAGATAAGGGATAAAGTTGGTAAAAATTGCATTAGAAAAGTAAAGAGACTATTATTTTGGCTAGAAAGACACTTATTTTGAGACAGAGAGATTAATTAATTTTGTTTTTATCTAAATTCATTAAAAAAAATAATAATGGCTTCTTATAACTTAAATTATATTGTTATATTGCTTTTCTTAAAACTTTGTTAATGATTTTTATTATACATTCATTAACTGGATTTGGATCATCCTCGATTCATTCAAGATTTCAATCTCTTTCAATAAAAGCATAGTGATTTTTTAGTGTGCCGAAGGTGTGAGATAAGGTGACCCCTATCCCCTTTCTTGTTTTACATTATGGAATAAGTTTTTTACAAAAGTTTAACCAATCTTATAATTCAAAAGAAAATCAAACTTATCTCGAGGTCCTAGAGGTTTGGAAGTCCCCTCTCATTGTTTGTTTGGTGATAATGTCATGGTGTTATATAGAGGTAACAAATGTTTCATAGCTCCTCTCATTAACATGTTTTACAAGTGTGTTATTTCTTGTGGTTAAATGGTGAATCCCCAAAAATATTATATCTTTGTTGGGGCTTAGACATCCACTATCAAGAACCCATATTCTTTTCATGGAGCCAATATATTTATTATACAAAACCAATTAAGTGTGTACCTAATTTTCATTGGATCCTTAAGGGTGAGTGGAAATCATATTTCACTTATGCAACCATTGAAAAGTACCTTTAGGAATAAAAGATCTCCTAAATTTGTATTTGGAAATAGTGTGACCTTTCTTGCAACAATAGTCCTAAGTCAAATGATGGTGAGAGGAACTATTGTTATTTGATTCCTTTTCAACAAAAAATTTGTACATCTTGTATGGGTACATTCAAAGACCTTTTAAATTTGGTAGAATCAATAACATAAGTGACACTTTGTTCTAAAGCCTTGTTCAATTTGGCTTTAAAGGTATTCACGTCTTTTTGCTAAATGTGACAAGTTTCACAACCAAACTAAAAAAGCTCATCCTCATCATTTATATCTTTTGAAATATCTAACATGGATTGTTTAAGAGTTTCCATTTGTTTTTCGGTTTCTAAAACTATAGCTTTTAAGTATGAAAAAAATTATTTTATTTGAAGTTAATCTCTTAAAAGCATTTATGGCTTCTTCATGTAGTTTTTCAAAAGCAACTTGCAATATATAATAAGACAATTTATCAACATGTTCAAATTTAAAATAACTTACAGTATTTTTCTTCTTTTCACGATAATAGGTCGAGAGACAAACATTTGTTGATTCTTCGTTATCACTTGATCCTTCATCACTTGAGGAATCAATATCATTTTCCCAAGTAATATGAACTCTTCTAGATTTGCTAGATTTTTTGTTTTGACCTTTTCCTTTATCTTTATCAAGCAATGGACGATTTGGATTATATTGATTGAATTTACCACAATTGTAACATGAACTTTTTTTAATTTTCTTTCTTATTCTCATCTTTCCTTGAGGAATTTGAATGCCTTCTACAATTGATGAGACCTTTATCATAATGCTTCATTCCATTCTTCTTGAGATATATACTATATATTTAACAAACAATTTCATTTCTTCATCATCTGAACAATCATCGTCACTTGTTCCACTATCATCTTGCTCTATAGTATAATACTTAGAGCCATAAGCCATATAAAAGCAATAAACTTTTTGTCTACCTCTTTTTCCTTCTTAATCTTCTTTTCACGCTCTTTTCCATGTTCTTCAAGTTTGTCAAAGTTGTGAGATCTAATGTTGTAAGATCATTTGCTTATTTGATTGCGGTGACCTTAGATTTTCATTCCCTATTAAGACATCTCAAGACTTTATTAGTAGCAATTTCAATGGAAATTAGTTTCCCAAGTAAATTCAAATGGTTTATGAGATGAGTGAACCTCTTTTACATGTCGAAAATGATTTCACCATGCTTCATGCGAAATAGTTCAAACTCTTGATTCAATGTATTGACTCTAGCTTGTTTGACTTCATTAGTTCCCTCATGGCCTACTTGTAATGAGTCCCACGTAGCTTTTACAATCTCGCAATGAGAAACACAATAATATTCATCAACTCTAAAGCATATATGAGATATTTTGTGTCTTCCAATCATGTGAACACAACTTTTTATCATTTTCATCCCATTGTGCATTTGCTTTAGGTATGACAATGTAATACTCCAATTTTTAGAATTATATATTTAATCGATTTATTACGAGTATCTGTAAAGTCTTGGTGAATATATGATGTTTTGTTGAGTATGAGTAATTCAATAATTTAGATAATTAGTTAATAATTATTTATAATTATTATTATTATTATTATTATTATTATTATTAAAATTGAGATAAAATGGTGGTGTATAAATAATAAGGGAGAGACGGACACTATGAGAAGTCAGTGAGGGTAAGATGGAAAGTTATTATTAGGGTTCTAAGGGTTAAACAACGAAAAGAGAGAAGGAAAGAGATTTCATTGTATGATCGTAAAATAATTGTGGGAAGCGGATAAGAAGATAGGGCACGAGGAAACAAAGGAGATTATTATAGAACGCTAAGAAAAGAGATTAATCGATGGGAATTAAGGTAAGGGGTGATCCTTGTCGTTATAATTCATATGGGGTTTAGATGTATGTAGGTTGTTTGGAGTTTTATGATGAATTGATAATGTGATGATTTTTGATGAAATTGGTAAATTATGATGTGAAAAATACCATGAATTAATGCCTATAATGATGTAACAATGTTGATTGTATGATAACATGTTGATTTATGGTAAATTTTGGTATAAAATCGTAGGAAAATTTGGACAGGTACGGTGCAAAATTCACAACAGTGATGTTGATGTTTCGCACGCGTTATCGTGCGATACAAATATCATTGGGAGAAGCGATTTTTCCTAAGCGTCGTCGGGCAAGACTCTGGGAAAGGGAACTTGGGAAAATGCATGCTTCTGGAAAATAAGCGACGCACCCCTGCTCCTGAAAACTTTAAAATGTTATAACTTGAGTTTCAGGACTTCGTTTGATGCGTCGTTCGAAGCATTGGAAACCTAATGCGAAGAACTATATTTTTGTGGAATAAAATGAATTGTATGATTTATTTTTCCCAATAAATATACTATGATGAATTGATGTGATTATGCATTGATGTAACATGATGTACGCATGTATGATGAATTAATGTTGTTATAATGATGTCATGTTGTATTATGGAGTATATTAAAGATATAATGATGATTACATGAATGATGATTTGCTTGACTAGTTATGGTCGCAAATATTGTGTTGATTATGCATCGTGCATTCATAGCATTAGGACGTTGGTCCGACATGTTGATAGGATGTAAGTATAGTGTTGTTGGGACATTAGTCCACTATTGGCATCAATCCCCTTATGTGGATTAAGTGTATTTTATGTTGTGCTTTGGTTCCAATAGAGGATCGATCCTATGGTGGATATTTGGAGGGTGGTGACCCAATGTTCATCGAAGAATTAATATCACGTGCATGAGTCTATGTTGATACATTGCATTCTATGTGACATTGCAAAATTCTTGATTTAGAGTATGATTTGGTGATGTTATGACTTAAGTGATGTTTGTGTCAATGTTGTGAATTAAATGGTGTTTTATTAGTGATGATTGACTTAATGATATAATGATGTGGTGATCGAGATGATGGTATGAGAATGTGAGTATAATATGTGATATTGATGTTATTTGCAGTTTATGTTGATGTAGTTGTAACAACTATATTTATTTTGTATATCTTCTGTAATGATTTTGTGATTACTCATCCTTTATGTTTGAATGTTTCCTCCATGTGGGTAACACACATGTGATCATGAGTATTTAGTTGAAGCATAAAGGATAGATTTAGAGTGTGTTGTTTAGTTGTTTTATGTTTAATAAAGAGAGTCTTGCTCTGACATGTAACATCGGGATCGAGAACGTTTAATTTGAACTTTATGTTCTTTTTGTTGACATGACTTATTATTTGTTTTGAGTTATGATTCATGAATGATGAATATGATGATGTTCCTTTGAGAGGATTTTTGAATGAAATTATGTTGAGACTAATATTCCGCTACGTAGTAAATGATAATTGAGGCGATATTTCGAAAGGGAATGAATTATAAGTGTTGAAAAGTCTGTGTTACGGAGCAAGCTATGTATTAGTGATGTTTTTATGAAGCATGTAACACCCTTGTTGGTTCTTTATATGATTTATTAATTAAATTATCTTAATTTATTCGTGGGATTTTAGAAGGGTGTTATACACAACACCTCAATCATTGGCCATCATAATTTAATTAGGACCATTTATAATGGTGTTCTATACTCCCTTATCAACAGAGTTGATATGGATACGCATACAAGATTTCCAATAACCATAATTTTCACATGTAAAAATAGGTGCTCTATTGTACGCCCTTTAGGTTCATAAGCCATAATATAATAAGCATTTTTGAACCATAGAATAAATTGGAGCTCGTGATACCCCTTGTTAGAAGAAGACAACTTAGTTAAAGGGGGTGAATAGATCACAAGTTATTCTTTCAAAAAGTTATGTTATAAAATGTTTGTTATTTATGAACAACGGAAAACAATCCTGAATCAAAAATCCATCTGATATGAATTGTTATCAGAAAGCCTAGATATGCATAAAACCAATATGAGATGCTATAAAAGTGACAAGACACTGAGAAAATATATTTTTACAATTACACGTTTGAATATGATCACAAAGGCAACATATTTACCATGAAATTATAATAAAAAACAATGTTAAGCAAATTATCGAACACTTGGTGTACAATTGATACAAACCAAATGTTTTTATGGTTTTTTTCATATTAGAAACAAATTACAATCACATAGATTGTAATAAAATCAACAAAACAATTTGAATTAATAAACAAGGAAATTATTTTGATGTATCAATCGCAAAATCAACAATTTAACAATTTGCAAGTAATGATAAAAGAGATAGATAGATGGATAGATAGATAGAGAGAGAGAGAGAGAAAGAGAGAAAGACAAATATTTGTTTAAGCACTTCCTATCTCGGCCTTGCTATGGGTACGTCTACCCCTAATTTTGTTTAGAATTGAGATAATGAAAATCAAACGTTGCAAAATATTGTTTACAAGAGAACAAGTTGTGATCCAACAATTGAAAGCCTAAGTGTCATGTTGATTCAATCTTCTTCTCTCCATTTGATCAGAGCACAATCAAGTGAACTCGATATTTCTAATTTTATCCTTCATCTCACGCCACTCCTTTATAAGAACCCTCGTTCTTCAAACTCTTCACTCGGTTGAATCCAAATTGATCACGTATCGTGACCCAAGATTTACCAAAGTGATCCTCTGGTTATTACTACTCATTTGGCTTAACCCACCATTCTTCCAAGCTTTCACTCGACTGAATTCAAATAACGTAATATTTTCCAAAACCTTCAAATCCCAATGATCTTGAAGAAAAACCCTGACTTGGTTTTCTTATTTGAAACCCCCAAAGTATTCTCAACCCAATTAATAATTCAACAACATAAATTGAACGTTATCAACTCTAAATATAGATGACACCCAAATAAAGTATGATTATATGTAATTTTTTTGTGTGTATTAAAGATGAAGAGAGTTTACTTTGTATGTTTAGGGTTTCATGTTCATTTCAAATGATGCATGTATGAGGTATATATATATATATATATATATATATATATATATATATATATATATATATATATATATATATATGCAAGTTGAAGGCAAAAAAAAAATGCAAGAAGTTTTAAAGAAATCACAAATTTGGAAAATTTTAACGCATGAGTCGACCTTTGTAAGTCATGTGTCGAAACCTTCGAAGCAACATGATTTAAAAAACACATGCATGTGTCGACTCATACGATGCAAGTGCCGACTATAAAAGTAATTTTTCTTCTATCTGTCGACACATATGCTATCATGTGTCGACACATGCATTATAAAGCCTACATACTTCAAAATCCAAGTACATGTGTCGACTCATAAGTCGTATGTGTCGACTCAAAATCTTGATTTTTACATGGAATCTGATTTTTAATGTGTGAAACCTTTTCCAAATCATTTCTTTATGTTTTCTAATGCTTAGATGCACATCGAGACTTATAGAGTAACGTCCAATATACAAAAACACTAAAGTATCCTAGTTTTGACATCATACAAAATATCTCTAACAAGAAAATTCACTCACACGTCATTCATGGTGATATAGTCGTGGTCGACACTTGGCTCACCACAATAGGATTTTCCTCAATATAAGTTAAAGTTCATATATGATAGGTCGTTGATCCGACTAGTTGTTATGTGTCTAAAGCATTATTTTAAGAAAAATAATTATTTTTTGGACGTACCATTTCAACGAGAGTTCTACCACTTCTCAGACGCATAAAAACCCAAACATTAAAATATTTTTTCATTTAAAGACAAAATCTTTGGTAAACGTAAGACTTTTCTTACTAAAAGTTAGAATATTACACAAAAGGCCCCAATGAGAGTGAGAAGTTGTTAACTGAAGTTTTTAGTAAACAATCACGAGTTTAGTCCATGTAAGAGATTAACTCGAAAAATCTCAAAGACATATTGTGCAAAGAAGAAATATAGAGAAAAGTGTGTGTGTGTGTTTCAGGTTTTAGACCATTTGAATTTTGAATAATAAGTGTTGTGGACCTTGTTGTTAATTACGACAAAATTCAATATCAATTTGTTAGGCAAGGAATAATAGCAACCAAAATAAATGGTCTTCAACAATAATAATTCGTACACAAATAATATAACAAAATACAACGAGAAAAAAATGAAGGTTTGTTTACCTAGTTCGATCAAACAATCTAATCCGGGGGAGAGAGTAGCTCTCCAATTCACTATACTCATAAAGTTATTACAAAATATTACGTATGAAGAGATTCCAAATGAGTTACAAGAAAATAGTCTTCGCCTTCAGGTTCCCAAGAACAACTCTGAAAGTGCCCAAGAATTACCTTATTTTCTATCCCAAATGTTTCCCGACCTTCAATACATGAATAACACAAATGGTGTAAACAAGTGTTCTTAATTCCCAATAACCCCAAAGGTTTCCAAAATCTTTGTCTTTCTAAGGTTTCCCCTAAGAATAACCAAAACACTATACTATGTCTTTAAACCTTTGCTCTCCCTTTTTGGTATAAGTTTTAAGATTGTCACACTGTAATAACAGAAGTGATAGATATTTATAATGACTAAAATTCAACCAATCCATAACAAATCTAAAAACATATCGCCTTAATTGTTAGAATAAAAGATATTATTATAATCTTATAATATCTCTCAAATATTATAAATATCTTATAATATTATTTTATATTAATTTATATGATCACCAAATTAATATAAAATATTCTAACATTAATGAATGAATCAATGAACCGAACCGATCGAACTCGATACTTTTTGGCTTCCTAACTTTTGACAATCTTGAAACATGTTTTCTTTCTCTTCATCAACAAAGATTTTAAGACATGTTCACAATAAGAAGCAACTGAATGCACACAATAAACTTTAAAAAAAGATAATAGATAAGCATAAAGTAAATGAAGTAAATGACATTTTATGTAAATGACTTAAATACAAAAGAACTATAGAAAGTTTAAAGGATAGAATTAGACTCACAAACTATTCCGCTTGATGACTGAGTACAATTTTATAGAAAATCAATGAGGATTTGCGACCCGAACTACAAAGCTTGCATTATATACTAGTACTAAGATAATCGTCGACAACAGTTCAACCTATAAATCTAACACGTATCTCACTACTTAGACTTTCATGCTCTAACTAATTTCCATGCATCTTCAAAAATGTAAATGCTAAAAACAAAAGATTGTGCTGATAATTGTGTTTGATAACTCCTCAACTACCTTTATTGAAAGTCTTCGATCAAACTTCATAGTGATGAGACATCTCCATATCTCAAACTATTTGAATGAAAGAATATCTCAAATCCTTACTATCTAATAATCAAACTGTCTTCGACTCATGTCAAATATTTACTTTAACAATCCCTTTTAAGATTCTTCCAAGCTATACTTTTCACAGTAATCAAACCACTTAATCGACGTGCTTAATATATCAAAGCTTTTCAATCTAGAGTTCCTTACCCTTAGATTTTTCAACTTAACTATTACTAACATTTTTCGTTGACTTTTCTAGTCCTTGTCAAAAACAATTTATTGGGCTAAGCTAAATATAAATAATACTAGTAGTTTACATTTTTAATGCGGGGTAAGTGAACAATGAACTATTTCATGATCTTTATGATTGGACCGACTTATTATTACCATTTCTAATTTTAAAAACACGAGTAGCAGCATCTAACAAGAATTCAGACGACGAATTTACCCACACAATAAAACTCACAAATATCCAAACCAAATCAACACCACCATGAAACTGAGACTCAGATCTTTCGAATCCAAAGAAACCCTAAAAATCGAAGTTCCCGATCCATCTTCTCTCCAACAACTCAAATCCACAATTTCCACCATCCTCTCCTCCTCTCCCTCATCTTCTCTCCATCTCTCCCTCAACCGAAAAGACGAAATCAACCCTCCCTCTCCCACCGATTCCCTCCACTCACTCGGCATCGCCACCGGCGACCTCATCTTCTACACCTTCAACCCCTCCGCCTTCTCCTCTCAAACCCTCCCCCACAAACCCACCGCAGAAAACCCTCCGACTTTACCCGCAGAACCGCAAACCCTAGAAATGGCGGACGATGAAACCGCGGTGAAGAACAATCCAGAACCTGATTTTGTGAAAAGGATTCTTAGAGAATCCCTTGGCGATAATGTTACCGATTTCAAATTATTGGTGTTTGCGGTTCATGCTGTTATTATCGAATCGGGGTTTGTTCGTGTTGATCGAGATTCGGGTAAGGCGATCGGTGACGTTTCGTCTTCTTCTATGTTATCTTTGAGGTATACACTTCCTGAGATTGTTTCCAAAGGGTTATCTCATGCTGTGGATTTAAAGATTCAAACTTTAGGGAATTTTGTGAATGTTTATGGTTCTTTGGTTGATGATGTTGGTGCTAGGGTTCATAGGGTTTATTTAGATAAATTTAGGTTTTCTAAGCCTTTAGAGATGATGCTGGCAAATTCTGAACCTAGTGGTAGTAATGCTAGTGTTGGTGTTAGTGTTGATGGTAATGATGGTGGTGATAATGAAGTTTTTGAGTTGTGGAAGATAGCGAAAGATAAGCTTGCATTGCCACTTTTGATTGATCTTTGTGAGAAAGGTGGATTGGATCTTCCGCCATGTTTTATGCGGCTTCCGATGGAGCTTAAGCTTTTGATATTTGAGTATCTTTCGGGTGATGATTTGGCGAAAGTGTGTTGCACTTGTTCGGAGTTGTCTTACCTTGCGGCGAATGATGAGTTGTGGAGGAAGAAGTTTGAAAAGGAGTTTGGAGATAGGATGAATGGTACTATGAAGTTTTTTAAGAACTTGTTTGCGCATTATTGGGCAGAGAAGAAGAAATCAAAACAAAAACCGCCATTTTTTCCGACTCCTCGATCTGGTATTATGAGATACTTTCAAAGGAGAAGAGGTCCTCATCCTTTTGGAGTGCCTCCAATTTGGGGCGGTGAGTATGATCTGCAGCCAAATTTTGGTGCGAATCTCCCCCTTGCATACACACCGAGGCGAGTTTTCTTTCCCCCATCTCATCTGGGAGAATTTTAATAAATAATCCAATGAATCGAAGTGCTGGATGAAACGACTTTCCTAGAGTGAATACATGATAAGTAACTGGTTGTGAATGATGTAATAAGATTGATAGAATGTTGTTGCTTTTGGTTATAATTTTGAATAGAATCCATGTTTGTATGGTGTTAGGAGGAAATGATTGTTTCTCGGTATTTGGTTCCAATGTTTAGGTAAAAACCAATCTGTGTTCAATATAAAACGCATTTAGATGATGATGTTTCAGAACAATTTATACCTATAATGCAAATGTAACCACATGTTTTTGCTGTTGAGATATTTCATTGTCACTGAGCTTTTTTCAAGATATGTTTTGGCTGTTTACTAGCTGATATATTATGCTACTATTAAAACATAAATAATCAGAGGAGACTAATAATCTTAAGAAGGGTTAACATGAGGTTATAGGATTCACATTCCCACATGGAACAACATTTTGTAGCTTTCTATTTTTACCGTAAAGTTTCACTGGTTCACCAGAATTGGAAGTGGACTGCAGCTTCAAACAAGCATCTAGCATCTCTGCTGTGGCTACCGGACATTATAATGCAAACTCTTTTTCATTTTGTTTTATCATGTGGTGTATGCTTGAATTGCTAACACAGGTACTTGGTGAATGATGATGTAGTCTTGGTGAATGATGGGTGTAGTTTTGGTGTTTCTTTGCATAATGCAGTACAGGTTGTGGGCTTGGCATGATCAAAGTTCTTTTTCTTTCAAAAGCCAATAACATTAATGAAAGGCACAAGAGATGCCAATGTTACACCAGTTCAGAATATAACAGCAACACAAAAAAATTACAAGCAGACTCCTCTAACACATAAATCAGGCTGAATTTAACAACAGACTAAACTCCACTATCCTAAGGACTACGCCCACTACTAAAATTCCACCTGAAAAATCAGACAAACCAGAACCAGATACTAAAATTCCACCTGAAAAATCAGACGAACCAGATATCTAGACTCCCCAACCCAACCAGCCTGCATTCTGACAAAAGATCCCTAAAGAAATGCGAAGATACTGGATACATTCGCAATACTCTAATATATTCATAATCCAATTGGTTTAGAGCTCAATTAAATCCTGCAACCTTCGCCTTTGACCACTTCCATGAAAGTATGACCACTTCCATGCAAGTATCTGGATGTCTTCGCCTTTGACCACTTCCATGCAAGTATCTGGATGTCTTCGACACTTGTTCTTATACTAGGCTCTGAAGATTTGAAAACTATATATCATTCTTTCTTCTCCAAATACTCTAGATGCACGCAAATCAGATGATGAAATCTTTCCTTAAGAACTCTACCACCGTTGCTCAAACCCCTAAACTGAATAAAAATTCTACAAAGCATAGTGCAACCCCTAAACTGAATAAAAATTCTACAAAGCATAGTAATGAAAAACATTCACAAAACCTAATCATCCTAAGATCTCGCTCTATGCGATTAAATCTGTCGGACATTCAAAGAAAATGTGTTCAACATTTTCTTCTCTCCGACAACCATACGGGCATGAAAATGTGTATGCTTGAATTTTGGCATGATCAAAGTTAATGTTAATCGTTGTGTCGTTCTTTATTTCAAAAAAGCCAAAAAGATATCATATCACTCGCCTCCTCTACAATCACATATCGAACTTTCATCGCAATACCATCGGAAAGACACAAGCTCACTGTTTTATTACTCATCCACTTTAGAAATGCTAAAATATTTTCACATAGGTTTAATTACACTAAAGATTGTTCTTTTAAGTTATTATTTTTTTGACAAAATACTTATTTTGATCTCTTAATTATACCTTTGAATTTAAACTGATCTATTAATTTTTTGTTGTTATTTTGTTCCTTTAATTTTTAAAACATTTTGTTTTAGTCATTTTTATCTAATTAACTGACAGATTAAACGATCAATTTCAAAGTTTTTCCATTATTAATTAGACAAAAAAATTAAAATGAAACATTTTAAAAGTTAAATGGATAAGGTGACAAAAAAAATTAAGTGACTGATCTGAACTCAAAGTTATACTTAAGTGACTAAAATAAATATTTTGTTTTTTTAACAACTTGTTCATTTAAATTATCAAACTTGTGTATTGTTAATTTTTTTTTGTTATATTTTTTTTTAAAAAAAATTGTTTAAAAAGTAAGTATGTGACATTAACATAAGCGAGGTGTATTAACATTGTTTATTTGGATTGTTTTTACGCGTAAGAGGATCTCAACCAGGTAAACTTAAAATAACAAAGCCAAGACAACTTGTTCCATTCCAACCAACAACACCTAGTTTTGTTTAGATAGATGAAATTAGATGGAGCGGAACAGGATAAAATAAAATAATATTATATTATTTGAATAATTAAAAAATGGATGAAGCGGATTAGAGTGATAGTCGTTTCATTTAATTTCATTATTCACCACCATATTTATTTCTTTGGGCGGAATGAACAACTTATCTTATTTTGTTCTAAAATTTTCAAACAACGAAGTGATATTTTTATTATGTTCTGTTTCGTTTCGTTCCATTTTGTTTTGTTCCATTCCGCTCCGTTCATTTCATGATATTTAAACATAGTCCAAGACTCACAGTTGAACACCAAACAAGAAAAACAGTGAATTCTCATTGCGCTTTCTCTTTCTTCTTCTTCTTCTTCTTCGTATAACTCTATTTCAATATGTCCAAAAGCACACTTCGTTCAAAAGAGATACAATCAAATCTTGATCACTTTCTCGTTTACTCACAATCCTTGTTACCTATGATTCATTTGGGATTTTCTTTAAAGATTGTTACAATACAAGATTTGGGATTTTCTGTAAGATGGAACATTGAAATTTTTGCAAGAAATTGAAGGTTGTTGTTGGAAAATTTGCAACATGATTTTGGGTATTTTTGTCCGTCCACTTTGCAAAGATTTTAGAATTATTTCGTCAAATTTTTTTTGGGAAAAACTAGTAAATATCGACATCATCAAAATTAATGTTCATCATGTTGTTCAACCCATGTATACATGAAAAACATTGTCCTTATAAATCAATGGAAAATTCTATTCTTAAAGGCGAAATCAGTTAGATCTAAATTCCCCTAAGTGCGTGAGTATCACTTACGAGAGAACTAATTTTAGAATGGGTGATGATTTCGCTCTTATTAGGGATGAGAAATGGTCTTTTTTGGTTGTTATCTTCAGTTTTTTTGGTTTTTCGGTAAGATAATTTTTCTTTTAATTCAATCTCTTTGTTTATGCATATTTGGTTTGAACACTAAATTTACTACGTTGTTTCAGCTGATAAAGGGAAGCATAAAGTTTACTAAGTTTATGCATATTTGGTTTGAACACTAAATTTACTATGATACGTTTTACGTGTGATTTACTTATAGCTTCTACACTTTAAATATTCTATTGTTGCACACTCAAGCTTAGAATAAGAACTTGGTCAGATTCAGAAGTTGCTGTTTGAAAAAGCTTGAGTTATCAGTTACATAATTCAACCCCTTTTTGTGTATTTTCTAACCTTCAAGATTCTATCCCAACTTAATCCTCCTGAAGCACCATAATAGAATGGTGTATATGAGAGAAGAGATTGAACCTTGTTAGACATGGTTCGATCCATGGCAAGTCATGGCAATCTTCCAAAATTCTTTTGGAGTCATGCTCTATTGACAACAAATTACACACTTAATCGTGTTCCATCCAAAAAGGTTAAGAAGACTTCATATGGAGTGATAAGAAACCACATATGTCTTGCTTGAAGAGAAACATAGTTTTCAGGGTAATAATTTATCCACTTCAAAATTATTTATTTGGGTTCAAAGCTAAACTCATTAAAATCTTTGGTTTAGGGATTTAATTACTAAGTCATTAGTTTGATTTAAAGTCTCAACTCATTCAAAAGTCTTCTCCGGTTCGAGATAAGTTTGATATTAAAATCTCAACTTGGTTGTTGACTACCCTTTATAAAACCTCTTATCAGTTTGTAAGCTTTGTCCAATGTTAAAAGTTTACTAAGGTTGGAGATAAATCCGATATAAAATCTTCTAGATTTATGAGTTAAGTCCGAATTAAAATCTCACTCAAGTCTAAGATTAACCCGTGTAAAATCTTTGTTCAACTTGAAGACTAACCACTTCAATATATCATTTGGAAGGAAAACTCACAACTTCTCTCCTTATATACAGTTTGGTTGGAAGTTAGCCAAAAACTCCATTTTTCTTGTATAAGGGGGTTTGAGAGTATAACCTTCTAAAAATTCATAAATTTATTGGATACTTTTACAAAAAAATTTGGGGAGATAATTAGGTCTTTTTATTTTGACGAAACCTCTATAACTTCAATGTTATCTTTTTATCCTTTAACATTTTATTTTGTGCTGCTTACTTATAAAAATTTTCTTAGATGTTTTCAAACTTTGAAATTAGTCCTAAAAATTTTTCAAACTCAATTTTTTCTAAAACACAGAATCACCCTCTTGCATGGAGTCACATGTCTAACATCTTTTAGGTAGATTTTTTATGAATGAAAAAGATATTGAAATGAATATGATTTTCCTTGATTTAGAAGAAAACATTGTAACGAGTTTGGTTTGCCATGATGAGATGTTCGACTGAGATAAAACAAAGATGTAAAATAATAAATGAGTTGTTTAAATTTTGTGTGCAAGTTACAATTTTTTTGGAAAAGAACAAATGAGTTAGGGTAGTAGTCCATTTCAGAAAGATGTCCTTCAAAGACATTTTAATAAATATTTTAAAATAAAACAAATATTTATCAATATTCTAATTCCTTAATGTAAAATAATTTAATCCAATAACATGGACATCAATTTATTTGCCCGAGTGTAAAAAATGGATGAAATAAAATGATATTTTATTATTTGAATAATTTAAAAATAGATGGAGCGGAATGAAGTAATATGAATTCTATTTCGTTCAATTATTTACCATCACATTTCTTCCCTTTCCATTTGTATGAAATGAACAATTTATCTTTATTTGTCTTAAAATTTTCAAATAATATAGTATTTTCATTCCGTTTCGTTTCACTTCACTCCGCTCCAATCAAATATAGCTTAAGACTCGCAGTTGAGCACCGAGCAAGAAAAACAATAAATTTCCATAGAACTTTCTCGTATAACTCATTTACAATTTGTCAAAAAGCACAATTTGTCCATTAAGATATATAATCACATTCTCTTCAAATCTTGATCACTTCCTCGTACTCACTCTCCTTGTTACCTATGTTTTATTTGAAATTTTCTTTAAAGATTGTTGCAAGAAAATATTTGGGATTTTTTTTAAAGATGGAACATTGAAAATTTTGCAAGAAATTTTAGGTTGTTGTTGGAAAAATTGCAAAATGATTATGTGTATTTTTTGTCTATCCACTTTACAAAGATTTTAGGATTATTTAGTCAAAAAATATGGGAAAAACTAATAAATATATGCATCATCAAAATTAATGTTCATTGTGTTTTTCAACCCAGATATACCTTGAAAAACATAGTCCTTATAAACCAATGGCAAGAAATTTCTATTCTTAGAGGCAAAATCAGTTAGTTAACCCTAAGTGCGTGAGTATTACCTATGGAAGAACCAATTTTAGAATGGACGATGATTCCACTCTTGTTATGGGATGACAAGTGGTCATATTTGATTGTTATCGTCAACTTTTGGTTCTTCGCTAAGAGAATTTTTCTTTCAATTCAATCTTTTTATTTATACATACTTGGTTTTAACACTGAATTTACTGCATTGCATTTGTTTTCACTATGAGATATTGAGTTTAGTCTATAATATTTTTTGATATAAAAAGTTGGATTAAATATATTTTTAGTCCTTAAAAGATTTCAATTTTCATTTTTAGTCTTTATTAAAAAATATTATATTTTACTTCCTATAAAAATTTTATACATTTAGTTTTAGATCCTACTATTTTCTAAAATTTTAAATTTTTATTTACCATTAAAATTTTAATTTTTTGAATAATTTTTTCGTGTATATTTAGAATATTATAAAATATTTATTTATCAAATTTGCGAATTTTTTAAAATGAGAAGAATTTAATATGAATTTTTTAAATTTTAAAAGATAATGATATAAGTAACGACAACATCAAGTTAAAAATCAAATTTTGAATTCATTTTTTTTCAAATTTTTTTATATAACGTAATAAAACTATTTATGAAATAATCATTTAAAAATACACATTAGTTTAACAGTAAAGAATAAAATTACATGTATAATAATTTTGTAGAGATTAAAATATATTATTTTTTTAACAAAAATTAAAAATTAAAATAAAAATATTTATAAGGATAAAACATATTTAATCCTAAAAAATTTAACTAAGTGTTATTGAATTTTGGCTTTTAAATTGAAGATGAATGTATAAGAGAGATGGTGAAAGATATTCAAAATTGAAGATATTCAATGCACAACTAACTTCATTTTTGACTGTTATTAATACACAGGCCTCAGGCGGCAAAAAAATTTAAAATTTAAAAAATAAATAAAGACAGTAACCACGGTTTCTAAGTTTGGTTAATACAACTCACCATCACCCACCGCATTGGCCCTAACCCTAAACCAACCATGGTTAACAACAATGACAGCACAACAATCCAATCCATCTCCCTATAAATAAAACCCAAAATTTCAAATCCTCCTCATATCCAGATCCAGATCTAGAAGAAGGCGTCTTCATAAACGTCTTCGCACTTTCTCTCTCTTCGTCCCGTTCAGTTTTCTCTTTTCATTTCCTTTGTTTTTTCATCTCCGAAAATGAGAGAGTGCATCTCCGTTCACATCGGTCAGGCCGGTATCCAGGTCGGAAATGCTTGCTGGGAGCTTTACTGCCTCGAACACGGCATTGGTGTAAGTCTTCTTCCTAGCTTTTCAGATCTATGATATACATTTGAATTAGAATTTTTGAGTATTTTATTTGTTCTTAATTTGTTAAAATTGGATCAGATCTGAGGAAATTTGATTGTTATTTGAAGAAATTTGAACGTTAATTGATCAGATCTGAGGAAGTTTGATCGTTATTTTACGATATCTGAGGAAATTTGAACGTTAATTGATCAGATCTGAGGAAATTTTACCGTTATTTGATAGTTTTTTTCTTCATTTTTTCCTAATTTTATCTGCATTGTTTCTAAATTTCTTGATTAGTTCATAGATCTGTAATTCATGCGTGATCGTTGATGTTAATGTTATCTATAATTGTAGTTTTATTAGATCCGCTTATTGTAAGGTTGTGTGAAATAAAATTTCGCAACTGAAAATATAATTTTAATCCAGTGCTAATTATTATGTATTAAGCTTTATGATTGCATTGATGTTTTATGACATGCTTAAATTTGGATCTGTGAATGAAAATTTATATAAGAATTTGGTACAATTTTGTTTGAATTATTGTCATGATGATGATCTTTGAATTTCTATGTGCAGCCTGATGGCCAGATGCCAAGTGACAAGACTGTAGGTGGAGGTGATGATGCTTTCAACACCTTCTTCAGTGAAACCGGTGCTGGAAAGCATGTTCCACGTGCTGTTTTTGTAGATCTGGAGCCAACTGTTATTGATGAGGTGAGGACTGGAACTTATCGCCAGCTTTTCCACCCAGAACAGCTCATTAGCGGGAAAGAAGATGCTGCAAATAACTTTGCCCGTGGTCATTATACCAGTATGTCTTAATATTAACTCGAAACTCCTTTCAATTTCACGTGCGAATCTTGTGTTATGTGTTATGAATGTGGTATAATGTTATGTCTGTTATCTTTGATATTTCAGTTGGAAAGGAGATTGTTGATCTGTGTTTGGATCGTATCAGAAAGCTTGCTGACAACTGCACTGGTCTCCAAGGGTTTTTGGTTTTCAATGCTGTTGGTGGAGGAACTGGTTCTGGTCTTGGTTCTCTTCTCCTGGAGCGTCTTTCCGTTGATTACGGAAAGAAGTCGAAGCTTGGGTTCACCGTCTATCCCTCACCTCAGGTTTCAACCTCTGTTGTTGAGCCTTACAACAGTGTCCTATCCACTCACTCCCTCTTGGAGCACACTGATGTTGCTGTTCTTTTGGACAATGAAGCTATCTATGACATTTGCAAGCGGTCCCTTGACATTGAGCGTCCTACCTACACCAACCTCAACCGTCTGATCTCCCAGGTAGATTTTGCTTTCAAGAAATTAGTTCAGTTCTAATTGTTGAATTTGTGTTTTTACGATTGTTTGTTTGTTGTGCTAATACTCTATTTTCTTTTGTTTTCAGGTTATTTCATCCTTGACTGCATCCCTAAGGTTTGACGGTGCCCTTAACGTCGATGTGACTGAATTCCAAACCAACTTGGTCCCTTATCCTAGAATCCATTTCATGCTTTCTTCATATGCTCCTGTTATCTCAGCTGAGAAGGCCTATCACGAGCAGCTTTCAGTTGCTGAAATTACCAACAGTGCTTTTGAGCCATCCTCCATGATGGCCAAGTGTGATCCTCGCCATGGAAAGTACATGGCTTGTTGTCTGATGTACCGTGGTGATGTTGTTCCCAAAGATGTGAATGCTGCTGTTGGAATGATCAAAACCAAGAGGACCATTCAGTTTGTTGATTGGTGCCCTACTGGTTTCAAGTGTGGTATTAACTACCAGCCACCAACTGTTGTTCCAGGAGGCGACCTTGCCAAGGTTCAGAGAGCTGTTTGCATGATTTCAAACTCCACCAGTGTAGCTGAGGTGTTTGGCCGCATTGACCACAAGTTTGATCTCATGTATGCCAAGCGTGCTTTTGTTCATTGGTATGTGGGCGAGGGTATGGAAGAAGGTGAATTTTCTGAAGCTCGTGAGGATCTTGCTGCTTTGGAAAAGGATTATGAAGAAGTTGGTGCTGAATCTGGTGAGGGTGGTGAGGAAGATGAGGATTACTAGAATCTATTTCAGATTCCTGTTTCCATGGTTTTCTTTTATCTGTGTTCTATGTGGGGTTTTGATGCATTTATTTCAAACTCGGTTGTTTAACAAATATATCTTGTTCTAGACTTCTATTATATTTGAAGCTATTTTCATATTCGGTTGTTTTTCAAATATATCTTGTTCTATTATATCATGTTTTTCGAATATCTGATCATACTTAGAACAGTTACAATCATCTAAAATCAAATACCTTGATTCATGGCCTAAATATTACACAAAATACACAGATTTCCTACCATCTCATTGTCAATTAAGCCAGGTTTCAAATAAAGTAACTAGATTATTTGATTTAATCATATTTCCTATGTTCATAATCATGCACGTCCTGCTAGTTAGTCTAACATATCTAAGATCAACGCTCATAGTCATTCTCTGATTTCAAGGAAAGATGACAAGTTCTAATTGAAAGAATGAACTTCGAAGACCTTCTACACTTAAATGATCCCATTACTATCCTACCAACATGTATGCTTGATTACGTGTGTATGGATTAAAAACTAAATCAAATTGAACCATATAAATGATTTGGTTTGGATTTTAAAACTCTTTCTATAAAACCAATTTATTTTTCAAAACTGGTTTATATGTGGACCAGTTTAATTTTAAACCGGTTTTTCTCAATCAGTTTTTTATTTACTTTAAAAAAATCAGTTTTATAAAAGAAAATCACTTTTGAAACCAGTTTTATAAAAAACTAATTTTAAAACCAGTTTTAAAACAAATTTTACAAAAAATTAGTTTTATAAAAAAATTAATATTAAAACCAATTTTTTAAATAAAAAATATGACAATTAAATTCAAAAAAGAGATTTTTTTTTATAAAATAAATCTCTTTAAGTAGCTTAAATAACAAAAGAAAATATATTAAGTGCATAAGAGAAAATGTATAATTATGTATCAATCCGTGGTAAATGACCATATGAAAAAGCTTAAGCAAATATATAATTATGCAAGTTATACCACTCCAATTATCACAAATAGAGAAGCCCTCATTCTTATTCAATGTCCTTGAAGGTGAAAACTTGTTCACAAAATCAAGTAAAACCTCTTTGTCTTCAACGGGTTCACAATTTTCCTTTCGACAAATAAAATTAACCAACTTTTGCAATTAGTTTAATGTTGCATAGAATGGAAAGAAATTACAAGAATGTCAGCAAGTAAAATAGTTGTTTATATAAGAAGCAGAAGCACATTTACTTCCTAACTGACTTTCAACTACAACAAAATCCTTCCTTTCTTCTATGTCTGATGTTCAAACAATGATACAAGCTGATAAGTTACTCAATAATATTGATGTTATAATTTACTTAAACATTATTAATATTTTATAACAAACTTATGTGCATGTTAATTATATATTGTTGTAATGTTGATTAGATGCCTTAAAAATAAAGTATAAACTTGTTGCTTAATGATCAAGAAACAAACTAGGGTATAATATATGAGGAACACGATGAATACAAAGATTGATTATTAACTGTTATTCTTTCATTTATCTTCAAAACAAGATTACAAGTATACAAGAATAACAAATAACCCTCTCACCCTAAATTAGAATTTACAGTATGCAATGATGAGAGACTAGTATGCTATTTATAATAAACCTAACATACTAAACTAATGGACTTTATCATAAATATCTATTACAAGCTAACTTAAACAATTGAACATAACAAACAGACCCAATTCGAAATACTAATAACCCTATTATTTCGACACCCACATACTAGAATGCACTTTGACTACACTGTGGAGGTCTTCGACACCAGCATGTGAACAGACTTCGACGACACGCTTAATCCTGTCTAACTAAAAGTTACTCTTCAATCTAATAAAGTTTGATCCAATATCTCACAAATCTTCATCTTGGTGAACAAACTCTATTATCAAAGAATGACCTAGCTTTCTTCATGCAACTTTATCAACTACATACAGTGAAAAAACTTGCAACTGGGCAATGTCTTGGTGATCATATCAGCAACATTATAATCTATCGAAACCTTCAGTAGTTGGACTTCTCCATGATCGATTACCCCTCTCACGAAATGCAACCTCACATCAACTTGGTTCGCTCATGATAGGCTGAATTCTTTGACAGGTGTATTGCACTTTGACAGGTGTATTGCACTTTGACATCATATTTAATAGTGATAACTTCACCTTGAATTTTCAGCTTCTTAGCAAAACCTTCAAGCCACAATGCTTCTTTCACAACTTCAGTTAAATCAATATATTCTGTTTCAGTGGTTGATAATGCAACAACCTTCTGACGTATTGCTTTCCAACTAATTGTTATACCAAACACAGTGAAAACATATTCAGAAATAGATTTTCTAGAATGCATACAACCTGCATAATTAGGTTGGATTAGAGGGAAAATTGAAAAAAGAAAATTGGACAAATGACAAAACAACACTTGGTGCTTGTTTAGTGAAAAGGTGAAAAAGTTGAATTCCATTTTGTTGATTACTAAAATGCTCTTTTCTCTTTGAAAATGAATTTTTTAGAAGAGCTATTTTCACCAGTTTGTCCAATTTTTTAGTAATAATTAGATAGTGGATCAATTAAATAATATTGTTAATAATGAAAACCTTTCCTTTAATAAAAAAAATAAAAATAGCTCGTAGTTTAATATATTGACATTTGACAAGCTTGCTAGTTCATCTTGCTTTAGTCTATTTTATATATATTGAATAAGTAATTTGAAAATCAATTTTTGAATTTCACATTTTTATATATTAATCAAATCAGTGATCATGTTATTTTCAACCATTTTGCAATATAAACTTTATTTAATTTTTTATATTCTTTTGCATTTTTATATTTAATAACGGTTTGAAGTCATGCTTTGCAAGTCAGCAAGCAATATGGATAAACGGTACTTGGAGTAATTTATCTAAATCTTGAATTTCTTGTATATTCCATGCAACAACAACTTTAGAAATGTGCAGCTTTGAATGTGAATGCACCATCCAATATTTTACACCATATAATTTCTCGTATTTGATTACTATTTTACTAATGAGAATATCATTATGCTTGGTAGCATGGAAAGAGTTGGAGGTACTAGAATTTATTCATACTTTTTCATTATTCTTAATTTTATTAAAGATTTTATATATTCAAAGCATTTTAAATACCTAAAAAATACCTGTGTAATTTCCAACAAACTTTTTAATTTTTGGAGATATCTTTTTTAGACACATTATCTTTTGTTTAAAGTCAATTTATTTAGTCATGCATAACAACACAGTTAAAACATACATATAAAAGCAAATCTTCTACCTTACTTAAATTTTTTAAAGTGATCATCAAATATACTTAAATTTTTTAAAGTGATCATCTTAAAACGATAACACTTAAAATTATGAAAACTTACTTGTGGTATTAAATAAAAAATCAATAATATTGATACACTTATTTAATATTATTAAACTGATTTATTGTGTTTAATACTTTTTATTTTTCTTTTGTGGATGTTAGGTAAAAAAATGTGATAAAACAAAGAGCACGGAATATCTTCTTTTTTAATTCGATTTTATTTTATATAAGTTTAAGTTTCTTACAATTAATTTTTTTAATAAAAAAACATATAATATAATCTAGTTGAATTTATTTGAAATTAAACTAATAAATAAAAGTAGATTAAAAGTACCTATAATAAAATATGTTGTCACTAGTTCTCAACAACATAACATAAATGAAATTAAAATTTTAAAAGCATGACATGAGGATTTGATGATAAATTAAAAAAATTACAAAACAAACATGATAAATAATATATTTGTTTTAGAATTATTTAAAAATGAGTTTATAATATTGCATATTTTAATAGCACGTATTTTTTAAAAGAATCACATAAAAAATGGTTTAAATAATTTCTCATAAAAAATATTTTAGTATTTTTTAATATTTTGTTTGGATATCATAATAAAGTTATTTTGAATAATTTTTTATTAAAAAATTACTTTTGAAATATATATTTTAAAAAACTATGTAATTTAATTTTATTAAAAATACTTAATAATCAATATTTAAGTTATTTGATGTCAATACTATTTTAATTAATAAAAAAAGTTATAATATCTTCTATTTTTTGAAGAATTCATCATAAAAATTACTTTTATTTTTAAATATACATTTGAAAGGCCCAAATAATAGACTGGAATAGGACTAACCATAATTATCATACAAAGAAAAATAATTAAATTATAAAAGGCAATTAGAATGGTCTATGTTAGAGTTCGAATAGTGAATGATTTATCAAGATCATTATGGTATTAAGAAGAAAGATTGTGGTGCTGAATTACATGAACATTAGCTATAATATATATAGAGAAAAAGTTAGTGATTAATGACCAATAGAGTAAATTAAAAAATTTATTTATGGCGCAGCCAGAAAATAAGACCAACTAACCTTTTATGTAAATACAAAGCAACATTTTTGTTTGTAGAGTAGTTAAGAAGTTAAATTATACATGAAAATTGAATTACATGTTAAGGAGATAGTGATGGAGTTGAAGTACATGAAAATTGAAATGTCAACTAGCATGCTCCAACAATAAATCAACAGCATTTTTTTTAAGCGAGAAGACCGTTAAATAGCATGCTCCAATAATAAATCAGCAACTCTTTTAAGCATGCTCCAACAAGAAAAACACCAACATCTCCGATGATGCATGAGTCATTCGTCTACTACGGTCAAAACAAACCCTAAATTAAATGATCAATAGACAAACAAATAAAGAAATCCTAAACAAAATGATCCTTCAGTTAAAAACTAATGTTGATGACTATAAAATAAAACAAACTTGTTGCTACGAGAGATTTGATAAATATTTGTTGAGTATCGATGACACGATGAATATCAGCTTGAAAATCATCCACGTTTTTTTACGAAATGAGAGTGACGAATTGACGTTTGAGTGTTGATAGATAAATGAAAATTAAAAACTAGATAGTAGTCTGAAGTATTCCATACAAAATAAGTGTCATGTTGGTTTTACACAAAAATCGATGTAAGTGTATTATTTAAAAATAAAAAATAAAAAAATTCATACCGCCATATTCTGGGAATTCATTTAAAAGATATATCATGTCGTTTTTTTTTTTATAGAAAATCGATAGATTAAAATATATCAAATAAAGTATTAAAATAAGATTTTGAAATTAGAAGTAAGAAATTGTTAATGCAAAATATATTACGTCTCAATTGGTCCCCGTAGCCGAGATAAATACTAATTGAACAAATAATTTTTTTTGAAAAGACGCCAAGTGAGAAATACTAATAAAATAATTGAAAAAAAACCTTAAAATGCTGCAGTGTCGAAGTAAGTTTCCTTGTTGCTACTATCTTTCAGTTTTATTAAATATCCGAAGTCTAATTTATTTTATTAAAAAAAATAATTAACATGGCGCTCCCATAACCTATACCCTCGTTTTTTCATGAGTTAACTTCGCCATGAAAAACATTATTTATAGTAATAGTAGTGTATTAACTTTAGACATGAAAAACACTATGTCAAAATTGACTTTAGACAGCGCCACATAAACAATGCTTATGCCAAAAGCGCTGCTATAGGTTTTCAGAAAAATTAATAATTAAAAATTAAAGGAGAAGCGCTGCTAAAGGTATACTTTAGACAACGCTTCTTATAAGCGCTGCTATAGGCCTTATCATTCTTTCCCTAAATGCTGCTATAGGTTTTCAGTAAAATAAAAAATTAGAATAAGCGCTGCTAAAGGTTATACTTTAGACAGCGCTTACTAAAAGTGCTGCTAAAGGTGTTATTCTTGCAAGCGTTGCTAAAGCCTAAAGCACTGCTAAAGGTTATACCTTAGGCAGTGTTTTCCAAAAGCGCTACTAAAGGCATTACTCTAAAAGCGCTACTAAAGAGCTGCTAAGCCTAAAGCGCTGCTAAAGGTAATACCTTTAGCAGCGCTTCTTGAAAGCGCTGCCTTTGGGTAATTAAAAAAGTTCTTAATCCCTAAATTAATAATCAGATTTCCAGAAATCCCAATCGTACGAAACGAAACCCCACACCCAGAAATCGCTCCTGTTCATCTTCTTCTCCAACTCGTCTCCTCCCATTCACCTTCTATATCAACTCGCCTCATCACTCACAAACCCCTCTTCATCCTATCGCCACTCCTTCCGTCCTCACCGTAGTCCAACCGTAGAATCCCATAAATCCCAATTGTACGAAACAAAACCCCACCCAGAAATCACTCCTATTCATCTTCTTCTCCAACTCGTCTCCTCCCATTCACCTTCTGTCCAACCGTGGTTCTTCCTCCGCACAACACCTCCACTGTCAGTTCAACAAGTTCCACGGTTAGTTATTCAAAAGCAGAAGTAGAACTCTCTTGCCATAACAACCTTCTTCTCAACAGTGTTCCGATAGTTGAACTCCAGGCTTTTCTTCTTCACGTCGATAACAACAACAGGTCAGTTATTCATGTAAAAATTGTTGAATATCTCCCCTTACCTGATACATAAATACTGTTTGGGTTGTTGAATATATGATTTTGATACAGATTAATAAAACTCATAGTACTCCTTTGATACTAAAACCTTTGATACTGATAGATATATGGATAATGGTTTGTATGTAGCCTTGTTTGTTTTCGTATTTGCATGCGTCGTATAGGTGTTACAATACCAAATATATAGCCTTGTTTGTTTTCGTATTTGCACGCGTCGTACAAAACAACACAGGTTTAGAAGTTAGAAGCAGCAAGAAGAACTAGGATTCTGCATAAAAGTAGTACAGGTGAGGATTCTGCATAAAAAATAGGCCAGTTTCTATACCAACCATCCCATGCAGAAACCAATCCACTAATACCAAGAGAAAGAGTGTGATTACAGAAAGGATTTGGTTCAATTTCAGCCAATCCTATGATCAAATCTGCTGCAACATTAGCAGCTACAGCCATAAGCCTCATTATTCTATCACCTTTTATTTTCTGAATCTCTCTCTCATATTCTTCTAATTTTTCTTTTTCCTCTAAACTTTTAAGCTTTCTCTCAGCCTTCAACCCTTCTTTCAATAGAATGAAATCAGCTAGGATGGAGAAAACATAACCCAAAGACTCACCAAAAGCTGATATGAAACTCATCTTCCAGTTCTGAAGGCTTTTCTGTTGAGGCCAGCAACTACTTCCCAATTTTTGCTAAGATTACCAATTTGTCCACTGTATCATTCATGGTGTGGAAGGATTAGCTTAGGAATATGGCTTTGGTTCATGTAGGATATGGTCTTATTGTGTTTATTTCAAACTTCTAAGTACCAAACAATATTTTTATGTGTTAAACTAGAGTCACAAGAACTGGTTTTTGGATAAGAGAAAAGCCTTATGTTTTTGGATAAATAGTAGGAAGTTTAAAAATGATTACAACTTCAAATTTAAATACAACTTCAAAAGTATATTAAATCTTGAAATCAATATATGTTTAAATTCATACTAAATTTTACTTTGCTGGAATTTTGTTAAAATGTGGCATTATGTCATAATGTTAAAATCTTAGTCAATCAAAATAATCAATAAATAAATACACACATGGTTTCTTAAGTGTACTCAAGTGCACTTACAAATTTGAGATTTCATCTAAGTTGTTGGATATGATTTTTAATATTCCGATGAATCGTGATCGTCAATCTAGCTTAGCGCTCCTCGTTTGTATAAAGTGAGAACTTGTCGCTTAAATTCACTTTTTCACTTTTTCTACATTGCTTGAGTGAAATTTGATGGAAGAGATCCTTATTCATCACTCTTTCTTATTGCTGAAGATTAATTGCATTTGGGTCAATTCGTTCGTATCAAGTTGCATTATTCCTAAATGCTTTAGAAACCTGCATTAAAACATAAGGTATTTGTTCTTTTTTTTCCTTTGTTTATCTATATTTTTCATTCTTACTTGTATAGCTGAAACTGTTCAGAATTTTTCTCCAAGAAATCCTATCAAAATACCCATCAATTACTATTAATTAATGTTATTTACTATGTTTGAAGTCAAAGTAAATAGAGTTTAAGAAAAAGACTCCTTTGAAAGAAGGATTTTAGTTCCAGGTCGTTTGTCATCCCAACTGAAAGTGTAACCATCATCATCAACACCTAATATGTGACCGTTTGATTGTATGAACTCCATGTAGGAATTTATTCCAGAATCTTTATAAATCCATGATGCACCCCAAAGTAACTCATCCTGTTAAACAATTAAGATTAATTTAGTATATTATTTGTTTGGATTCATAAAAAATTCAAAGGTGGTTTAGGATTTTACATGGTATCCAGAGTAAGAGCAGTAAAATGGACAGACAATAGAATTGAGAGAGTCATTGTAAGAGCCTCTATAACGGTCTGCAAAATTAAATACCTGAAAAAATAACATTAATTCATTAGTTAGAGCATGAAAATTGATAAAATAAAACGTAAGTTGATTGTGTTTGAGAAGTGAAACTGAACTGACATTGATGGCTGCTTGAAGTAATTTGGAGGAATAGGCTGGACCTGTGCCCTTTGTTTATCTATATTTTTCATTCTTACTTGAATATTAATGAAATATTAAATTCTTTAACGATAAAGGAAAATATTGTAAGAATGAGAATACAATAGATAAATATAGTGTTTTTGTACTTGCCTAGCCTAATGTGTACTATTGTATTTGTGTTTTCTTGCTCCGGATCCATTCCGTGTATACTTTGTGTTTTGACAGAAACACATTATACCGTTTTGTGCCCTAATTAGTGTTTTTGTTTAACTTACATAATAGTTAAAACCATGGATAAAAAATGGATATGTGCCGATCGATTGTCAAAAGAGTACGAGAATGGGGTATTAGAGTTCGTTAAGTTTGCTGTTGAACACGCTGAAGACCCGAATAAAATGAAATGTCCTTGCTTGGGTTGTTGTTATGTGGGTCGGGTTGACGCAAATGGATTGAAATCGCATTTACTGATGCGTGGAATTGATCAAAGTTATACGTGTTGGATATTTCATGGTGAGAAAAGCATCGAGAATGTTGAACCGGGGGTGAAAAGTAATGCGACCTATGTTTCATACGACAATGCCACAGATACATATGATTGTGATCGAGTCGAAGAGATTGCAGAAGCACTTGAAGAAGATCTTCAAGATTGTCCCAAAATGTTTGAGAGGTTGGTAAGCGATGTGGATAAACCTTTGTATAAAGATTGCCCCAAATTCACAAGATTGTCTGCGGTATTAAAATTGTACAACTTAAAGGCGCGCAATGGATAGTGGGATAAAAGTTTCACAGAGTTATTAGCCCTTTTGAGAGATATGCTTCCTGAGGATAATGTTCTTCCTAATCGAACCTACGAGGCCAAAAAAATATCGTGCTCTATTGGCATGAGCTATGATAAGATACATGCATATCTAAATGATTGTATTTTGTTTCGAAACGAATATGCATCGTTGAATGAGTGCCCTAAGTGCGGTTTATCTTGATATAAGAAAAAATTATCTCCAGCGAAAGTCTTATGGTATTTTCCTATTATTCCGAGATTTAGACGCATGTTTCATAGTGAAACCGATGCTAGACACTTGACTTGGCATGCAGATGAAAGAATTATCGATGGAAAGTTTCGACATCCGGCAGATGCACCACAATGGAAGAAAATTGATAATGATTATCCTGATTTTGGAGGAGAAACAAGAAACCTTCGCTTGGAATTATCTACGGATGGAATGAACCCGCATGGTCTTCAAAGTATCTCACATTCCACATGGCCTATGATTCTTATGATTTATAACCTACCTCCATGGCTATGTATGAAGCGCAAGTACATGATGTTATCTATGTTATTTTCTGGGCCTAAACAACCAGGGAATGACATAGATGTATACTTGAAACCTTTAATCGAAGATTTGAAGATTTTGTTGGAGAACGGTGTGGAGGTTTATGATGGATATAGGAAAGAAAGTTTCAATTTGAGGGCAATGTTGTTTGTCACAATTAACAATTTTCCAGCATATGGAAATCTATCCGGGTATAACATTAAAGGTGAAAAAGCGTGTCCTGTCTGTGAAGATGGAACCGATACCATGCGATTGAAACTTTGTCAGAAGAATGTCTTTCTCGGTCATCGTAGATTCTTAAATTCTAAACATCAATATCGTGGATGGAGAAAAGCGTCCAATGGAGATACCGAACAACGTAGAGCTCCACCTGGATTGACAGGTGATCAAATTTGTGAAAAGGTGAAAGATGTGAGTATTCAGTTTGGCAAACCTTTTGCACATAAAGTTGTCACAGGTGGGTGGAAGAAGAGGTCAATTTTTTTTGAATTGCCATATTGGAAATCTTTTTACGTAAGACATTTTCTTGATGTTATGCATATTGAAAAAAAAGTATTTGAAAGTGTTATTGGTACGTTACTCAATATAAAAGGAAAGTCTAAGGATGACCTTAAAGCAAGGGAGGACATGGTAGAGATGGGAATAAGAGCTGAATTAAGACCCGTGAAGAAAGGAAGACACACATATCTACCACATGCTGCTTATACTCTATCTAGAAAGGAAAAGAAAATATTTTGTAAGTTTCTGAGTGAAGTTAAAGTTCCAGAAGGTTACTCCTCAGACATTAGAAGACCCGTGTCCATGAAAGACCTCAAGTTAAAGAGTTTGAAGACACATGATTGCCATGTCATAATGGAACATTTTCTACCAATAGGTATACATTCTATTTTTCCAGAAAAAGTAAGAAGCGCTGTAACTAAATTGTGTTTTTTCTTCAGGTCAATTTGTAGTAAGGTGATCGATCCTAAGATCTTACCAGTATTACAAAAAGAAATAGTTATTACTTTGTGTGACCTTGAAATGTATTTTCCTCCATCATTTTTTGACATTATGGTACATCTTGTTGTTCATCTTGTGAAAGAGACACAATTGTGTGGACCAGCTTATATGAGATGGATGTACCCTATTGAACGTTATATGAAAATATTAAAAGGGTACGTGAAAAACCGAAGTCGTCCAGAGGGTTGTATCGTTGAGCGATACGTTGTTGAAGAAGCGGTTGAGTTTTGTTCTGAATTATTGTCCAATGTGCAATCCATTGGACTCCCCAAATCCCATTTTTTCGAAAAAAAAGAAGGTGAAAAATTAATTGGAAATGAAATTGTGACAGTATCAAGGGATGAACGGGATCAAGTGCATTTGTATGTTCTGCAAAATGATAATGAGGTTGAGCCGTTTGTTGAAATGCACAAGGCTATACTCCGAGGTGAGAATCAAAGTAGAAATGAAAATTGGATAGTACGAGAGCACAATCAAAGTTTTATACAGTGGTTTAAGGATCATATATATTCAAAGTTTCATTCAGATCCCGCTTAAATATCAGACAGGTTGAGATGTTTGGCATATGGTCCAAGTTCGATTCTGTTCTCTTATAGAGGATACACAATTAATGGATACACATTTTATACCAAAGAACAAGATGAGAAAAATACTATGCAAAATAGTGGTGTCACGGTGGTAGCTGAAGCAATGCACATTTCTAGTATGAAGGACTTAAACCCCAAATATGAAAATCTGTCATATTTTGGGGTTATCAATCACATTTGGGTGTTTGATTACGAGAAGTTTCAGATTCCTATCTTTGGTTGTAAGTGGGTACATAGTAGTGGCATACGAATGGATAAGTCAGGGTTTTTGCAAGTGGATCTTAATAGGGTGGGGTACAAAGATGAGCCTTTTATTCTAGCCTCTCAAGCTAAACAAGTGTTCTATGTCACAGACCCGAAGAGTACGAAATGGTCTATAGTGCTTCTATCTAACAAAGTGATTGATGATAAAAGTGTAGATAAAGGTGATGTTGATGTTGAGAATGAGTCATATATTAGAAATGATCGAGATGAAAATACTACAACAGATGAATCATATATCAGAAAAGATCATGATGAGGGAATTTGGATCAATCCCTCAGTCCGTGTTCTTAAGAGACAAGTAATTCACAATCCAACCAAGAAAAGAAAGAGATGTTAGTGAAAGAGGTAATATATATTCCTCCATTCTTGTTAACACTTAGAAAACTTCTAATAAATGATATATTTGTCATTATATACTCAATTGATATTTGTTATTTTATATACTCAATAGATATTTGGAATTAAATATTTGTCATTAGATACTAATGTTTTTCTTTATTACAGGTTAGATGGCTAGTAACGAGGAGCACCCACACGATGATTCTATTAATGATGGAGACAATGATGGAGGAAAATCCAGTAAGGGAGTGGAAAAAGAAATTAAAAGAGGAAAAACTATTATGAAGAATATCATTCGTGATAGAGATATAGGTATAAAATACGATGTGCATTAGAGTCCAAATGACTAGTTAATTGAGCCTAACGGTTCTAAATTGACAAGTTACATTGGTACAATTGTAAGGAGAGAAATTACAATAACTTGTGATGAGTGGAGAGATGATACGCTGGATGATGCTAAAAACAAAATCTGGAGTGAAATACAGGTACTTTAAATTATGTCTTTAAATTACTTATACTAACGCACATTGTGTATGTGTTTTGTAGAGGTCTTTCAACATTGATGACACAAGAAAAGATTATTATCTTGGATTGGCCGGCAAAATACTAAGAGGGTTTAGAACATATTTAAACAGAAAATATCTTAGAGATGCCGAATTTTTTGTTGTTGATGCATAGCGTCCAATAGAATATGCAGATGTGATTTCACTTAAAGAATGAGATGTTTTTAAAGTCAAACGGAAAACCCCAAAATTTCAGAGTGTAAGTGACGTAAATCGTCAAAGAGCATCATCTCCCGCATATCCATACAAAAAAGGGCGTTTGGGATATGCACGATTAGAACAAAAAATAGTAAGTATTTACAAATTGCAATGATATACTTGTTCATCAAGATTTATAACTGAGCTTATTTTTTGTGTTAATGTGTAGTTAAAAGAGGAGAATAGTTCTGAAACATCTCTTCCGGAACATGTTTTATGGAAGGCTGCCCGTGTGGGTAAGGATGAAGTTCTTAAAGAAGATGTACAATAAATTTTTGAAAAATGCGTAAGTATAACATTAATTCTAATTAAATCAAAATTTTATAAACATATAATATTCATGTTTTTCCAATATTCATATGAATTTCAGGAGATTCTGTCTCAGTTTACATCTCCATCAGATGATTGCAGGAGCATACTTAGTCAAGCATTAGATGTTCGTGAGTATTCTGGTCGGGTGAGGGGTAAAGGACATGGGGTTACCCCAAGCTCCTTGAAAAAGAATAACCCAAACACAAAATCTGCTAGCAATAAAGAACTGCAGGCAAGGTTGGATGCATTAGAAGCTGAAGTTCTTGAATTGAGGAAGGAAAAAGCAAGACAGTACCAATCAAAAAGGGAAGCTTCGGGTGTTAAATAAACTAGTGACATAGCTAGTGTAAATTGTGCTGTTAAACCAAGTATTCCCGAGGTAATTTCATATATTATTATGAAATTAAATTTGTGTAATTTATTTAACTGACATATATACACATTAACGATGTCATATTTATTATTGATTTTAGGGCATTTCACCTTGTCAACTCTTTTTAGAGACACCAACTTACCGCATGGTTGGCAAGGGAAAAGTCCATAACACTCTAGGAGAAGTACTTCATCATAAACCGCTCCCTTCTGGATATTTGAAAGTGTCAATTGATATTGATTTAGAGGAGGGTGCATTATTACCAATCCCAGATGAAGTTTTAGATGCAACATTGGTGGGAGAGGCAATAGGAGCGTTTGTTACATGGCCGTCAAGACTCGTTCGCATAGATGATGAGGTATAATTAAAACCGTTATGAACCTTTTAGTACTCAAATTTTTTATGTTTGTTTTACTTACATTTTTTTTTACATGGTAATGTTAGACTCCTACAAAACCTAAACCAAAAGATAAAGGGATTACGCGGCCAATGGAGTCAGTGGCATCAAAAAAACAGGTACAACACAATTATATGATATTTATGCTTAGATAATGTTAATTTGTCATCCTATACTTTACCACTCTAATTTTATGATATTTAGATTATTCCTGCTAAAGAGATTGAAGCTGTAAGTAGGGGTAAGGAGCCTGTAATTAGCAACATTCCCACAGAAATAAAGAGTGTTGCTAAGAGGACCGGGGCTAGAAAGAAAACTACTTCACAGTATAGATCGTGCCTTCAGACATATATAGGCTTCACAACTATTTCGCAAGGTGGTACTTCTCTTATACCCCTGAATGAAGGGATTTATGGTTCTGAAGGCATGACAACAATTGGTAAGGAGGATTTGGAATAAGTTTTTGGACACTTGACATTAGGCATCACTGTTATCAATACACACATCTGGTATACTCCAATTAACTTTGTTTAATTAATTGCAGAATTTATTTACTCATTTCAATGAATAATTAATGTTAATGATGTTTTTATTTAAGGTTTCTGTATGACAAGTTGATTCGCCCGCGTGGATTGGAGTCCAGATTCGCTTTCATAAATCCCAACGTTGTCCACGCATGGTCAATCATCTCAAAACCAGATGAAGTAATAGTATTTGTACTCAGTTTATTTATGGCCAACAAAGATACAAATTTTTTTTCTTTTTACCATATAATATTGGCCACAAGTAAGATTTTCATTCTAAATTTCCTCTGTTATAATTTTTCGTTTTTTAACGTTGTGTAGAAAATTTCCATCTAACCTTTGTTTAATATTCCAGTGGACACTGGTTATTGGTTGCAATTAATCCTGTGAGAGAAATTGTATATTATCTGGATTCATTGGGTAATGATTAGACAACATACCCAGATATGAAGAAGGCGATTGACACGTAAGTGAGATTGTTCTAATATATTTCTGTGTATATTTAATTATTTATGTGCGATAGTTCTAAATATTCGTTTTTATTTTATTATAGCATTCTACAAAGTTTTCGAGCACAAAGAGATATTCAAGTACCAAGGAGTAGAGTCAACAATATTTCTTGGATCAAAGTGGAGGTATAGATTTTTACAATTTTGATTATATAGCGATGATATTTGATAAAACAAGTTAATGTGTATATCTTGATGCATATTTGTATTTTCTTTCCATGTGTAGTGTCCTCGTCAGCGCAATGGTGTAGATTGTGGTTATTTTATGTTGAGGTTTATGTAAGAAACTATTCTTTTGGACTGATTAGAGATTCCATCCACGGTATGAATTTCTAACTTAGGAATTATTTTAATATTTCTCATAAAATGACTTAGTATTTTAAGTAAATCATACTATGTTATATTATTATGTAGTACTTTGATGAATTCAAGTGTGCTTATTACTCAAAAGATCAATTGGATGAACTTATGGAGGATTGGTGCCAATTTGTTATGGAGTTGAGAGTTTTATTATAAGGTATAACTTTGAATTTTGAGAATATAATATATGTCGTTATAGTTGTGTTACAATGTTTTTGTTGTTGTTATTTGCTAACTTGTATGAATTTCTATTTTTTGATTTTGTTTCAGGTTATATAGGTGCAGATCGATGTAGAAGATAGAGTTATTTTGTAATTCATTGTTGATTTTGTTTCATTGTTGTATATATTAATGTTGTTATTGTGTATATTGTGCAAAAAAGGATTGAAGATGTATATTGACGTATATTGATGTTGTTATAATATTGTTTTATTGATGTTGTTGTTGTTTAAAATGTTATATTGAAGCTATAAATTCTGGTGCAAAAATGGTGAGATTATATTAAATGAAAAAAAAATTCTGGCAGTTTTTTTTTTAAATGAAAAAAAATTATATTAAAAAAATAATAAGGAAAAGCGTTGCTAAGGGGGGGGGAATAAACAGCGCTTTTAATGAGAAGCGCTGTCTAAAGTGATTGAAAAAATAATATTAAAAAATAATAAGGAAAAACATTGCTAAAGGGAATAGACGCTTTTAACAAGCGCTGTCTAAAATTCCACATTAAAAGCGCTGTCTAAAATTCCACATTAAAAGCGTTGTCTAAAATTCCACATTAAAAGCGCTGTCTAAAGTGTTAGCGCTGCTAAAGGGGGTACCTATAGCAACGCTTTTGAAATTACATAAGCGCTGTCTATACCTTTAGCAGCGGTGGTTTTAGCAGCGCTTTTAAGCGCTGTTAAAGGCCTAAAAAAGTGCTGTCTAATCCCTTGTTTGACATAATTAATATATTGAATATGCATAAAATAACATATCTCATACCTTAAAGTTGTAGGTATAATCAAGATTTGGTGATCAAGCAGACGATGATACAATATAGATTAGCCGATATAGTGAAGAAAATTGGTATGGAGGGACAACGAGTTCTTACTAATAGTGGTCGGACTTCTCCTAATGTAGGATGGGTGTGTCTCAACATTGATGATGCTTGCCATGATGAAATTATAGTTTGAGGATGAGTTATCAGAGAGAGTAAGCATGAATGACTAACGTTTTTTTTATTTTAAAATTAATAGGTCGAAGAGATGCATACATTGCAGAGTTGTGGCATTTATTAGAAGGTCTTAAGTTAGCCCGGAGTTTGAGGTTTGATAAAGTCGAGGTGAGAGTTAATTTTTTAGAGGTATTAAAAGCTGTCACAAAGGGTAACCCTAGTTTTTCTCACGTAGTTTTTCGAGAACGGAGTCTTATTGTTGGTTTGATGATTGTGTAGAAGATCAAAAGCATATTCTTAATGCTAATGATAATGGTTTAACAATCTCTAAATTTATTTCAGTGTAGTTTGTCATTTTTCGGACAAAAGCCCTCTTTGTTATAAAAAAGTTGTAGGTATAAATGTGATTTCAATGTCTCTGCGTTTAACTCGCGTTCAAATTCCCTAGTAAAAGAATACATGATAAAAAAACTTTTTTAATTTATTATATCTATTTCTTATTATAAGTCATTTAGACATTTTCGTATGAATTAAGGAATCTAATCATTCTTATATAAAAAAGAAAAATTAGATTTTTTATCTAAAATTCTCATTCATTAATGCATTAAAATTAAAAAGTAAATTTAAAGAATTTTAAAAATAAATAATAAGTAATTTTAATATAATAAGAAAATTAATATTAATAATTTATTGATATTTTAAAACGATTTAAAATTTAGTATACTTTTTTCTTTTCAAAATCACTTATAATAAAAAATGAATAGAGTATTTAACAAAATCGGAAAACAATGACATGTTTATTTATAATAATTTGACAGCTGCTCTCAACAGAGTTTCTTACACTGTCTAACTCTTATAAATGAGTTGAAATTTCGATGAACTTAGTTAAGATTTAAAGGGCTTATAGGTCTTAAGCCCTAAGATGATTCCTTGAATTGATGCAATGACCCCCATGAGAGCTACAATCGAGCAGAATCCAACTAGCAGTCTCATCCCAATCCATTTAAGAGAATACTTTGGCACTTTAGCTCGTGTGAGGTACATCTCTATTGGAAAATACACTGTCAATGGAAAGAAGCATAAAGCTCCAATCAAACCCACAATGTTGTTGAAGAATGGCAACATCATAGCAACCAATGCTGTGAATACCACATATGTTGACCTCCATATCACCTTGAATATGTTCATTCTCCATGTCCCAACCAAAGGAATTCTTAGAGGATATTCCTTTGTCATGAATTTGTTTTCTGGCCAACGCCTATTAAGCGAACTTTCCACAAGAGAAAATACAGGCTGTGCTAATACCTGGTAGGCTCCAACAAGATGAATAATGATGAAAAGATTACCAATGTCAATTAACCAAAATGGTTCGTAAAAACCAAATCCAGTTAAAAAGTTTCCTGGTGCGGCGTTCCCAAATGCTGCGTAACCTATAAGACCACATGACCCATAAAAGATTGTACTGCTTGTGATTCCAATAAGGGATGCTATCTTCATGACTTTATTTTCTGGTGGACTTGGTTTTAATGTGTCCTATAAAGGGAAAAAAAATGAACTATTAGTATCATAATTACTTGAGAAATTGTGCACAATGTTTACCCTAAAATTATTACTTGCCTCTATCTCAGCAATGACATTGCTGAAAGTGTATGCAAAAGCTATGTTTGCAATTGCTTGAAAGGTATTCCACACCTTCTCTGTCATTGTCACTTCCACTCCAACAGCTAGTCCTGTAAGGCTTGTCTTGACATGGTGTCCTTTTTCTATACATGTCAAAAACAAAACAAATCATTTACTTTACATGTTTGTTACATTAAAACAAAACATGTTGTTTTGGTACAAATTCTCCTTAAATTAATATCGGGTGGAATAGATTTTTTACATCGGTTTTCACCGTAGTCATTTTCAGTAAAAGATATGCCTAACCTGCAACTTTGGCTATGGATAGTACAACGCCTATGAAAGAATATCCAAAAGACATGACTGCAGCAATAATAGAGAGCCATGAAAGGTCATGGAAATTTGGGATTTGGCTTAGAAAAATCTGTGAAACTCCAAAGATGGCCATAAATTGATTATTGGATATATTGCAGTCTGCTTGGTGGCCAAACTTATGAAAGCAATCTGATTTTTTCATTGCCCTGGTTCACACAAGCAAGCAAATATAGTATTACCATCATATTTAAATATTTCATAATTTATCAAATAAGGTTTCTTACACCATGCTTATGGCTGCAGTGAGAGTGTAACCAATTGTACAACCAACAAGATTTGTGTACTGAGCCAATCCACAATATTTGTATTGAACTCCTCCTGATGAAAAGAGATAGAAAGGTTACAATGCAAAATCAATTAAGATAAATGTTTGTGTTTTTGTCCTAAATTTCACATATTATCAATAAATTACCTTGGATTGTGCAAGATAGATATTAGACATGACAATAAATTCCAAAACCTTTTGAATCTATTCCAAACCGCTCTTTACCTCATAATAGTGTAAATATGCATCAATTTTTTTAATAAATTTTGAGAGTGAATATTTATATTTATTGATATTATAATTTAAATAACTTTTATTTAAAAAATATTATAATGAACTAATTTTTTTATTCTCTTTTGAATACATATAAAAATATTTTTAAATTTAATACAATATTATAATATTAATATTAATATTAATAATAATAATAATAATAATAATAATAATAATAATAATAATAATAATAATAATAATAATAATAATAATAATAATAATAATAATAATAATAATATTTTCATATTCAACAACAACAAAAAATAATAATAGATTTAGTTTTAAAAATGTAATATTTAATTAATTTTGACAATTATTTTCATACACAATTACATATATGAGAAGTTCTTGTTGAGAATCAATTGTAAGGAAGAAATCCCACATTTATAAGAGAAAGAAAGATTGGACCCTTTATAAGTGGAAGAACCCACACACCTATCAACTTAAGGTTTTAAGTGAATATGTGATGTTCTCTCACAAAAGTGTCCCCCAACCATTATTAAGTAGACACAACCATAAGAAATAGGTTTAAGCACAAATCAAATTTGTATTTGTATTAATTAATTACCATGTAGGCCCAATTAAAAAAGAATTTCTCTATATATATTATCAAATTTGTATTTGTATTAATTAATTACCATGTAGTTAAAATTAGTTAACTTTTATTCGTGAATATTCGAATACTTAAATTTTTTTCACAATCCTAATCATGTGACGATATTTATACCCGCCCGCCCCCATATTATACCATTTGGTGTAATTAATAATTTTTGATTCTCAATGTCGTGCATGAGATTTGACACAATCAATAACTCCTGATTCTCAACTCATTTTTACCTTGATTATAAAACATCAAATACTAAATTTTAAAATTAATTACCTAGAATAGTTTTGACCATCTTCATGTAGGTAGAGTTTCTATTGCCATGAACAGTATCAGGATACCTATAGCAATCAGCCATGAGAAAGGAAGTGAGGAGAGTTATTAGTGCAAATATTATGAGAGCAGCAGTCCCTCCAACCCATCCCAGCTGAGCAACAGCCCATGCTAATGACAGCACTCCAGATCCTATCGCAGTCGTCACTATGTGTGCACTCGCAGTTAGCCATGTTCCTTCATGAATTATATTCATACAATTATCAATGGCATAATGATAAGAATAGAAAGAAGCAATATTTATGAACTAACTTATGTTGATATTTTTTATCACACAACAATTAAGATACAAACCAGTTCGTTTGATGTCACTTTCTTCTATGGTGAGGCTTCTCTCTCGTGTCATGATTATCTCTAGCTCTATTCTCTCTGAAAAAATGATTAGATTTTTCGTAAAATTATTTAAGAACTTAGGCAAGGTTTAACCAAAGTTAAACTTTAATGCTATTAAATACTTTTTACAGCTGGATTACTTTAGTGCTAAAATAAAACATGATAGTTTAATTTTTATATAAAAAAAGTTGTTTTCAAAGTATACGAATTGAAAATTCAAACATCTTTCAAAATTTAATTGAAGCAAAATGATTTTAACAATTCAATGTATTAACCACCGGTGGGATTGATAGCAGGTGGTTTTAATTTGGAACAATCATTTTTTTAAAGATGTTCAAGTAACTAAAGTAGTCAAATATGATAAAGCTTGTTCTAATAATCAATATATATATATTTATAGTATTTGTATTCGATATTTTTTATTTTTTAGCACCAAAAACATTAATGTTGTGTCTCCTTACTTAGTCTATGAATATATATATATTTTTTAAAATTGGCTTTGTTATCATAAAAAAAGTAGTGGTGTGAAAAACATATGTTTTTGTCAAATTATAGACCAAAAACATCAGACTTTAATTATAATATTTATTTAATTAAAAATTCTCTTTAAATTTAAGTTTCTTTTTATATATATTTTTCCTTCTTATGTCAGCATCGTTTATGGAAAAGCTACTCGCTCTTTCTGATTTTGTAAGAATTTTGGAAAAACTTAACCAAAGTTGATGTATGTTCAATGTTGACATGAAATATTCCCTACAGCTGGATTACTTATTTAAAACTAGATGATTAGCTAGTCACAAGTATGTTTAAATTAGTAAATAAGGTTAATTTTTGTTAGTTTTATTTTTAATTTCTGTATTAATTGTATTTTTTTAAAACAAAAAATTTGGTTTAAATAACTTTTTATATAAAATATTATTTAATTATTTTATCATTTTCTTAAAATTAAATTCAAAGCACTTAAATTTATAACTTCTTTAAAAAGTATTTCATAAAACTATTTTTGAGAAATATATTGTAAAAAAAATGATTTTGATTATGTTAAAATTTTAATAATATATATTTTTTAATAAAAATTGATAACTTATAAATATTATACACTTATTTATATTAATACGTAAATAAATATAAATACCGCTTCTTAGGATTTAACATAGACCAATGGAGTGTTTGTGTCAAGGTTTGAATAAATATTATAAGAAATATGATTATAGAATGGACAAAAGTTAGACATGATTCTTTAAGCGTGATTCTTACTATTTTTCAATAAAAATATAACAACTATATAATTTTTTGTTGCACATATATAATTTTCTTTTATATTTTACTATTTAAATTATACTTAAGTACACTTGTCATATTTTCAATAAAAAATAATAAGAACCACACTTAAAGAATTATATCTAAGTTTTGTCCTTATAAAAATACAATATTCAGATGTTTGATTCAAGTTTTAAAAAATATTTTTTATTTTTTTTTTTATTTCTAAGAATCTCATTTACACATTATTCTTTTATTTTTATTATAAGACTTAAAGGGTGGACATATAACTTTCATATGGAAATAAATTCAACCAACTTTACCTTTCATATCGGTAACATCCATGTTAAACCAATCTCCTTTGTCATTAGAGTGCTTCTTTGCTTCAAAGAGATTAAAACAAATTTCTCCGTCTTGCACTCTCACCTTCATTAAACCATCATCAATATCAATCATCATTCTTGCGGTCTTCATGAAAGGTCGACCAAGAATTAAAAGTGCATCCAAATCTTCCTCCATTTCTATAACAACAAAGTCCATCGGGAAAACGAATTTATCAACTTTAACTAACAAATCTAAAGCTACTCCATGAGGATGAGTAGTAGACTTGTCCGCCAATTGCAATGTCATTTTTGTAGACTTCAACTCTATATTTCCCAACCTCTTCACAATAGACAATGTAATTAAATTGATGCTAGAGCCCAAATCTATAAATCCTTTACCAACATACATGTCACCAATTGTAATGGGTAAAGTAACCCTCCCTGTATCACTTTCTTTCTATGGAACAGTTCGTTGAATGATCGCACTACAACTAGCGTCAACCATAATCGTCTCTTGATCTGTGTATCTTTTCTTATTTGTCAAAATATCTTTCATGAATTTGGCATATTTTGGCATTTGGTCCAACACCTCGTTAAATGGAATATTGATTTTTAATTGTTTGAATATATCCTTGAAACGAGCGTAATATAGTGCATCATCCTTCTTTGAAGGAGCATGAGGATAAGGTAAATTTTGCACCGACAAGGTGACTAATTTCTCCTTCCCCTCTTCATCTTTTTATTTTTCTCTTCTATACTTTTCTTTTCAACTACATCCTTTTCAACTACATCAGTTTCAACTACATTCTCCTCATCATTCTTTTCAACTATAATTTATTCTTCTATCACAACTTCCTCCTCTTCAACATTCTTGCATATTCCACTTTCAACAACTCTTCCACTCCTAGTCATGATTGCCTTACAATGCTCCTTCGGATTTGGTTGAGTAGTTGCTGAAAACGAGGCTCCGACACTTTGATTGGAAATTTTCTTTGCTAGTTGATCCACTTGGGTCTCTAAATTCTTGATCACCGCTTCATTGCTTTTTTGATTGGCCATAGACGCTTTCATGAATTGAGCAAGTGTGTCTTGTATGTTTGAATTCTAGCTTGAGGTTGAGTAGGTTGGGATATATTTTGATATGGATTTTGTCTACTTTGATTGTTTTTCTCTTGTCTCCACGCACCTTCATAACCTTGGTTACCTCTTTGTTGGTAACCTTGCCCTTGATTTTGATATAATGGTCTTTGTTGGTATCCTTGCCCTTGATTTCCCATACTATTAGCTTTCTCTTCGACCAGAGGACAAAATCCAATTTTATGATCACCCTTGCACAATTCACAACAAGCAATTTGTTGAATTTTCTTGCTCGATGATTATTGCATTTCTTTTATTTGTTGTGGAAGCCTTGCCATTTAATTGGTCAATTTTTCCACTTCTTTAACAAACAATTTATTCTGGGCCAAAAGAGATTCATTATTAGAACCCATTTCAAGAACTCCCGACTTTACTTGTGCACTCCCACGATCATTATGGACTTGGTGATCATTTCTTCCCATTTTTTCAATGATTTCTATGGCTTCTAAAGATGTCTTCGCCATTAGTGAACCACCCGCCCTAGCATCCAACAACAAATTAGGTTGCGGTTGAAGAACATTGCGGAAAATATGAACTTACGTAGATTCATCAAAACCATGACCTAGGCACTTTCTCAGCATTAACTTGTAACTTTCTCATGCTCCATTCAAAGACTCACTTACACGTTGTGAGAATATAGAAATTGCGGTTTTAGCCTCCATGAATCTTGATTGTGAAAAAATATTTCAAGATATTTCTCCTCTAGAAAATTCTAATCAGTCATCGTTTGGTTGGGTTGGTCAAGGTACAAATCCTTAGCTTTCCCTACCAAATAATGAGGAAAAAGTCTTTGGAAAACTTGTTCCTTTTCAGCTTCATGAGCTCCCAAAGTACCTGCAATTTTGTAGAACTTCGTAAGATAGGTGTAGGGGTCTTCATGGTCATGACCATGTAAAGGATATGCATATAATAGTTGAAGTATCACAATTTCCATCTCATTATGCCTCGCATTGGCTTGGCGAGCAAACTAGGCAGTGTTTCTCGGGCTATTTGTACATGGACCTCTAGGTGGATCCGCCATGACTTCTTCTAACTAACCTCAAAGGTGTAGAAGAAGTAGTTTCTTCCCCTATTTCTTCCCTTTCTCTGGATAACCTTGTTGTTCTTCTAGTTCTTCTATTCAGTTTCCTGCAAGTCCTTTTAATTTCTGGATAAAAAAGGAGTTGATCTTCAGGAACACTTCATCGCATAAACTATCGCCTAAAAATACCAACCAAACAAGTAGACACAAGAGATATAATACAATAAATTATCTTAAATCACTAAAACTATTTGCAATGCTTGCAATGTCAAACGCCAATCCCCGACAACGGTGCCATTTTGTTGTACGTATTTTCTAACACAAGTATTTAAACTATCGTTTTCCATAAGGATTGGTGTGATATCACCGTTGTTGTATAGTTCAAGTGTATTTAAGGGCTATATTTATAAAAGGGATTTTGTTTTTAGTCACAAAAAGAGTAAATGTCATGCAAAGATGTTTAGTATCCTTTCAAAGAGAGTTGTTTGGATTTAAGAGATTTTTGGTTTGAAATCAATTGGTAAAAGCATGTCAACATTAGTTTCATTAACCTATTTCATATATATTTAATTAACCAAACATATGAACTAATTGATGATCAATATATTCACGTATCCTCTCAATATCATTTATGTCAAAACAATATTGTGAGTATTATCATGTTAATCTTTAAATGATGTCTCAACCTAACTATTAATATGATAATCTTTACAGCTTGATACTAGTGAATATTAACTCACAAATCTATGTCTAGAGTTTGTTCTTTAATAGATGAATATCTTAGGTAAAGTTTGAAACATACTTCTCAATAATGACCCAAACCATAAAAAGAACAAATAAATCAAAGATATTCGACATATATTAATCATCAACCAAGTTCATACACAAAATAATAAAAAAATACACACTAGTTAGGTTAACTACCTCTAATCTTGACACAAAAGTGTTTAGCTATCCATTGTTATGGTCGCTTTATAATCAAGAAATTGATAGATGATGATGAACTTGGATGGAAAACAAGTAAAGATTAAAAATTTCCTTCAATTATTTTGAGTTACAATGGAAGAAATAGTGTTATTTAGCCCTAAGATCTGATTTAGAGTGTTTGTGTAAGAGTTAGTGAGAAAAGTATCTAAGACATGCTTATATACACTTTCAAAATTCAACAGGCCACGCTAAGCCCGGTCACCCACGCTAAGCCCGCTTTACTTAAAAGTCAAACCGCCACAAATGGCGCTACCACCTTCAAACCAGGCTAAGCGCGACCTAAGGCTAAAAAATCACCACACTACAACTACACTAAGCGCGTCCTGCAACATGCTTCCATTCCTAAAAATGCTTAATTTCATTCCTAGGGCTCTTCTAATGCTCAAGCTTCAATGCTTCCAAGTAACATCAACAAAAACCTACGAAATAAACATAAACTAAGTAAAATAATAGATTTTCAACAAAAACTAAGTAAAAGCATAAATATATCAAAATACAATCTCAAATACTACTAATTAACAAAAGATAATATAAAGGACCACAAAATTATCTACAAATATATCAATATTTTAGTCCTTAACATATATTCACAAATAAATGTATAAAATAAAAGGTTTTAGCGGTAGACTTTGGAAAGCAACAGGTTTTAGTGGACGGTGGACTTTAGTAGGGCGGACTTTGGTGGAAGGTGGGTCCAAAATCCCATCCCAACCCTTCATATTTTGGCAGGTGTGCGGGCCGGTCTCACAGACCACTGTCTGTTTTTCCACCCCCTACATGTAGCTGCATTCGCATAAAATAGTTTTGTAGTGAAGCTCAATTTTATGAAAACTTTCGCAAAATTATGTGTCGAATTTGCTTTTATTTACATGTGATTATTGAACTAGAAAATTTAGTTTTGGATTTGGCATTATCTTTTAAATTTATAATTATAAAATTCTGACATATAGTTTTTTCTAACCAATAAAATTCCTTCAAGATTAATCAAAGGTCATTAAAGGGTACTCTATTTTGAGTTCATATAATCATTTATGCCTTGGAATGCAATAAAACATCAAAAAGGAAAGTTGGAACGTGGTGGTTTGACTTAAAATTCAAGAATGACATGTATTTGGTCCAAACACCATAACTTCTTCAATTCTCAAAATTTATGGATGTTTGTTTTTACCAAATGTCAAGAATGATGTCCTCTACAACTTTTCTTTATGGTATTTGCATTCCTCAATGTTTATGAATCCACTTCCCCTAGTAGTTTGTTACCTCAAGTAAAGAGTTTTTTCTTTATCTCCCCATCGAGTTTGTATCCCGTGTAATAATCATGTTTTAACTTTTTTTTCCAACTCATTATCTAGATGGAATAAGTCCCAACTTAGTTCATTCCTAGATGGGTAGAGTCTTGTTTGACCGTTTTGTTCCAGTTTATTCCTAGATTAAACTTTGGTCTCTTGAAGAAATAAATGATCTCTCTAGGATGGATACCTAGGTGATGAAGAAAATTTTATTTTTCCTTTGAGAATCTTATTTGAAATTCTGGTGCAACAACAGACTTAGATGTCATATTAGGATGTCTTGACATCTGATATGACATTATAAATACAGACAAGGTAGAGTTAAATTTAACAGTACAGGAAACAAAAGGAACACATAGAATTGTTCACCCACTTCGGTTCAAACCAACCTACATCTGAGGGCATACCAAGCCAGAAATGACGTCCAATATCAGTAGTACTAATTTAGAGTTAAACCTCCCTGTTTACACCCTTCACTTAATCCCTACCCAATGAACCTTCTGCCTAGGTCCTCCCTAGATATGGAATATCCCCATTCCACTTCCAATCATCACAATGATGTCTAGCAGTCAACATCCCAACCACTACATCAACAACTTGATATCTATCAACTCTTCAAACACATAAACAGTTTGGAGAATATCACTCCAAACACAAAACAGTCAAACTTGTGACTCAAACAAACTTGGAATTGCTTCACAGATTCTTCCAAGGACACAACTGCATTCATTGCTTCACAGCTTCTGAATGAGTAAAATAATCCTCTTTTCTACAGGCTTCGAGGTACAAATTAGTGACCATCCCACAATCCAGGTGGTTAAGTTACATGGCTAATCCTAAATACCACATCTTTCTAAAACCGTCTAGATGACTAAAACTAGGTCACAACTGCTTATTTATAACATATTACTCAACTAGATTTGGGCCTTCAAATAACAGCTTGAAGCTGTAACAAACTGTAGTAACAAACTTTATGCAGAAAACAAACAAGCAGATAAATTATGCTACAATAAAGGTCCTTGCTGATTATTCTTCTTAGCTCTTGGATCCCCACAATTGCCTTCAAGATCACGCCACATATGATGCATAATATTCCCAGAATATTCTGCATAATTTAAAACAGAACTGTAACAAACTTTGACATTTCAGTAGCGTGATATCTGATGTCTGATGTCTTAACATCTCTTTTGACATGTTGTTCCAGATGTTGAAAAACTTCAACACAACATGTTTAGGCATTCCAATAGGATTTACAGTATATTAAATATCCTTTTGTACAAAACATTGCTGCTGCTATTGTGACACCCCAAATAATTCAACTATTAAATAATTAGAAATTTAATTATTAATTTAATTAAAGGTTTAATTATTAGTATTTTTGGATTTATGGATTTAATTAATTAATTAAATAAATGGATGTGTTGGGGGGTGTGAAGTAGATCTGGGAGGTGTGTAGAGTAAAAGGCTCTAATTAATCTAATTTATTTATTTCTATTATTTGGAAAATAAAAAGGAATAAATAAAGGGAAAAAGTGGGAAGAGAAATTAGGATTCCATTCTAGTACTTTTGGAAAAGAGAAGAGGAAAGAGGAGAAAAGTCAAATCGTCAGAATTCGAAGATTCATCGCGAGGTAAGGGGTGATTTGATCTGATTATTACACCTTATAGGTTTTGATGACCAATAGAATAATTCAATCCATTAGGAATCTCGAATTAGGATTCTAGGTTGTGCCCTAACGTTATAATCTAACGTAACAATTCAATTGAAATTGATAAGAACGATTAATTTATGTAGAATGATTCTAGGCTAATTAGAAAACATGATTCTGTGGTCAATTGGATGTAAAAACGCATTAATAAATTGTGTTCTGGTGTATTGTAAAGTTTGGTGATGAATGGAATCCATGAGAATTGGAAACAGTGAAGAAATAAACCGATTTTATGGAAAAACATCAGTATGGGTCGACACGTGGGACTATGAATCGATGCAAGCAGCAAAAATTTAGAAAACCAGAGGCGTGGAAAACGTATGCATCGACTCATAGGGCAAAAATCAAAGCTATGCATCGACACATACATGTTATGCATCGACACATACTGAACCAAATTTGAAAAATGCAGAATTTTTAAAGCTATGTATCGATGCATACGATACATGAGTCGACGCAAGTAGATTATGTATTGACACATGAGGTTTTGTGTCGATACATACTGTGTAGGAACAGAAGGTGATTTTCTGAAAATAGTTTTGGTCATATCTTTGCGACCGTAACTCCGAATTAGGCATGGTTAGTATCGTTGGAAAGCTTAGAACGAGTACTATCTATTAAAAACATTTTCAAAATCAGTAATTTAGATCTTGAAGGATATATATGGCTTTCGTAGCAAGAATTCGTTGTAATTCGTGAATTATTCGTTGCGTATACTTGCTGTATGTTAATTCCATGTGTTGTAATTAACGTTATATGTTCATGAATTGCTGTTATCATGTGCTGTTGTTATTGGTTATGAGTGGAATAATGTTGTGTGATCATATTCCGTATTTGGATTGTTGCATGCTTCTGATGTGCATGCATAAGCATTCTGGTGATGGTTCATTCCCATTGTGCGGAATTGAACTTGCAGAGCCAATAACCGTACCCAATGGATAGTGGTGGTGAGGCTAGATTCTTGACCCAGTGGTGTATGGGCGAATCGTTGATTGATGTTGTTTTCCGAGGTGTAAACGGAACAGGGTGTGAACTTGGTTCACGTTTGGTACCACATGCATTGAGTCTGTATTGCATATGTAATTATAACATGTTAGGATGGTTTCTAGTGTTATAATTGCATTGATTATTGTTATGTGCATAATGAATTGTATGGAATGTAATTGTGGATTTGTTAATCTGGTTATGCTAATGCAGGTGGAATAATGTATTGATTGTTTTATTGTTTTTAAAGAAACGTATAATGCATTTTAATCTTGATGAAATCTCACCCTTACTTTGATTATTTCAGATTGAAGTGATTAGCCGCTCAGGAATTGGTGAGGATGGCTTATAGAGCTGTGCTATTTAGATAGTCCGCGTGTCAGTGTCATGCTCTGGTAGTTGTAACACTGGGGAACGATTGTTTTGGAATCACTGAATTAACTTGTTTGTTTTGGTTTATGTTTGGAGTAATTATGATTTGAATTATTTTGGATTCTTATGTTATTTCCGCTGTGTAAAACATAATCTTTGGTTTTGAATTATTTAATGAAGTTCTTCAGTAAAAGCATTATTACTGTTAAGATGTTTTATCATTTTAAATTTTTAATTGTGACGCCCTTTCGTTATGTTAAAACTCTGATTAAATATATAATTCGCGGGGAAAATTAGAAGGGGTGTTACAACTATTATTAGTTTTATTAAAATTAAGCCAATCCATGAAAATCAGGAAATTACATTATTTTACTAAGCTAAGCCACGTGTTTATGATTTATATCTCCAGCAGAGGATGAAGAGGTTATATTCCCAACAATGTTGTTACAACATTCTTTTGGAAGATTTTGCTCAAACATCAAGTGAGGATCTCTTTATTTTAGAAGCTTGGTTGTTCCTGACATTCTGAATATTTTGTGTGACATCAAGTGGTTGTCTCTTAATTTGAGAAGCTTGAATGTCCTCAGCATATCAATACTTATCTTCACATATAGTGGAAATCTCTCTAGTATGTCCTCGGCAGAGAAACTCGTTGTGAAATCCTCAACCAGATCAAGGCTAAGCTACTGTTTGTTATTTGAACAGGTAGTTTCCTATTTATTTTAGAAGTTTTGTTGCAATCCAAGTGAAAACCTTAAATCCCTAACAAGTGACGGTCTCTTTATTTGAGAAGCTTGTCTATTACCCTTTCCATGGGGAATCTTTGGTTAAAGATGAAAGTAAGACCCATTCTTGTTGAATAGCGGAAGTTTTGGGAAGTTTGTTAGCCTTTCCAGGTGGAAGATTTTGTTAAAGAAGAAGTTGATCTCCGTTCTAGATTGAATATCAAAAGTTTTAAGAAGTTTGTTATCAATAAGATATGTTGCTAACTTTTTCCATGAGTTGGTAGCACACTATCATCTATGAGTCAGTGTATTGATCTTTTAGTACCTTCATCCATGATTTGGTAACACACAGTCATCTATGATTCAGTTTATTAGTCATTTCCTCACCTTCTTCTATGAGTTGGTGTATTTCTATCCTCTACCTTCTTCCATGATTTGGTAGTTTACCATCATACATGAATCAATATTCTTGAGCTTATACCTTCGTCGATGAGTTGGTAGTAATGTTTTTCCTCACTACCCACTTAGGGTATTTTCCCCATTAGAGTCGGTGACCCCCCTTTTAGAGATTATTCTCTAGTGGAACTAATAATTTCTTCCTATTATTCTACTCAGGATTTTTTTCGATAGAACTAGTAATCCTTTCTCAAAGTGTGCTTCCTGTTAGGGACCAAATAATACTAATTTTCATACATTGTTGTTGGTCCCTTTAGCCAAGTTTCATTGAATTTCCACACTTTTATTCACACAATTTAGTAATTTTGTTTTAATTATGTTTTGAGTAGGTATTTCACTTTGTTTGTTAGTTGTGTAGAAATTATGGACAAGAGGTATTGGATGCATGAGCAAGTTAGGAAGGAGCTTGGAAGACATTTTTGAAGCACTTAAAGAATCAAGTAGGGAGTAGAAGGTTGAGGCAAGTTGCAAGGCATGAGAGTGTATTCCAGCTCACTTCACACCGTGTCCTCTTGTTGGAGCCGCAAACTGTGCTTTTTACTAGAAAGTCAAAATTCACTCAGTTCGCGCCGCGAACTGTGCGTAGTCAGCCATCCTGTTTTGATTCACTATATCTATTTTTGGGACAACTTTTGGGTAGTGTCTAAAACACCTTTTAGGATACTTTTTGAGTATTAGAGAAGCTATGTGGTTGTATGTAATAGTAACTTATCATTACCATTTGTAAGAGAGAACTTCGAGAGAGATTTTTCGATGTGGATTCTCATCCAATTTGTGAAAGCAAACTTGATGTCCGTTGATTATTCTCTATTTATTGTGCTGTCAAACATGGGGATGGGCAGCTAAATATCACTTTGGAAAGATTGGAGGTAGTAGTTATCCCTCATTTATTATGTATTCCCTTTAAACTCTTGTATGTGAACAACTTGGTTATTAATATAGATTGATGCTTTTGTTCTATGTTGAATATTTAGATTTGGATTATTATTGAGTAATATTGTTCAAATCTTGACCTAAAGTATTCTCTCAAGTATTGGATGAATTGTAGGAATAGATTTATACATTTCTTTTCTTTTGTATCAAACATTAAAGATTGTTAGATTAATAGTTAGATGGAGAAATTGTCTAAGGATTAATATAATGATTATCACAATCCCGTTTAGAAATAAATTTCATTGAGAGGATACTAGAATATATTCAATAATATTGAGTTCATATATTTGTTCTAAGGAAACATAGGATGTTGGGATAGTGAACCTCAATCTTGGCAAATCTTTACATTTGATAAAAAATCCAATTTTATTGTTTTAGTGTTATTTGAAATTGAAAGATAACGATTCAAACCAAAACAACCTTGTTACTTTTAAAACTTGAAATAATAGTAACTATAGAACAACAGTAATATCACCCAATCTCTGTGGATACGATACAAAAATATTTTCCGGAAATATACTTTTCAACCAATTGGCTCCGTTGTCGGGGATTGGTGTTTGATATTGCAAGCATTGCAATAGTTCATTGTTTTAAGTGTTGTTACTTTATTAATAATCTCTTGTGTTTCCCTTGGTTTTCTAGTTTGTTATATCCTTTTGTATGCGTGAAAAGGCTACCGAAGAGCAATTTCCATTCAATCCCGAAATTGAAAGGACGATTCGGAAGCTTAATAGAAAAACATGAAGAAGAAGGAAATTAACCGATGAGAGGAAACTAAGAGAAGAGGAATCTACTTATTCACCAACTCAAATTGAAGAAGTGGGTGTAGACACTTTTGAAGGAAACATGGAGGGTGAAGTTCGTACCAAAATATCCGCTAATAGTCCAAGGCGCATTATTCAATTTGCTCGTAATGCCCAAGGTGGAAGGAACACAAAGATGAAAACCAGAATCCTTAAACTTCTTTATGAAAATCCATTCACCGGAACTGACCATGAGGATCCATTTACACATCTCACAAAATTCTGTGAGATCACGGGTGCTAAGGGAGTAGATGAAACGGGTGAAGAGGAACTATTCAAGAGGCACTAGGGTGTTAATGAGTGATGGTGGCTCACACTTTTGCAATACACCTTTAAATTTTTTTGGAACATTACGGTGTAAAGCACAAAGTGACAACCCCTTACCATCCACAAGTTAACGGTCAGACGCAAATGTCCAATAGAGATGTGAAAAGAATACTTAAAAAAACTGTGTCAAGTTCAAGAAAAGAATGGTCTTCAAAATTAGATGAATCTTTGTGTGCGTATCGTACCGCCTACAAAGCTCATATTGGACTAACACCTTTTCAGATGGTCTATGTGAATACTTGCCACCTTCTGGTAGAGATGGAACATAGAGCACTTTGGACTCTCAAATTCTTGAATTTTTATTCCACTCTAGCTGACGAAAAGAGAAAAGATCAACTCCATGAAATGGAGGAATTGAGGAATAATGCTTACCATTCTAACAAGCTTTATAAGGAGAAAGTAAAAGCATATCATGATGGAAAAGTTCAGCCCAAAGAATTCCAAGTTGGAAAAATGGTGCTCCTCTTTAATTCAAGACTAAAGTTATTTTTGGGTGTTATACCCCAAAATTTGCCCTTCTATTTCTCTAGTCAATCCACATTTCCATACTCAAGAATTCCTCATGATGAACCCTCTCCTAATCAATCAATCCACCACTAGGGTTTTGATTCTCTCAAGTTAAGGATTAGTTCCATTGCCTCAAGTGATAATAATACCTCCTCATATGTCTCAAGGGATTCCCATGTCAAGTTTCAAGCCTCACAGCTCAAGTTTGATTAGTCAATTGCTCAGATGGTTGAAAATAAGTTGTATTGGACAAAAAGTCAACTGTGGTCAACATACAGTTAAACATCATCATTTTTGGTCAACATCAAGATTTTGAATTCACATCCATCATTTGATCAAGGGTTTATCATGATTCATCAAGAAAACTCAAGATTTAATTAAAAGTCAAAGTTTCTAAATTAGAATTTCTTGATAAAAAGTCAACAGAACTTTGAAAAGACATAACTTTCACATACTTTATCAAAAAATTTTCCTCTAAAAATCATTTTGAATAGAATTAAATTCTCTACAACTGTGTCTCACAAGCTTTGGCCAAAAATGCTTCATTTAAGAGTTATGGATCAAGACATTATAGGTCCCTCTAAAAGTCAACAAAAAGTCATCTTTTTCAAAAGAAGTGTACATGAGCATGTAAACTTCAATGAAGATGAAACGAAAAGTAGTGTTTAGAGGACATATTAGGCTTTCCAAAAAGTCCAAAAATACTCTCAAATGTTAAAAATTGAGCAAGTTATGGTTTTGGCAAAAATGGAAATTTTGAAGGAGTGCATGAAGGAAACATTGACCAATCTTGAATTCCTTTCAAATGGGTCTAAGTTTTTGTGATCTAAACTTGTTTTTAAGATGGCCCATGACCTACAAGCTCAATTACACGCCATCCTTTCATTTATTTAATTTATTTTTGAATTAAATAATTTCAATTCAATTTAAATAAAATAAAATGCAAAGAATGAAGTCATGGCGTGTTGGGCTTATTTTCCAAGTTCCTCGAGGTCCAAGGAAGGCTATGTAAGTTGTCAAAAATGCATGGATGAGTTTAACGCAAGATTAGGCCAAATATAGAAGGTTTTGACAAGAAAATCCAATCAAATATTTTGCATTGAAGAGAATATATTTTCCTCTTAATATTTGACCTAATCTCATGTCTTATTTATACACAAGATATTCAGACCAAAAAAGGACGAGATTTTGCAGCCAAGAGACTAGGGTTTGTGTTCAAAAATATTCAAGCAAACTTGCACTTTTGAAACCCTAGTTGCAGACTCTTTCAAAGGCTTCCAAGAATTCCATCGCGCTCCTGAGGTATAGTAGGGTAAGAATGGATCGTTATCCATGGCCAAAGCACTCTGAATCGTACCATGCATGAACTCAGTTTTGCATCTTTTTATGTCAATCGTAATCTACTTTTTATTGTGTTTTGATTGAAACTAACTATACTAATAGTTTCCTGAGGTTAATTAGAGCAGGTTATAACCATCGTTTGCAAGCTTTAGTGGCTGAAACCTAAAATACCATTGTTAGGGCTCAGAACTGAGAAACTTCATATCTCTTTCTCTCCAGGCCGATTCAGACCAAACAAACAACACCACTGAACTCGCAGCCCTCGATTTAGGGGGATAGGGTCCCTCTTGTTCATTAATTCTGTTTACTTTGCAGGTTGTAAAACTGAGATTGTCGGAGAAAACGACCGAAGCTAAGGCTCCGGCGTCCCTCTGGCCTCTGACTCTTTGACCTCTGAGTGGCGTGTTTTAATTGGACGATTCAAACTCTAGGCCCCCACCAGTGCGTGTTTTTTAATTTGTTTGATTTTTCCAGGAAACATTTTCAAATATATATTTATGGTTGGGGCTAAATACATAGATGTATCACCACCCCAGTGGTTAACCATGCGCGCGCTAGTCCTCTTTGTATCTTAGGTCATGGGTTCGAGCCTGCCCTTTTGTTATTTTTCTTAATTTTTGATTTTTACAGGTTTTAACACATATATACAATTGGAGGCGCGCATATATCACCACAAGCAGATGGTGTAGTGGCCACGTTTTGCACCAATAACCTGAGGGTCCTGGGTTCAAACCCTGGCAGGACCAAACCCTATTTTTGGCACTAATTCCTTTCATTTTCCTTTTTCTTTTCAATTTTCTTTTTTTTTCTTAATTTATTTTCAAAGTTAATTCAACTTATTTTCTAAAATCCCCAAAATAATTTAATTTTAAAATTAGGTTAATAAAACTTTTAATTAATTTTTGACATAAAAATAATTTATTTTTCTCATGATTTAAATTATTTTTCATAATTAATTGTTAATTAACTTAGAATTAGGTTTTTCTTAACTATAATTAATCCAAAAAATACAAACATTTTTCTGAGTGAGTAAAATGATCCTCTTGCCTACAGGGTTCGAGGTACAAATCAGTGACCATCTCAGAATCCGGGTGGTTCACTTACATGGCTAACCCTAAAGATTACATCTTTCTAAAACTGGCTAGCTTACTAAAACTAGGTTAAAACTACTTATTTATAACCTATTACCCAACTGGATTTGGGCCTTCAAAATAACAACATAAGTTGTAACAAACTTCTGCAGAAACAAACTTTTGAAGAAACAAATACGCAAATAACTTCTGCTACAATCAAGGTCCTTGTTGATCTTTCTCCTTAGCTTTTGGACCTCCACATATGAATTCAAAGTCACGCCATATAAGATGCATAATATTCCCAGAATATTCTGCTCTAATTAAAACATAACTATAACATTGTTAACAATTTCTGTAGCGTGATGTCCTGATGTGTGATGTCTCGACATCTCATATGACACGCTGTTCCAGATGTTGAAACTTTTTAGCACAACATGTTAAGGCATTCTAGATAGGATTATCAGTTAGGAATCCTACTCTACAAAACATTGTTGTTGCTATTTATTTGTTTTATTAAAATTAAGCCAATCCATACAGATCGGGAACTTACAATCTCCCCCTTTGGCAAATTTTAGGTAAAACAAATAAATACAATCACAAGCAGTTTAATGTAGAAGCAACAATTAACAATTTACAATTTAAAAGAGTCTTCAGCAGTCTTTAGTAGTCTTCATATATTGAGAGCAGGGGAGCAAACTTTAATTGGAGAGCAGACTTCAATAACATTACTAGTATGTTAGTTGAAGAAATGTCTCAACATCTAGTTCGACATCTTCTCGTGTTTTTGATTTTTTTTCCATTAAACCAACAAGTTAAAAGGAAGAAAGGTCCAGTTTTTACACGAGGAAGAATATAACTATCATTCCCCCTTAAGGCAGGTGACAGATATTGTCACAGAAGGTGGAAAAAGAGGACCATGAGAAATAAACTATATCTTGAGTGATATCATATTATTTTCTCAGGTAACTCAGAACACAAGTCACAATTGTGTTCAAAACTCATATCATAAGTCACAAATAATTTTTTGTTCATTGTTGTGTGACATAGCTTGTGACTCATACATTATTTCTCTCTCTCTCTCTCTCTCATGTATTGTATTCTTATGTTGCTCTTTCTGTGAGATATGATATCCCCCTCTTTAGATAAAATTTGACAATTTGAGCCCTCACCAAACCAGATCCAGGCATAGTTTGCCCATGCTTTGATAAAATGGATGGTGAAGACGAGATGAAAGCTCACTTTTTGTTTGAGAAAGGTTGAGAACTCCTTTAAATAGGCCAGTAGTTCCTTAGGAATTACCAGCAAATTAATTCCCAGTCAATGGTGTGTTAATTTAGACCCAAAATCTGTAACATAACTAGCTGGCCACCGTCTAAGCTGTTCTTGACTGCCTTTAATAGCCCTTGACTGTTTCTTTTGTGATGAAAACAGTCTCAATCCATGCATAATTCACATCATTTAACATGTCCATGCAGAAACATGTTTTGTATGATGTCCTGAGATTCAATCAGACATTGTCCACTTACTTCTTGTGACTCACTTTTCAGAACAGTGGATTCTCTACTGTGATGCACTCTCCACTTTTATCCATATAATACCACAAATTCTTTCTAGGTGGTCATGAAAAAGAATCTGAACCCATCAACAATCTTTAAATTTACTTCAGATTCTCAATGACATTGATGTTTCAACATCATATGCCACATTCACACAGAGTCCATCTGCCTTGGCTCTAAGATTATAGTAATATTGCTTCTTTAAGATAAAAGATCACTTCAGATTCATAGCAGTAGAAACTTCTCTTTACATCAACTAATGAGCAATCTCCCCTTTGACATTAGTTGGATATTAACATATGTAACAAATGTTCCTTTCTTTAATAAACATATCTAATGGCAACTTTCACAATTGACAGTTGTTTGACATGTAGAATATTGTTCCCCTTAATATCATAATTCCTCCTTTAAGATGAGGCTTTTTATAATGCTATTACTCTTACTCCCCCTGATTTATACAAAATAAGGACACTTTTAATGCTGGTCCTTATAATACTTGAGGCATTCTTCATTTGGACTTTCCACAGTTTCCAAATTAGGAGTCTTTAGTTTGCTTGCTATACAAGTTTCAGATTTCCACACTCTGTAACTTGTAATAGAAGAAACCTCATAGTTAACCATTTGTATAACCAATTATGAGTCTTCAATAGATAAGTCTGAACCTTATCACCCTTCTTCAATCTCTAGTGTCTTTAATAGTTGTGATGTTACATCTTCATGTAGAACATTCTTCATTATTCTTCACAATCTTCTTCCCTTTCTTGATTCAGATTTCCATACAGTTATCACAAATATCCAGCTTCCATCAAGATATTTGACAACATCTGTATCCATCTATTTAGGTTGAATCAGCTCTTAGTCACCAGATAACATTGCCACACATCCAAAGCTTGTGAAGATAACAATTAACTTTGATATTGACGTTTAGTTTACATTATGCCATGAATCTATCATACACACACTCAACTCCTGACAAAGTATATGATTTTTGAATTCAGGATGCACATCTAATAAGTACTTAGTCTCTCATCAAAGTACCTACTAGTTAGTCAGTTAGAATTAACTACTCACACTAGATCATTCTGACTGATTACTTCTTCACACTCACTTTTACTTCCAGGCAATAAAATATATTCAAAACTGAAGACATTTAGATGATGTTCCAATATCTCATACGATATCATCTATCATAGAGTGGTTCTGGGGGTAACATCCATATTTTCTCATCCATAACATTTGGGGGGAACATAGGAAGCACCGCAACTATCAACTTTATATCCAAACAATTTACACATCAAGGAATAATATGATCCATATCTCAAAAAGCTTTTCTTAAGAATTTTACTTCTGATTTTGAGATGATGGATTCCATAGTCTGTACCTATAGAGGAAATTCCCTCAACTAGGTTTCTAGAACAAACTTGATTATGGCATAACACAGATATATTCAGATTCTTCATTGCAATCTGACTTCCTTGATTCTTATTGACAATACCCTTTCAGGAAAGTATTTAGGGTATTCAATATTTATGACCATGATCCACTGTGGTTTAGGCACAATATTTAGCTCCAAACAAAATTTGTTTTATGGTCATAAATTAAATTTCAACATTTCAGGTTACTTTGATCAGAAGAATATACCGGATATAAGCTCATCTTGATTTCACATAAAGGGATTGAGGGGTATTCCTTTATGAGTCTTTTACTTGCACTGAGCTTGACTTCTATACTCCCATAAACTTAGGTAAAAAATAAACTGACATCTAGAGTATAATAACCTATTGATCATGTCCTGATCAACTGATAAGCATATGTCTCCTGTTCCAGATCAGGAGCAGGTTCCAAACATATGTACTCACACAACATTTGTTTAGCACCCAGAACATCTATTATTTAACTGGTAGCTGCATACCAGTAATAATGTTCTAACATCCTATAGAGCATTTGTTCCATCTCCTTGGAACACATCATCCTTGATAATCTTCAAGGTCTTCAACTTGCAGAAGTATATGAGAATCATTGATCAATTGATACTCATCAACTCTATTACTAAATGTCTTTATGAGTAGACTTGAGAAAATATCAAGTATCGTAGACACTTTTAATAAGTTGTAAGAACTGCCTAATATTCTGTTGAATAAAAATAACCCTAGTATCATTCTTTCACTTTAGGGCTTGCATCAGAGGCTATGCAGTGGAATATAGCCATACTTTAACATAATATACACATCACTTGTAAGCATAACACACAAGGATTGAAAATAAATCAATCCTACAATAAGCTTGCCTCTCCACCAAGAAACAGACTAGACCCAACCAATATCCTGACCAATATGGAAACATAAAAGCACAAAAGTTACCTTATCAACATCTTCACTCTTGCATGAAGGTTTTGACAATCTTTTCTTTCTGCTGATTATAGGCTAAACAAAACAATTCAAAATCCTCACTCATGCATGAAGTCTTGAATTTAACTTTCTTGTTCCAACATCTTTATCTTCTTTCTTCAAGAAGGTACAGATTTCGATCATGTTGGTCTAGTTACCCACAAATAGGATCATCCTCCACTTCTAGGGACCATACAATATGAACGCTCCTTGTTCAAACAATATACAAATCGGTTCATCCTCCACTTCAAGGGACCATACAATATAAACACTCCTTGTTCAAACAATCTTCTACCTTGTGCACAACCAGAAAGTATCCCCATGGATCTCATCCAGAAACAAACAGGATGCATGCTTTCATACCAATTGAAATTCTGGTGTTGGCAGACTCTGGATGTCGTGACATCTGATCTGACATTACAAAACAGAAAGGCAGAATTACAATTAAAATGCAGGAAACAAAAGAATACAAGGAATTGTTAACCCAGTTCGGTTCTAACCAACCTACATCTGGGGGAATACCAAGCCAGAAATAAAGTTCACTATCAACAGTATTAATTCGGAGGTTATAAACTTTTGTTGATATTCAGATTTTTATTAAATTAATTGATTTAGCGGGGGTTATAAACTTCCGTAATGGTTTTGAATTGTCTTAACATTGAAATTGAAACATCAAATAAAGTTCATGTCACAAATAATTGTCTAACGAAAGAATATCACATTCACGATAGTTTTAAACGGTCACAAAGAACAACAAAATCAAAAATCAAAAGCATATTCACGACGAATTTTAACTGTGGCAATTTCTAGCTTAAGTAAGTTCAAACCAGTCGTGAACTAGCTTGACGGTTTTGGCAACCATATAGGGACACACGATTCTGTGATGGCATTGCAACCGTCGTAAATTGTAAGTTGTGGCGGTTTTAACCGTCATAATTGCCAAAATAACCGTCACAATTTGCCAACTTTTTTTGTAGTGCATAAACAATATCTGAGTTAGTTTAGAAAAACTCTCCCTAAGATAAACAAGATCCCCCTGAGTCTAAGACTTATAAATTTTTTACAGATTAAGGGATAATTGAGTATTATTAACTTAACAGAACCTGATTTGAGCCAAAAATACGCTTATCAGAGCTTGATTTATCAGAACCTTCTGAACAACAAAAGTGCATTATCTTAGCTTTGATTCATTCTCTATATTCACCGTGTTCTTGAAAAATATTCTAAACGCTTGCATATATAATATGTTAGAATGTCATGCAAGGAATGAGATTTAGAAAATTAGATATGTAGCAAAATCATCACTGTTTTTCTCCTCCTTTTTGTCATAATAAAGAAGACTAAAAGTTATGTTAGAAACATCAGTTGTGTTTTAAATGTTAGCACACTTTTCTAATTCAGAAAAAATATAGAGAATAAAAGTAAGTGTAAAACAAGAAAAAACATCTATTGATTAAAGAGGAGTATAGATAAGACAAAGAAACAAAATTAAAAACATTGCGGCCACAATCATTGAAACAACTTATGCTTTAAATAATTCACATTTTTCTTCTTCATGAGCATTTTTTTGTCAAACCAACCGAATGAAACTGATAATTTATGCCTTATAGAAAAGTTTAGACATAACTCTTCCAAAATGTATGAAGGACTTATGTCTGCTTCTGGAGACAACAATAGACTCCTTTAGATGATTGATATGGTTTGGGGCAAGTTAACCATAATATCAAAGAGTAGAAAGTAGATGAATAGTGTGTCATCGTCCGGCAGAAGGTTAAGACTTTCTCCTCGAGGTTGAAATTTGGTTAGAAGAAAGTGAAACCAGACTTTAGTAAAAATTTCCTTTGAGATGATGACAGAAAGAAGGATAAAGAGTGAGATGAAAAAGTTAGGAAACGTAACGGACAGAAGAATTGATATCCTTAAGAAAACATTCATACTCGAGACACTAAAAAAATTAATGTATGAGCTAGAGACTAGAGAGAATAAACGACATCCATCATTTCCAAAACAATTGGTAGGGAAAAATAATACAAGAAGACAAAAGAAATAAGAAAATAGATAGGCCGTGCTAACAATATTTATTTTTAACTAAGATTTTTTCTAATCTCAAAAATATTTTCCACTGCTCGAGGTGTTATTCAAACGTTGTATATATAGCCATTCTTTTGAACATACACATGTTGATGTTCTCTGAGTCATGATTACCTAAGGTTTCTGACTTGAGATATTACAAACAACAACATCTTCTAACTTGTAAAAGTATCATGAAATAAATAAATTATTTGCACATAGGTAGATATTTTTCACAAAAGAAGAAAAACACATATTTAAGGAAGATTTCATTCTAACAAAATGCCATTTTTAAATGTTTCTGAATGAACTGAAATCTATCTTCAGCTAAGGGTTTTGTAAAGATATCAACCCATAGATGGTTTGTATCTATGAATTTTAAAACAATATTATCTTTCTGAACATAGTCTCTAATGAAGTGATCATTGATTTCTATGTGTTTAGTTGTAGAGTGAAAAATAGGATTCTTACTTAGGCAGATATCATTTGTATTACCAAAAAAGAAATATTACTCTCGTATATATGGAAATCTTCAAGTTGACTTTTCATCCAGATTATCTGAGTGCTAAAAGTGATCTTGATATATATATATATATATATATATATATATATATATATATATATATATATATATATATATATATATATATATATATATATATTCTACTTCAACAGTTGATAATGCAATAGTTAATTGCCTTTTGCTTGACCAAGAGATGAGATTGTCACCATGAAAATAACAATTTTCAAAAGTGCTTTTTTGTTCTATTATATTCTCGACATAGTTTTCATCATTGAAACCTAATATCTTGTATTTTGATGTTTTCTTATACACCAAGCCAAGGTAAGATGTTTGACCAGTGGTTTTTACACAAATATTTAATAGTTATTTTAGTTATTGTTTCTTTTACTTATCGAACTTTTATTTCATTTTATCACATTTTATGCTTTGGTTTTGTGTTTTAGTGTTTTTCAGGTTCGCATGAATAAAACATGACAAATCAGGACGGAGAAAGGCAAAAGTGCAGAAACGAATGAGGATTGCAAGGTCAAAAGATGAGAAGTGGAAGAACTGAAGACCAACATGGCCCGTATCTGCTAGCATGGCCTGCGTTGGAGGATTGCATAAGCCCAATACAAAAACAAAGTCGACACGGCGCCGTCGCTGGCACGCCCGTGTCGGGTCCGAGCGATGTTTTAGAAACCAAGTCTGGGAGAAAACACGGCCCGTGTTGGACTTGCACGGCCCGTGTTGCGTGCGCGACAACTTTTATGTTTTTAGTTTTTTCATTAAATCTTGACATTGGGGGCATTTTAGACATTCTACTTGATTGGGGTTTGTATTGGAACTATAAAGTTGAGTTTTCAGGATTTTTTTGGGTACTTTTGCATCGTACACGAGAGAATACAAAAGAGAGAATATTGCTTCATCAAGAGGATTAGAGACAGAGGGATTCAAGGGTTGCCACCATTGAAGATCAAAGTCACCATTGATTCTTGTATTGTATAACTTCTTAATTATGTTTTTCTTGAATATTATGAGAGGCTAAACCCCCCAATGCTAGGGGGTGTCCCTGATTTGTCACCTGAATACCGATCTCTTTATTTTATTAACGTTAAGGTTTATTAATGTCAATTTGTGAGTTTTGTTTACTATATTGCTTTGCTCTATCGGACCAATAGGGTTAAATTTTCCTAACAAACTAGAACTTGACAGTCGTGTTAGGGTTTTCAAAACGAACATGTTTTAGCAGGTTTCACCTAGGACTAGGGAAATCCTATGATAACCAGGAGTATTCTTGATAATAAAATGCTTATCTTTTTCACTATTTTTAATGGACATTAGAATTAGGTAGAACTGGTAAAGGTTTTTCTCTAAGGACTTAGGGAAGAATAATGTTAAAAACTGGTAATTGCATTAATGAACTTGTTGAGAAGATCAAAGAGTCAATGTCAGGAATGGGAAAAATCATACACTCACCCTAGCATATTATTCACTATTTGAAAAAGTCAATTTCTATTTTCTGTTAATTTTTACATTTTAGAGACTTAATCACAACCAATTTCAACTATATTGTTTTTGTTCAATTGCATTACATATTCAACTCGGTATTCCATATGAAGTCCTTGAGATCGATATCCGGAGTAAAACCCATTATTGCTACATCAATAAAAATAGTACACTTGCTATTTTTCCGATCAAGTTTTTGGCGCCGTTGCCAGGGACTGCCAAAATACATAGTTGATTTTAATTTAATTGAAAATTTGTTGCTCTACAACTAAAATTTTTCTTTTCTGTTATTTTATTATTTTTGGTTTATTCTTGCTGATTTGTGTCTAATTTTTGTATGCAAGGAAAGTCCTCAGCTGAATTTATTTTTGACGCAAAAATCGAAAGGACTTTTCACGCAAGATGCAGGCAAGCTCGATTAGCCAGACTGGTTTCTGACGAAGAACATTCAGTTCATACAAAGTCAGAGTCAGAAGAGGAAGAGATCATGGCTGAAGATCCACCAGAGAGACTTCTTGGAGATTATGGTGGGGCAAATGCACCGGGTGGCAGGTTGACAATTGTAAACCATCCGGTGAATGTGCCCAATTTTCAACTGCATCCGAGAACAATCACTCAACTTGAGAAAATATCGTTCACCAGAAAGGTCAACGAAGATGTCAACAAACACTTGTAGAGGTTTTTGACCATAAGTACCACATTGAAGATTGATGGGCATACGAATGAAGCAAAGAAATTGAGAATGTTCTCATTTACCCTGTCTGAAGATGCTGAAGAGTGGTTTTACTCACTACTTGCTGGTAGTATTTCTACTTGGGAAGAGATGGAGAAATTTTTTCTTGATGAGTACTTCCTTGCTTCTGTTTATATTCACAAGAGATATGAAATTGTGAATTTTAAGCAAAAAGAATGAGAGTCACTTGGTGATGCCTATAAGAGGTTCAAGAGATTGTTGGTAGCTTGTCCCACTCACAACATGGACCAAACGAAACAAATGCAGATGTTTATGAATGGCCTCAGAATGAAGACAAAGCAACTTATTGACACAGCTGTTGGTGGCTCATCCAACTTTATGACAACCACTGGTATTAAGAAGCTCATTAGAGCCATTGCTGCAAATGAGCATCTGGAAATGTATGACATGGTTACAAGAAAACCAGAGGGAGTGATTGATCTGAGGTTGGTAGTAAACAGGCAACTAAAAATCGAAGAGGCAAATTCTGCAAAAGTGGAGAAAAATCTCAAAGCTATGAACGTGGGCAATCAACAGGTAGCACAGGTTAAAATTGTGGTTTTTGTAACACCCCTTCTAAAATACTCCGCGAATTCAATATTTAAATCAGAGTTAACATGGAACGAAAGGGCGTCACAATTAATTTAAAAATAGAAAATTAGAAAATCTCATTAACATGTAATGCTTCACTGAAGACTTCATTAAAATATAATTCAAGATCCTAGAACATGTTATATGTAACACCCGTAATTAATTAAAATAAATTAATTAAGAAATATAGAGTATTTTCCGATTAATTTAGTGATTAAGTCGAAATTGTCGGTAGAATTGTTAAATTAATAATCGGGTAGAATTAGTCGAAAGTGAAAATAATAGTAGGATTTATTTTATCAAGTAGAGTTGTTAAAGTAAATATAAGATATTAATTATGAGGGTAAATTGGTATTTTTGGAGATATGATTTAATAGACCAAATCATATTAAAAAGCCACTATATAATTAGGTGACCTAGTAAAATAAGGATTATTATTGTTGCTTGCAAACCAAAAGAACAAACCATAGCCATAGCAGTGAACCAGAAAGAGAGAAAGGAAGGAATTTGGAAACAAGGGTTGCCAGGAGGGATCGTGCTGTCCGAGAAGTCGCTATTTTCCGATCAATTTTCCGAGTTCCCTTCAATCCACAGGTAAGGGATGGGGTTCGGGTTTTATAATCGATTGTAGGGTAATTTTTACGTAGGATTTAGGGCTGCATAATTACACTATTCATCCTGTTTCGTCGGTAAAATTTCGTTGCTGGAATGAATTATATTACTTTCTGTGTTAAATAAATTGATGTGTGTGGTTATACTATCAATACATCAAGATTCAATTACTAGGTTTCAAAAATGTTTTTAATAGATAGTACGTGCTTCCAGTTTTCCAACGATACCAACTACGACTAAATCGGAGTTACGGTCGCAAAGATATGATCAAAACAGTTTTCAGAAAGTTATGTTTTGTTTTCAAACAGTATGAGTCGATCTAAAACTCCATGTGTCGACTCATACGCAATAATTTTTCCATTTTTAAAAGTTCCTTCAGTATGAGTCGATCCATGGTCCTCTTGTGTCGATACAAGACTCTCTTGTGTCGATACATAACACGCATGTGTCGATGCAAAACTCCAAAATTCACCATATGAGTCGATGCAAACGATTTTGTATGGATACAAGCCTTATTCCAGCTTCTGTTTTCTTACACCAATGCAGCTTGTATCGATGCAAAGGTCCTTGTGTCGGCCCATGCTGCATTTTTTTCACTAAAAATCAGTTTTGTTCTCACTGTTTGCAATTCCAATTGATCCCATTCATCACCAACAGCCATAGTACAACATAAACAGCAGAACTTATGTAATTTCACATCCAATAAACAACAGAATTACACTCCCTAATTAATCCACAATCAACCTACACATAATAACTATTCCTATAAAATCCAATTGGAGTTTTTACGTCGGATTATATCATTAGGGCATAACCTAGAAATTCTAATTCGAGATTCCTAACATATCAAACCATCCTATTGATTATCAAAACCTATAAGGCATATTAACCATACAAAATCACCCCTTACTTTGCGATGATTCTTTGAATTTCCGACGCCTTGACTTTTCTCCTCTTTCTCTTCTCTTCTCAAAGGTACGTACAGTGAATATTCCAGATCTTCTCACTTTTCCCTTTATTACTTTATTTATTCCTTTTTATTATTCCAAATAATAAAAATAAATAAATTAGAATAATTAGAGTAATTTACTCCACACACCCTCCAATTCAACTTCACACCCCCAACACTTCCATTATTTAATTAATCAATTAATCCGATAATCCAAAAATACCAATAATTAAATTAATAATTAAAATTTCAATTATGTAATAATTGAATTATTTGGGGTGTCACAACTCTCCCCTACTAAAAAGAGTTTTCGTCCTCGAAAACATACCTTAGACGAAAAGTTCGGGATACGAGTCCTTCATCTGGCTCTCCAGTTCCCAAGTAACATTTTCACCCGCTGGTCCTCCCCAAGATACTTTCACCAGTGCTATCTCTTTACCTCACAACTGTTTCAACTTCTGATGCTCAATTCTCGCAGGCAACGCTTCAACAATCAAATTGTCTCGCACCTGTATATCATCTACCTGAGTCTCATGAGACGGATCAACAATGTACTTCCTCAACTGAGATACATGGAAAACATCATGCAAATTCGCAAGAGACGGCGGTAACGCAATCTGATAAGCAATTCTTCCAACCTTCTTCGTAATCTAAAACGGACCAATAAAGCGCGGAGTTAACTTCTTTGACTTCAAAGCTCGACCAATACCAGTCATCGGAGTAACTCGCATAAACACATGATCTCCTTCACTAAACTCGAGATCCTTCCTCCTCTTATCATGATAACTCTTCTAACAACTCTGAGAAGCTCTCATATTCTCCTGAATCATCTTAATCTTTTCTGAAGTCTGTTGGACAATCTCCGGTCCAATCATAACACTCTCTCCAGACTCGTATGGTGTCCGACACCTCCTACCATACAATGCCTCAAACGGAACCATACCAATGCTCGAATGAAAACTATTGTTATAGGTAAACTCAATCAATGGTAATTAACTGTCCTAAGCTCCACCTTTTTCCAACACACAAGCTCGCAACAAGTCCTCTAACGACTGAATCATTCTCTCTGTCTAACCATCTGTCTGCGGATGATAAGCGAAACTCAACCACAACTTAGTACCCAAGGCTTCTTGCAATCCTGTCCAAAACTTAGACGTAAACCTCAGATCTCTATCCGACACAATACTAGAAGGAATACTGTGCAAACTCACGATCTTCTCAACATACAATTCTGCCAACCTCTTCATCAGGTAATCCATTCTTATCGAAATAAAGTGGGTAGATTTCGTCAACCGATCAACAATAACCCAGATAGAATCACAATTCTTCGATGTCCTCGACAAACCAGACACAAAATCCATAGAAATGCCATCCCATTTCCAATCTGGAACAAACAGCGGTTCCATCAATCCTGACAGTTTCTGATGTTCAATCTTTGACTTTTGACAAACCAAACAAGCATACACAAACTCAGCAATTTCCTTTTTCATTCCAGGCCACCAAAATAACTTTTTCAAATCATGATACATCTTAGTAGCACCAGGATGAATACTCAATCCACTACGATCCCCTTCTTCCAAAATACTCTTCCTAATCTCTGCAATATCCGGAACACAAGCTCTATCACCAAATCTCATAATACCGTTCTCGTCAATTCGGAATTCACCTCCTTGACCTTGGTTGATCAACGTCAATTTATCAACTAAACCGACGTCAGATTTCTGTCCAGTTCGAATCTCTTCCAGAATACCACTAGTCAACTTCAACATGCCCAATTTAACACTATCAGAAGTGGTCTCACATACCAAACTCAAGTCTCTGAATTGTTCAACTAAATCCAATTCACGAACCATCAACATTGACATATGCAACGACTTCCTACTCAACGCATCTGCAAAAACGTTTGCCTTACCAGGATGGTAATTCAAACCAAAATCATAATCTTTGAGGAACTCTAACCATCTTCTCTGTCTCATGTTTAGCTCGTTCTGATCGAAGAGATACTTCAGACTCTTATCATTGCTGAATACCTCAAATCGAGAACCATACAAATAATGCCTCCACAATTTCAAAACAAATACCACAGCTGCCAGCTCTAAATCATGAGTCAGATAATTCCTTTCATGAATCTTCAATTGTCTTGAAGCATAGGCCACTACCTTCTTATCTTGCATCAAAACACTCCTTAATCCCATCAACGAAGCATCATAGTACACAACAAAAGATTCCGCCGGATTCGGAAAAATCAGAATCGGAGCACTAGTCAACCTCTTCTTCAACTCTTGGAATCCTTCCTCACATTCAGAATCCCAAACAAACACTTGACCCTTTCTTATCAACTTAGTCAACGGCAAAACGAACTTCGAAAATCCCTCAATGAACTTTCTGTAGTAACCTGCAAGACCAAGAAAACTACGGATTTCAGAAGCATTCTTCGCTGCTTCCCACTGAGATACCGCTTCTACCTTCGCAGGATCAACAACAATGCCATTCTTTGAAATCACATGGCCAAGAAAACTTACTTCGCTAAACCAGAATTCATAGTTGGACAACTTCGCATAAAGCTTCATCTCTTTCAACAATTCCAACATAATCCTAAGATGTTTTGCATGCTCACAAACTTATCAAGATATGGATGAAATATCCTATTCATATATTCCATGAAAACACCAGGTGCATTAGTAACTCCAAACGGCATAACAAAATACTCATAATGTCCATACCTGGTTTTGAATGCAGTTTTCTGAATATCCTCCGTCTTCACACGAGTCTGATGATATCCAGATCTCAAATCAATCTTACTGAATACACAAGCTCCAACCAGTTGGTCCATCAAATCATCAATCCTCGACAAAGGATACCGATTCTTGATTGTAACTTTGTTCAACTGCCTATAATAAACACACAGTCTCATCGAACCCTCCTTCTTCTTAACCAACAACACATGAGCACCCCACGGCGAAACACTAGGACGAATAAACTTCTTCTCTAGTAACTCTTCTAATTGCTTCTTCAATTTAGATAATTCGGATGCCGACATGCGATAAGGCGCCATCGACACCAGACTAGTTCCAGGAATCAAATCTATAGCAAATTCCACTTCTCTCTCAGGTGGCAATTCACTAACATCTTCCGGAAACACTTCTGGAAATTCATTCACCACCGGAAACTCATCACTCTTAGCTTTTCCTTTCGCTTCTGTCAAATAATATAACATAAACACCACAACACCATCATTAACAGCTAAATTCATCTGCTTAACTGACATAGTCACATCTTCAACACTAGCCTCTTCAGGAAAAATGATCGTCTTCGCAAAACAGTTGATATGAGCCTGGTTGAATTCCAACCAGTTCATTCCAAGGATGATATTAAGTTGTTCTAACGGTAGGCACACTAAATCCACACCGAAACCTCTACCAAAAATCACAATAGGACAGTTCCTATAAACAAATGAAGTAGTCACTGAACCCGACGCAGGAGTGTCAATAACCATACTTCCATCCATATTAGATATATCCAGATTCAATCTTTAGCACAATCCAAAGCAATAAAAGAATGTGTCGCTCTAGTATTAATAATCGCAATCAAAGGTATGCCATTATTAAAACATGTACCTTTAATCAACCGATCATCTGGCTTAGTCTCTGATCCAAACAATGCGAATACCTTACCACCAGCCTGTTCTTTCATTGGCTTAGTACACTGCGGACGAGTATGACCCTCTTCACCACAGTTGTAACAAGTCACCATTCTCACTCTGCAATCATTGGCCACATGCCCGAGCTTCCCACACTTGAAACATTTCCTATCATTACTCTTGCAGTCTTGCATACGATTCCCCATCTCACCACACTTGTAGCACTTAATGGAAGAACCAGAATCTCCTCCACTAGGCTTCTTCCAGCCACCGGATCTCTGATTATTCTTATCATAAGGTTTCCCACGATCCATTTGTTGCTTTCCCTTCCGATCAACATACCCTCGAGCATTCGTTCGAGTATTAGCAAGATCCTCTTCCAGAATCCTACTACAGTCCACCAAGTCAGAAAACCTTCGGATACGCTGATACCTGATACCCTACTTGATCTCATCACGAAGAACATTCTCAAACTTGATACATTTGTAAAATTCTCCATCTGCATCGTTGTTGTAGTGAGCATAGTACTTCGCCAACTCAGTAAATTTTGAAGCATATTCACTCACGATCTCATTGCCCTGCTTAAGCTCCAGAAACTCAATCTCTTTCTTGCCCCGAATATCTTCAGGAAAGTATCTCCTCAAAAAAGCTCTCCTGAACACCGCCCAGGTCAGTGCAACACCATCTTGTTCCATTTCTATCCTGGTAGCAACCCACCAGTCATCAGCTTCCTCTGCCAGCATGTGAGTACCATATCTCACCTTCAGCTCCTCCACACAATCAATCACTCTGAAAATCCTTTCGATCTCTTTCAACCATCTCTAAGCACCTTCGGGATCATGAGTGCCTTTGAAAAATGGAGGATTGTTCCTCTGAAAATTCCCCAAATGTATATCAGCACCAATACCAGCTCCCAACTGATTCCCTCCAAGCACACCAACTAGCATTCCCAAAGCCTCAGCAATTGCAGCATCGTCTCTTCCATTACCTCTTTCGGCCATTCTTCTGTAAAATTACAAAACAATCTCATTAAACACAAGTATCAACAATGTTACCTTGCACTTGTTGCACACAAAAGGGAATAACGACACTAAGACACGACCGACTATGCTCTGATACCACTATTGTAACACCCCTTCTAAAATACCCCGCGAATTCAATATTTAAATCAGAGTTAACATGGAACGAAAGGGAGTCACAATTAATTTAAAAATAGAAAATCAAAAAATCTCATTAACATGTCATGCTTCACCGAGGACTTCATTAAAATATAATTCAAGATCCAAGAATATGTTATACACAGCGGAAATAGTAACCAAAACGGAATAAACTCCAATTCATGAGTATTCCCAAAATAAACCAAAGGAAAACAAGTTCAATTCTATAATTTCAAAACAATGGTTCCCCAATGTTACAACTACCAGAGCATGACACTGACACACGGACAATCTAAATATCACAACTCAAAGCTATCCTCACCAGCTCCTAAGCGGCTAACCCTTCAATCTGAAATCATCAAAGTAAGGGTGAGATTTCATCAACAATTAAAATGCATTATACGTTTCTTTAAAAAAATAAAACAATCAATACATTATTCAACCCTCATTAGTATATTCAGATTTCAGTTCACAAATACAGTTCACACAGATCAATATGCATATAACAACAATCAATGAAATTATAACACTGGAAGCCATCCTAACATGTTATAATTCCATATGCAATGCAGACTCAATGCATGTGGTACCAAAACGTGAACTAAGTCACCAACATCAATTCGTCCATAATCACCCGGACACGAATCCAGCCTCACCACCCATAATCACCTGGGAACGGTTATTGGCAATACGAGTCAAATTCCACACAATGGGAATTAACTCCACCAGAATGTATATGCATGCACATCAAAAGCATGCCACATTTCAATTAACGGAATATGATCACAACATAATTCCATACATATTCAACACCATAAACAACACATGATAACAGCATAATCATGAATATACAACGTTAATCACAACACATGGAACTAACATCTATCAAGTATATACAACGTCAACGACGAACAATCACGAATTACAATAAATTCTTCCTACGGAAATCCATATCAATCCATCAAGATTCAGTTACTAGGTTTTAAAAATGTTTTTAATAGATAGTACGTGCTTCTAGCTTTCCAACGATACCAACTACGACTAAATCGGAGTTACGGTCGCAAAGATATGACCAAAACAATTTTCAGAAAGTTATGTTCTGTTTTCAAACAGTATGAGTCGATCCAAAACTCCATGTGTCGACTCATACATGGCTTGTGTGGATCCAAAACACGCATGTGTCGACTCATACACAATAATTTTTCCATTTTTAAAAGTTCCTTCAGTATGAGTCGATCCATGGCCCTCTTGTGTCGATGCAAAACTACAAAATTCACCATATGAGTCGATGCAAACGATTTTGTATCGATACAAGCCTAATTCCAGCTTCCGTTTTCTTACACCAATGCATCTTGTATCGATTCAAAGGTCCTTGTGTCGACCTATGCTGCGTTTTTTTCACTAAAAATCAGTTTTGTTCTCACTGTTTGCAATTCCAATTGATCACATTCATCACCAACAGCCATAGTACAACATAAACAATAGAACTTATGTAATTTCACATCCAATCAACAACAGAATTACACTCCCTAATTAATCCATAATCAACCTACACATAATAACTATTCCTATGTAATCCAATGGGGGTTCTTACGTCTGATTATATCATTAGGGCATAACCTAGAAATTCTAATTTGAGATTCCTAATGTATCAAACCATCTTATTGATTATCAAAACCTATAAGGCATATTAACCAGACAAAATCACCCCTTACCTTGCGATGATTCTTCGAATTTCCGACCCTTGACTTTTCTCCTCTTTCTCTTCTCTTCTCAAAGGTACGTACAGTGAATATTCCAAATCTTCTCACTTTTCCCTTTATTCCTTTTTATCATTCCAAATAATAGAAATAAATTAATTAGAATAATTAGAGTAATTTACTCCACACACCCTCCAATTCAACTTCACACCCCCACCACTTCCATTATTTAATTAATTAATTAATCTGATAATCCAAAAATACCTATAATTAAAATTTTAATTAAATTAATAATTAAAATTCCAATTATTTAATAATTGAATTATTTGGGGTGTCACAGTTTTGACATTTATAGTGGACCACACATGACTGTGCAATGTCTTGCAACTCCAAAACAAATTGAGGAGATAAAATTCTTGAAGCAGAATAATCCATATTCTAACACCTGTAATCCTGGATGGAAGAATCATCCGAATTTTTCCTAGAAAGATCGGCAACAACAAGCTCCTTAGAAGGCAGAATGAGAGGTGGCTGTAACACGGTGGGAGAACTAACTTGTTTGTTTTGTGTTTTATCGCAAATGTTGCGGATAGCAAGAGTCTCCACTGACTTTTCTTTTATCCAATAAAGGAAAGGTGAAAAGCACAGGAAAGACCTTTGTTAGATTCTGAGCAAGGGAGATAATTATGAAAAGAGAAGGTATTAGTACCCTTTCCATCCGTAGTTACCTACAGGCTCTTAATTGTTTAGCTCACTTTTAAAATTTTTTTTCCTGTGTTTGTGTGATTTGAAAAATATTTCGCTTTGACTTTGTAATGATTCTCGTTGGAATGTATACAAAGTGTTTGGAAAATATTTAACTTTGTAATGATTCTCGCCGGAATGTATACAAAGGGTTTGTTTGGAAAATAGTTTTTGAAAAAAAGTGTGAGGTGTGAAAAGCATTTGTTGATTGGAGCAAGTAATTAGAGTCTTATTACCTACTCAGAATGGTCATTTCTTGTTATCTTCCTTCTCCTTTAGGATAGCGCTATCCCTACCATTAGTTGGTAGGTAACTTTATCTGTTGGATGTGAAGGGACAATTGTGGGGTCATCGTGTGGTCATTAAAGGTAACATTGTAAGGATACGTTATCATTTTCTAAGGTACGATAATCACTTATTAGTAGGCAACAACCGAGGGACGAGATCATATATTCGTAGGCAACATCGAGGGTCATCAAGGGTCATCGAGGGACTATGATCTTTGTGATGATTTTGAATCGAGGTTCTTTTTCTAATGGTATCCCTACGTTCGAGGGACATGACCATTGTTTATCTGAAGGCAACAAGAGAGGATACACTAGAGGGTGCAAGTGGGTGCAAGGAGTGTGTTCAATCCAGATATTTATCTTTGAATTATGGTGATCTAACGGTTGATTTTAATCTTGCCATACAAATCCTAGTTAGCATACATCTAAGCAATTTAATTTCGCAGGAAAATAAAGTGCGGAAAGTAAATGTCCTACGCTATTACATGAATTTGGGGCAGTTACATAATATGAGGTGCGGAAAGTAAAGGCAGAAAAATAAATCTACGCTATTACAAAAAAAACTTTGCGACCTATATAGAAATTTCTAGAATTTAAATGCGAAATAAAGTGAATAAATTGAAAGAAAAAATTCTAATAATAGGGAAGAGCATCTAAACCCTAATTGTAAAAGAAATATGTTTTTTGAAATCGATTTTAGTTAATAAAACCTAATTCTAAGTTTATTAAGAAATAATTATGAAAAATAATTTAAATTGTAAGAAAAATAAATTATTTTTATGTCAAAAATTAGTTAAATGTTTAATTAACCTAATTCCAAAAATAAAATATTTTTGTGATTTTTTATGTATTTTAGAAAATATTTTAAAAGAAATTAGTGAAGAAAAATAAAATAGAAAAGAAATAAGAAAAAAGAGAGAAAATAGGTTAATTGGAAAAAATAGCAAAAAAAATGTTTGGGGGCGCCAACGATCGAACCCCTGACCCTAGGGTTAACAAGCCAACACGCTGTCATCTGAGTTACTTGTCATTGATGTTAGTAAGATGAAACAAATGCAATATATAAGAAAAAGATTTTCTGAAAAATAATTTGAAACAAGCGCGCGCCAAAGGGCTTCGTCCCCAATTCAAAATTTCCTTGGGAATTTACCCACGACTTTTCCGTGGGTAAGGGCTATACCGACGGTGCTCGTCTGTAGCTACATCCCTGCATTTTCAAAAATCACAAATATGCAATATAAATTATATTCAGGTATATAGATCGACTGGAAATTGCCTTCTAAATTCAATGGTCCCCTTGATTTTGGCCAATTTTTCCTCTAACCTAATGTCCCCAAACCAAAGGTTCGGAACCCGAGCCATGGTGATTCATTATACATGCATTTAAACTCAAATCGAACCATCTAGATAGCTTGAAAACATCATTCTAAGCATGCATATACAATCGAAACAGGTTAAATATGCATATATAATCAAAATCGAATTTGAAAAATATGAGTGCAAACCGTGATTCTGAGATCGTGTTTCAAGAGCTTTTGGTTGTTTGTGAATGGCTGGAGTTGATCAGAGGACACCAAGGAACGTGATGGAATTCTTGGAACGGCCTGAAACGATGCAACAACTTGTCTACAAGTAACTTAGAAGTCACATATTTTTTGAGTTTTGTTAGGGTTCTTGGAGGCAAGCACGCATGTCCTTGTGATCTGGTATTGTTGTGTATAAATAGAGGATGGAAAATAGGTCAAGAGATATGAAGAAAATATATTGCATTGAATAGAAAATATTTGATTTTCCAATCTTTTGAATTTGCATCCAAAGCTTCCATTTTTGTCTCAATCTCATGCCAATCAAGTATCTTCGAAATTGACAGCTTTCAAAGAGTATCTTGGACCTCAAGAATGCTGAATAATAAGCCTTGCACTTATTGATTTGATTTTTGCATTTTATTTTAATTAAAATTGAATTAAATTGAATTAATTCAAAAATAAATAAAATAGTTGGAAGCATGGCGTGCAAATGAGCTTTAGAAGTCCTTGGCAATGTTAGAAACAAGTTTGATCCATAAAAAATGACGCCCATATGGAAAAAATTAAATTTGCTTAGCATTTCTCTTCATGCACTTCTTCAAATTTCCCAAACTTGCACAAGTTGTATCCTGCTCAATTTTCAACATTTTGAAGTGTTCTTGGACTTTTTGGAAAGTCAAGATGTCCTCTAAACACTCCTTTTGGTTTCATCTTCATTGAAGTTTCTGAAATTCTGATATCAGATATAAGATGTCGAATGTAATGTCACGACACTTAAATCTTCTATGAACACAAACACACAACACAGAGTTGTAGAGTACAGAAAACAATAAAGGACACAGAGAATTGATAACCCAGTTCAACTCTCAATAACCTACATCTTGGGGCTTTCAAGCTAGGGATGAAGTTTACTACTAGTAGTATTAATTCAGAGCTAAACCTTACCCGTTTACCCCTCCTCACTTAATCAAACTACCCAATGATCCTTCTACCTAAGATACCACACTTAGATATGAGAATCCTCTCACTCCCCACTACCACCGTGATACTAAAAACTAATAAAGATTGAAGATACTCTTCAAAGACACACAATCACACTTGCTTCAAAGCTTTTGGTGATTGAAAACTAACAGCGTAGAAACGTCCTTCTCAAGTAACTTACAAGAGAGGCTCACAATTGACAACTTAAAACCAAAACAAAGCACAACGAAATTAAAATCTAGAATCACTAAAATTGGAACGGCCAACTGCAAAAGTAGGATTACATCCCTTTAAATATAGTGAAAGCAACTAGGGTTGCTTGACTCACAAGTCTTCACGCATCCTGTCTTCTCTCCATGAAACCAGGATAATAAATCTCCAAAACAATTGCTGAGGACGTTTGTCCAGCTTCCTTAATCGAAGCACACAATTGATAACAAACCGACTTCCTAAAAATTCTACACTTAAGTCAGTTACACATGTCAGGACATCTGCTGTGCATCTGCTACTTTAGTAAACTTCAAGATATTTCTTAGCAGAATGTTTTACCAAAATTGCTGCCAATCAATAGAACCAACAATCTCCCCCTTTGGCAAATTTTGGCTAAAACATTATTTGGGGTGCAGACCATACAATCAAAATAGTAGCACAACTAACATGGGCACCCATTTATCAGAGCACCACCAACACAGTAAAAACAACATCATAATAAAAATAGAGTTAACAATAGATAAAATATATGTCACAACATCAGTTGGGACATTTAAAGATGCAGTCTTTTACTCCCCTGCACATATGCACACAAATGCAAAAAACATTTGCTCCCCCTGCACAACAGCTTCTCCTCTTGTGGAAATACTTAAAAACGTTTGCTCCTCCCTCCGCACAACAACTTCTCCTCTTGTGAAAACACATAGTATCTTCAATGATACACAATAAAAAACACACACTTTCGCTCACAGCTGCGACAACTTACAACTGCTCCCCTTAACTTAATATCTAGTCACTCTAAGGATGAACTTAATATGTAGTCACTCTAAACATTCATCCTCTCCCTCTTTTTAGCCATAATTTGGCCAAACCAAAAACCAGAAAACATTCAAAATCATAAGAGGATAGCAAAAATAAATACTAGAAATATCTAAGTACTTCAGATCTAAAATATTATTTTATTTTAAAAAGATTTTTTATTTTATCCCTAACTTATATTTTTCTTTTGAAAATTTTAATAAGATTTATTTATTTCAAATATGTATTTTCATTTATTTTACTTTTTCCAACATATTGAATTATATTACCTATATATTTTATCTACTTCTTCTAGAATAAAATATGAATAAAAACTGATATTTTTAAATTTACCTATCTTCATACAAATTGATCTCATTGGTAAGTCTCGAGTGATGTTGGGATTTAATCTATATAAATAATAAAAAATCATTGATCTAATTGGTAAGTCTGGAGCGAGCCTGCCATAAAATTTATTACAATAATAAAAAAAGTTTTAAAAATATATTTATTTAAAAATAATATCCACTACAAAAAAGATTCTCAGTTGCGATGTGAATATGACGTCACAATTTGAGAAATCACGTCGCAACACGTAATCAACGACGTGAGAATTTATGTCGCTGGAGAACAAGTGACAAACTTGTTGCGACGTGGAATATATGTCACAAAGTTTTAAAATCAATATTTTTTTTCTAAATATATAGTTTTCTACTTTTAATTTTCTTAAAGATTAATATATATATATTAATCTTTAATTCAAGTCTTATAATTTATTTAAAGATTAATATATATATATATATATATATATATATATATATATATATATATATATATATATATATATATATATATATATATATATATATATATATATATATATATATGTAATGTTGACTATGTAAAATATTTTTATACTATCCTCCAATAAAATTTTTAATAATTTTTTAAAAATAATAGTATCATTTATACAACTAATATATATTTATTGTAATAACTTTTCTAATTTTCTTGTGTTTTTCAAAAAAAAATAAATTTCCACCATATTTTTGTTTGCATTCTTTCATCGTCTAATTTTCACTCTATAAATATGAATAATAAGATGTTGTAGATTTGAATTTGCATATTTACGAAAATAATATTATTGCTTAACTACAAATTAAACTAGCACATAGTCCCTTTTGTTCTCTTTTATTAGGAAATTTTCAATTTTTAAGTTCAATGATTAAATGATGTATTTGAACTATATATAAGTTAGATACATTAATTATTCAATAAATAGAAAATATATTTATAAATACGAATGAAGATTTTAGCATTTAAGAAAGCAAATGTATACATTGCATAAAGAGCATTAAATACATGTCGGCGACTTGGGTCGGTCTTACAAAATTCCAACTTTATATATCTTATAAATCAAAGAATTTGAATAAGAGACAGAGAACGAACAAGTGAGTCATAGCCATGATGGTGCCAAGTAGCTTCTCTGTAGAAAATGAGAAATATGATGACGATGGAGTCATAAAAAGAACTGGTTTGCATTTTGCTTGATCGACTAAAAAATTTCTCATCTTTTCATTTTCTTATATTTTTTTAAAAACTTTTGACATATTATTTTGTGACTTTAACTGTGAAAATTGTATGATTATGAAGGAACTTGGGTAACTGCAAGTGCACACATAGTGAGTGCTGTGATAGGAGCTGGAGTTTTGTCATTGGCATGGGCTATTGCACAATTGGGGTGGATTGGAGGGACTGTCACTCTCATAATCTTCTCACTCATCACTCTCCTCACTTCTTGTCTTACAGCTGATTGCTACAGGTATCCTGATCTTATTCATGGAATCAGAAATCCTACCTACAAAATAATGGTAAAAAATATTTTAGGTAATCACAAAATTCAATTTTCAATCTTTGTAGTTCAGTTATATATTTGTATCTGATTTTGCCAAGGTATAACCAATGTCGGAAATTCAATTTTATTTGTAAGGAGTTGATGCACAAGGGTGCGTAAAACCACCAACCACCTAGAACGAAATTAAATTCATAGTTAAATTATAGGTTTGTAGAGCAAACAATCACCTATATTAAAAAAAAATCACATTCAATTTACGATTAAATAGAACCTTTCAAAAAAATTATCACGGTTACGCATGACTTTTATTTTTTTCTATGATTAAAAAATCGTACCTTTTACGATTAATGTAAAATTGAATGGAATAATATAAGCCGAACATGAGACAAAATTTCATCTATAATCATGATGTATGTTAGATCTAACGACTTTCCACCAAAATCATAAAGGGTGTTGTGAATAATATATTTACAATTTCAATAACTAAATTGATGAATGATTTCTAAAACAACTTTCGTGACATCTACTATTATTCAGAGTCATTTCACGTTTTTATAGACTATGTGTAGATTACTTGCAATTTAACTATAAAAAAACAAATAAAGATAATTATTAATCACTATCTAACCGAGAAAAATCTATTATGAAATTCGATTTAATCAAGATTTAATGGTGGTGTATGGTATTTGCATTTAACTTTTTCTTTCTTTTCTACAGGAGGATTTCAATATAAGCTTTGTGCATTAGCTCAGTACACAAATCTTGTGTGTGTTACCATTAGCTTCACTCTCACAGGATCCATTAGCATGGAGTAAAAACTTCAAACATCTCTCATTAATTATTTAGCTGATTTTTACAGCTATAAAAACTATTTTTAATGATTTTGTTAATAATAAAATTGGCCTGATTATGAACAGGGCCATAAAAAAATCAAATTGTTTCCATAAGCATGGCCATGACGCGGACTGCACTACAGTTACCTATCAATTTATGGCCATCTTTGGACTCTTTCAGATTATACTAAGTCAAATCCCTAATTTCCATGAACTTTCATGGCTCTCTGTTGTTGCTTCTGTCATGTCTTTTGGTTATGCTTCCATTGGGATTGGTCTCTCCATAGCAAAAATTGCAGGTTAGGCATTGTTTTCATATTTGTATCGACTTATCCGAAGTTATCTGATACAATCTCTTTTCAACCTGTACAGTCGGAGGAAACCATGTCAAGACAGGCCTTACGGGTCTCGTTGTTGGAGTTGACGTGACAAGTTCAGAGAAGATGTGGAATAGCTTTCAAGCACTTGGAAACATAGCTTCTGCATATGCTTTTAGTATGGTAATTGTTGAGATACAGGCAAGTAATGTCAACCAAAATTACATGTTCTTAATCCAGTTAAGATTCATGATTATATCTAATTTTGAATTATTTTCTTGTATAGGACACATTAAAATCAAGTCCACCAGAAAATATAGTCATGAAGAAATCAGCCTCTATCGGAATTGTTATCACCACATTCTTTTATGCATTATGTGGTCTTCTAGGTTATGCAGCATTTGGGAATAATGCACCAGGAAACTTTTTAACTGGATTTGGATTTTACGAACCATTTTGGCTAGTTGACATTGGTAATATTTTCATTGTTGTTCATCTGGTCGGAGCTTATCAGGTAAATAATCGTTATAAACAAATTTTTTCTACATAAATCTTTGAGAAATTACTATTATAGTTATTAATTAATATTTCATGTACAGTTATTTGCACAACCAATATATTCTGCTGTAGAAAGTTGGAGTAGTAAGCGTTGGCCACAAAGCAAATTGATAACAAAAGAATATCTTGTGAGAGTTCCATTGGTTGGGACATGGAGAATGAACATGTTCAAATTAATATGGAGGACAGTCTATGTGATAATCACAACACTGATTGGTACGATATTTCCGTTCTTCAACAACATTGTGGGTTTGATCGGAGCTGTATCGTTCTTTCCATTGACAGTGTATTTTCCAATAGAGATGTACTTAAAACGGGCAAAAGTGCCAAAGTATTCTCTTATATGGATTGCAATGAAAGTGCTAAGTAGTTTTTGTTTGATTGTCAGTCTTGTTGCAGCAGTTGGATCGGTTCAAGGAATTATCTCAAACCTCCAGACATATAAGCCCTTCAAGTCTTAATAATCTATTTCTTCGACCATATAGTGTTAATTTTGTCAAAAAATTATAGAAAAAGTTGTTAACAACATAGTTAGATTATGTTTGTGAAATTTTAAGATACTGTCTTTGTGTGATGGAAACATTATAATGTTGAAGCATTTAATATTTGAATATTTTCCAGAGCATTTGTAAAAGAAAAAACTTGGGAAAAAGTTTGAATGTTTGCCAAAGCATTTAATTTTTAGATACTTGCAACTTTCAAGAAATGTTTCATGTGCAAGTGAAGATCATTTATCAAATCATCAAGAATAGATAATAACTTGTAGTGATTTGTGACCTTATTCTTCTAGTGTTCATAGGATCTGGATCAAAGATTTCTTAATCCCTAATACTTTTTGCCTTGACATTTAAAATTCCAATGACATACATCTTGGTTTTTCTTGAATCCTCTTCGTCCTTCACTTTGCAATGCATAAAGAATAATGGACTCAGAAAAATATGTCAATAATCTTGAATGTTCATTTTATTTAGAAGAAATGAACCTATTAATACAAGTTCACCGGTGCTACTTGTCGTTTAAACAAAGGAAACATAACAAATTAAATGCTCAAATGATTTATCTTACCGGAACAATGAATAAATGAAAGTGTCATTAATCTATCCTCCTAATGGTGCCAAAAATGTGTTATGGATAGAAATGGGCAAGTACACACAATGTACACACTAGCACCTGATAAAACAAATATCGATCCGAAAAAGATTGTGTTTGAACATTTTCATAAAAAAAAAAATCGCTTATAAATAGGTGAAAGCAATAAGCAAAATTATAAGTACTTGCTCTTACACAAAAAAGACAGCATTTTGGAACAGACTCACTTGTTTGTATTTATCCTTATTGTTGCTATTGATGGAGTGAAAACCCTGATTTTGAAAGAACAAATATACAACCTAGAAAAATCGGATTTTCCTGCGGATTTGAAAAACATATCCGCAGGAAATACGTTTCCTGCGGATTTTCCTGCGGTTTATGGTTCCCAGCTAATACCTCCGTAAGTAATAATTTTCACAGAAAATTCTGTAGAAAAATCCGCAGGAAATGTTTATCTCAAATTTTTTTAAAAATCACTTTTACTTTTATAACCATAATATAAAAATAAAAAATTAATTTAAAATGCTTTGATTTTAAAGAAGACAAATTCATAGAACAATTTATAAACTATAAAAAATAAAAATTTAATTTTAAATGCTTTGATTTTAAATAAAACAAATTCATAGCACAACAATTTATAAACTATAAAGTTTGTAACAAATTTTTTTACATAGTCACATTAGTAAAAATTACTCAAACAATTCATTTGTCTTGCTAACTTAAAAATCATATTCAATACTAACGTCTACTTCATGTGATTCTTCGACGTCATCTTCATTACAAAATAGGTTGGGGTTGAGTGAGTTGAAGTTGAGTGACTTCATGTTGAGTAGATATATAACCTCTCCAACAATTCTTCTTCCTGGATTTTTTGGCATCATATTTTGCAAATTCATAGAACAAAATCAAAGTTCTTTGATTTTAAAGAAGACAAATTCAAGATAACTTTCATTAATAGGAGCAACAACCTGATAAGTGATGCCTTAATCATACATTTAATTTTTTACATTTCAAAATTAAAACAAAGATGAACATTTAACAGAGTCTTGTCACAAACTAAACACCAACACGGATATTTGAGATATGTACATAAATGATTGTATTTCCCTCACAATTGTGACTTTACATGCCCAATAGACATCAATTTACATCTTTTTATGCATCATGAACAAAACTAATTAATGATGACGCAAAGCAAAAATATTTTTGCCAAAATTTTATTGGGATGGAAATAGAAAACTCTACCAGCCATGTCTTAATTACGAGACTATTGGTGGCGTCTTTTATGAATGTTATATCCAAAATCAATTTTGTGACAACACCAGTTGAGTTGTCTTTACCAAGGTTGCCAATACGGACAAGAAATAAAATAGTGTTATAGAAGAGAAATAACTACTTTACCTAATTCAGTTTCTAGAAACCTAATACATTTACTTTTAACTTGGAGTTTGATATCTTATGTTTGCACAAGTCACGTAATGGATTAAAATAATGTTATGTGTGTGCTTTATGTAACCAAACTGAGGGATGCATTTTTTATGAAACATGCTTCCATGACCCGTACACAATAAGTTCTCTTCATTTTGATATTAGAACTAGAACTCACAACTGAAATGAAATCATCCCCTGATTATAACATACAAATAGTCAATGGGTCTCTGTTAGCATTTCATTAGTACCGGGGAACTCAATCATAAACATGTTGAATGTAAGTTTAGAACCTGTTCTGATTTTGCAGTCTTGGAAAATGACATTTGTTGATTCACTAATATGAATTTTGTCGGTGTTTGGACCGTCTCCTGGTAAAGACACTTTCACTCCTAAAATTCAAATAGACTTACATCGGGAGATTGTAAAATGCATCTCTTGGCTATTCTAGATAGTTAGCCCTTTCACCTTTATATATGAACTTGTACCAATGGTAAATGCCTGCAATAAATCACCCTTCAAAGTTAAAACTGCATTTTCTGTGCTAAGAAAGTTGTTCTTACTGTCGGTGCACCTCTGCAAGGCTGTGAAGAAAGAAAAAAACAGAAAATTTATACATTAGTCTTGTTCTTTTTGCAAGATGTGCCCACCATTTACTTCCTGAGCCATCAATAACTCCAGAACCTTGGAAAATTGCTTTGTTCAATTTAGAGAAATCGAGCCAAATGCGCGAAAGTTTTGAATCCTAGTTCTTAGGATCATCCAGGGCAACAAGTTAACGACGTCCTTGTGGAACCATCACTTTCTCCATCTCCTGGAAAACCAAAGTTATCAACATTGACAAGAACCTTTCTGCCAAAAATCTGAGTTTAGATCAAATTAACAATCGAGAAATCATGATTTCGAAGGTTAATTAAATCTGTTTTCAACTTGAAATTATAGAATAAGGTTTTCATCAATCAAGGTTATATCAAACCAGTTTCCAATTATCATCAAATGTAAAAATCACTACATCACTTCAAAATTGCATACAATACATGAAAAGGGTGTTTAAAACCGTAAAAATGCTGAAACTTACATAATGCAAGTTAGGCAGTGTTTAGATTTAATTATCTAAAGTAAGTCAAAGAAAGAATCACGTTGCGTAGATGATAATTTCTTCCACAACATTCACTATCTATTCTCGGTTAGGAAGATGATAGATTGCATATAAATATTGTAGTTAAAAAATTAGTTCCTTCCAAAACCCCATGTAACAAGAAATAAGAATCCATTAGCGAATCTCGCAGTATAGTGAATCTACAATACAATATAATATCATCAATCCAGTAACTAACTAAACTTTTGCATATAGAAAATGAACAATTAAGTAAGAAATTAACATTGATAAGCTCTCCGAGAGAAGCTTCATGGCCGAAACCCTCGACAACATCGCAGTAACCAAGCACATACTTATCGTAATTGAGCTCACACCTTGTATACAAAAATCACCAAGGTTCAGTTTCACAAGAGAATCATTATCCACACACCTTGACTCCATTTTCAATTTCAGTTTCACAAGCTTGACTACAACAATAAAAAAATCAAAAAGGTTATTGAAAAATACAGAAAGGAGGTTGAAGAGGTGAGATCGAAGAATCGTCATTGCAAAGATGTACGTAGAACTGTGATGAGAAAGTTGAACGAAATGAGAATACGAAATGTGACGAGAACGGCGAACGAAGGTGAGGACCCGACCGATGGACGAAGGTGAGGACCTGACCGATGGACGACGGTGAGGAAGCGAACGACAACAATCATCGATAGTAAATAGATGAGAGTGACATGAGTATGTTCGATAGAGTTTCGAAAATGAGGATAACTATTTTTTTTAGATTTATATTCATATTCATATCTTAGTTAATTTTTTTAAGTATTACTTTCATATAATTTCAAGAAACAAAAAATATAACTTATTTTCTAAAGATTACTTTAATTATTATTCAATATTTTAATATAAATTTTTTTATACTACAATGCATACTAATTAATCTCAATTTATAAAAAAATACAATGATTTAAAAAATAAAATGTCATTGTATATCTTGTCTTTTTAGTTTATTTTAATGACTTAAATAAATACATTGTCTTTTTAGTTTTTTTACAATGATTTAATATTATTTCAATTTTAAAATTTTTAAAATTTTTTGCAACAATTATGGCATCTTTAATAATATATTAAATGAAATTAATATATACTAAAATTATTTATCTATAATATAAAAATAAATACATTATTTATATTATAAGTTGTTTTCCCATAGATCATATTTTACATTTTATGGAACCCTCAACACTTGGGTTTTCAGGTCTTTGGGTATAAGGTTTCTTTTTGGATCTACACCCTCCAATCCACACTCTCTACTTGGCCCATTTCATTATTCTTTACCATTTTTACTTTCTTTTTATTTTTAATTGTTTAGTGTATTTATATTTATCTCAAACTTCATAAAGAAAAATACCTGAACAATTAATTACCTTAAATATTTGAAATTGAAACAAACTTGTATCGAAAACTTAATTCTAATGCAAAGTTTGAACCATAAAAAAGTTTTGTTCTAATCCAAACTCTACCCCGAGTGAATACCTCCAAATTCGAGCCAAAACAGAATCGTGAAGCTCAAATAGAACAGTGAAATCGAAATTGAAACAATTTGAATACGAAAAATGAATCTGATTGTTGGATGTTTGTTCTATCCATTTGTTTTGAAAAAATTAGTTATTGTTCATTATAAAATTAAATAAGAGAAACATAATCAATAGAGGATGGTTTAGTACTTGGGAAGAAAAATTGTTGATCAAAGAAAATAACATTCCTAGATATGCGTAAGCGATGAGATTTGGGATCATAACACATGGAGCCTTTATAAGTGGTACTATAACCCAAAAATGCACACATAATAGATTGGGCACTAAGTTTATTTCGTTGAGGAGGTGGAAGATGAAGAAAGCATACACAACCAAATGGGTGAAGATTAGTATAATCAGGATGTGCATGAAAGAGTAGAAAATAAGGAGAATCAAGCCCAAGAACCTGAGAAGGAAGACGATTGATGAGAAAGACAGCCGTTGACAAAGCTTCAAGCAAAAATCGGGGAGGGACAGAGGCAGCGAGAAGCAAGGAACGCGTAACATCAAGCAAATGCCAATTTTTGTGTTCTGTGATACCATTTTGTTGAGGCATAGAAGAACATGAACATTGAGACAATATACCTTTTTTTGCAAAAATTCCTGAAAAGCATGAGAAATATATTCCCCACCGGAGTCCGTGCGTAATATCCTAATGGTGTTATGAAATTGGTTTTCAACATAAGCCAAAAATTTCTTAAACATTGCAAAAACTTCAGCTTTTGAACGAAGAAAATAAACCCAAGCAAACCGGATAAAGTCATCAATAAAAGTCACAAATTATTTATATTTGGCATGATATAAAATCGGAGACACACCCCAAACATCACTATGAATAATTTCAAAACATTTTTCAGCACGATGAGCATGGAGAGGAAAAAGAAGAGTTTTGCTTTTGGCAAGTTTACACACTGAACAATTAAAAGATGAGTCAACATTGATATTTTTGTGGCCCAATAAACCTATTTTTCTTAAATGAGACAAAACAAGTGAGACATCAATACAAGCAAAAGAAAAATTAGAGGAATGAAACTGGAGCAGAAATAATCTGCCTACTTTAGGTCCCTTCGCGATCACTTTCCCCGACACTTGACCCTGCACAAAACAACCATTACGAGAAAAATTAACATTATAGTTATTATCTACCAATTGGCCAACGAAAATTAAATTAGAGGCTAGTCCTGGTGACACAAATACATTGTTAAAGGAATGATTGATATCACCAACAACACAAATAGCCAGAGTGTTACCATTTGCAATTTGAATGTTTTAGGTGCCCTTATAAGCATGGACATTTTGTAAGTGTTTAGGGGATCCAGTCATATGATTAGAAGCCCTTGAATCCATAAAATAAGGTGTTTAAGCACTAGTAGACTTACCCTCAATTCAATGGGACACTCAGTAATAATGTGACCATGTTGTTTACAATAGTTGCAGAATTTCTTACTACATCTGTGAGCAATATGGCCAAACTATTTGCAGGAAAAACACTGGACACGCCGTGTATCACGTCTGTCGGTTGTATTTTGGGTTGAATATGTAACTAGGACAACATTAGTACTATTCTGGTCATGCGACATGTTTTTTTGGTTGAGCAGGCGATGTTCTTCGCAAAAACGTTCCCCGACACAAACTTCTAAGTCGGGAACTGGATTACGGTTCAGTAAAGCTGCACAAGCCACTTCAAATTCTGCGCAAAGTTTCATAAGAAACTGAACGCGTTTGCTGACTTCATAAATCTTTTAAAAAACTGCAAGGGATGTTTTAGGAACATCAACATGTGAGATCTCAGAGTGTTCAGCCCATAAATTTAGAAAATCAGAGTAGTAATCTTGAATGGACAAATGACCTTATCGATAATTTGCAATATCTAGTTCAAGTTGAAAGTGTTTCGCTGCATTATTTTGATCATATATAACCTTCAGGTGATCCCACATGCCTTTAGCGGTCGAGAAGGAGTGCAAATTATTAACCATGTATTTAACACAACCTTCTTGGTTGGAGCCTTCGAAGCCCCACTGAGATGACCCGACATTCCTTTCCCTTTCACATACATTTCAAATTGAAATGCCCACGAAGGATAGTTTTTCCCAGTAAATCGAACACATAAGTTCTCTCTTTCCTTTTCCAAAGCCATGAAACCAAACCAAAAGCAAGAAACAACGACGAGAAAAGAAAAGAAAAAGACAAGAAAAGACCAAAGGCAGAGAAGGGGCCAAAACAAGAGTCATCCAAAACAAAACAAGATCCAAACCTCAAAAAAACGACAAACAATGTTGTCGCAGAGAACACTTATCAACAAAAAACACACAGGTTTGATCGATAACCTGTTTATACCATGTCAGAATTTCTGTTTTATGTCTTCTCATTGATATGATTTTATTCATATATAGTACATCAGTCATAAATTACATTAATGGTACAAATATTTTAATTTCTATATAATTAGAGACAACCTAACTATATTCAGCAACTATCATAAAATGTAATTATAACAAAATCACATCATTAAGTATTTCTTATTGACATAAACTGCAACATATTTAATAAATGATCAATTACACACAAACCCCTTATTTTCCACTAGTACTGTTAGAACCAATCACAACATCACAACCCTTACAAATCTCTGAAATGTTAAATTCAAAAATGAACATCCTTAACAATCATGACCCTTCAAAAATGAGATTTAGATCCATGCAACAAGAGAAAAGATGGAGGAAAAAGATGAAAGAAGTTATTTGCAAGTGCTAAAAATGAAAGAACAAGTGGTTTGTTAATTTTCAAATCAATAATGGAAGTATGTGTTTTCTTAATTGTGAATGATTGGAGAGTAAAAAGAATTTTTATGTGCTAAGGATTTTGTACAAAAAATAGCAAAAAAATCTTGCTTTATTCGAGTAATGAACTCTTGTTTGATTTGAGTCTAAGGCAAAGTAATTTTGAACAAGATCTTACTTATGAGATACTTATTTAAGCCATGATTCGAATAAAGAGAAACATGTGATTCAACTCGCACAATGTTGTGATTTGAGTTAGGAACAAGCCATTGTTTGACTAAAACAAGGAAATGGCTAACAAGAATTTCATGATTTGAATCATGAACAACTTCTAACTCGAGTCATAGAGTTTGATGATTCGAATCAAGTGTAACTTGTAATTCGACTCATATAGAATCATAAAATTCTTATTTCACCTCTAATTTATTTGATTCAAATCATATGGTGTGTTATTCAAATCACACACCTCGAAATTCAATTATTTTTTTGTGTTTATAATGTTTTTTAGATTCTACTTGTGTCATAACTTAAACCAATATAAACTATGGTTCTTGATCCAAATAATTGAATATCGAACTTAAAGCATAATATCTATAATCAAACACAAATATTTTGAATTATGCATGCTAAAAAATACAAATCCAAAACTCGGTAAAAAATACACAATTGAATAGGAGACTCGTTGATATAAGACTAAAATCAAAATAAAGCTTAAGAGACAAACTGCAAAACCAGATATTTGTCATAGTCTCCCCCTTAATGTATCAGAGACAAGCTAATTCAGATTGTACCTTGTACAATTCTTTAAGGAGTCATAGATAGAAAGAATTACCCAAGCCACTTTGTCCTTTCCAACCCCTTCATGTTTATGGGAATGACAACTAGTTTATTATTAAAGGTGTCTTAAGATCAGGCAACACAGAGATGTCTATTTGTTTGTTTATCGAATCAATAACCCATTTATTGGATGTATCACAACACTCTTCTCTGGTCTAAGTCGCCTATGTGCAAAATGAGTGACATGTCTTTTTCTTAGGGGTGTTCAAAACCAAACCAACCCAATAGAAAACCGCAAACTAAACCAAAAACATATTGAAACCGTAAAAAACCGCATTTGGTTCGGATTTGTTTGGGTCATCTTTTGACAAAACCGCATGGTTCGGTTCGATTCGGTTTGGAGTTTGTATTTTGCAAACCGAATCAAACTGCATTATATTACAACTTAAATTTTACTTAACTCACATCCCACCCAAAGCTAAACCTATTATACTTTAGCCTTATGATTACGAATAATGTTCTCATTCTTACACTTATAATTTCAGTTTCAATCTTCTCAAATCTCTCTTATCATTATTGCGCCATCTTTGCCACATACATCTTACATCTTCTTATCTAATCTCTAGTTTTTTATATTCTTTCTTTTCCACCTTCTCACTTTTATGCAAATGTTCTCTCTTTAATTTCGTTTTTATTGAACATCTTCTTCTATAATCTCTCATCTCATATGTTCTTTCTTTTTCATCTTCATTGATATCTCGTCTCTTTTTTTTTTTTTTGTTCATTATAATATTTTTTATATATTATTTTATATTTATTATTCCACTTTTGTCTAATCTAATTTATACATATTAAATGGGAAGTTGTTGTCCAAATATGATGAGTTTTTTTGTTATTTGGTAGTGTATGAATGAGTAAATACGAAGCTATGTTGTCATCTATATGTGTATGTATGACTCAATAAAATATTAATTAAAAATTGAACCAACCGAACCGAATCAAACCGTATTAGTTTGGTTTGGTTTGGTCCAGATTTTTTTTTAAAAACCAACCGAACTAAACCGCACGTATTTTTCTCTTGTGGTTCGGATGATTTTTTTCCGTCATTAAAATGGTGGACCACGCTATCCCTAAATTTTATGAAGATAAATGCTCACATTGGAAGCAATTATTATCTCTAAGGAGGCTAAGATGCATATGTCTGGTACGATTATAAGTTGGAGGAAAAATGAAAGCAAATATATAAAACACACATACAAAGCATTTAACTCCATGTGAACTAGCTCTCAACCTCACAATAATCTTAAAATCTTTGACATTCCTTAATATTAATAGTCACGTATTTGTACTTTTAGCAAATACACTATAATTTTTACTTGCTTTCTTATGGAATAAAATATATTTTAAAAGTTATAGGAAAAAACTGACCTAACTCTTGTTTTAGGATTCAACTTATTCAAATATTTTTTAATTATTTAAATAAAATTAAAAATTAATATCATTTCATCAAATATTTTTCATATTATTTTTATTTAGAGTTTATTTTAATATAATTATATTTTATCCAAAACTTATATTTTTATTTTGTAAATTTTACATGATTTATTAATTTTCCCAACACGTTTATGTGTGTATACACACAGATACACACACTTATGGATATATATATATATATATATATATATATATATATATATATATATATATATATATATATATATATATATATATATATATATATATATATATATATATATATATATATATATATATATATATATATATATATATATATATATATATATATGTCAATAAAAGAAATTTTACAAAAAATAATTGCCTATTATAATAACTTTTCTAATTTTGTGTTTTTTTTCAAAATAATTATATTTCACCATATTTTTGGTCGCTTTTTTTTTATGGTCATGTTTTTACTTATTAAATATGAATAAGTAGGATCTTGCAGATTTGAATTTGTATATTTACAATAATATTATTGTTTAGTTTCCAATTAAACAAGCACATATTTTCATGCAATTAAGGAAGCAAGTGTATACATTGCATTAAGAGCATTAATTAAATATATGCCGACTTGAGTCTGTCTTACAAAATTCAAACTTTATATATCTCTCTTAAATTAAAAGAGTGGCATAATCAATTTTTAAAGAAACTGAGAAAGAGACAGAGATCTAGTGAGTCATAGACATGATGGTGTCAAGTAACTTCTCTGTCAATAGCCAGGAATATGATGATGATGGAGTCATTAAACGAACTGGTTTGTATTTTGTTTGATCAGTTAAAAAAATTTCAGTTTAAATTTAGACATCATATTTTGATTTTGACTTTGACAATTGCATGATTATGAAGGAACATGGGTAACTGCGAGTGCACACATAGTGAGTAGACATGGCAATATAACCCATACCATGGAAACCCGCCTGAATTGACGGGAAAACCCTTTGACTGGTTTGGGTTCGGGTTTGGTTCCCGATTTTAAAATATGGGGATGGGGCAGGTAATGGGGAATGTAGTACCCACCCCGAACCCGCCCCGTTTATTATTATTATTATTATTATTATTATTATTATTATTATTATTATTATTATTATTATTATTATTATTATTATTATTATTATTATTATTATTATTATTTTGGAATGTAGAATACTTTTTACTATGTGTTTGTTTGGATGGTAGTTTGGAATATGAATTTGTATTTTTTTTTATTTAGTTTTTTTATTTTGGATTATTTAGTTTTGTTAATTTGAAATATTAATTGTATGGTTACTGAATTAATACTTTCGTTTGTATTTTTTATTATTTGAAATATATGTTTGAAATTCTTTAAGATTGTATTTTACTTTTGTAATATAAATTCATATTTGTTAGAATTAGGTGGTTTTGGGTTGGGCGATTTTTGGGTTCGGGGAAGGATTTGGGTTAAGGCAAGTTTTGGGTTTGGGTTTGGGTCGGGGATCCCCGAACCCATTTGGGACGGGTTTGGGGTTCAATTATTCATCCCGACGGGATCAATGGGATTTATCTGGGATTCGGGTTTGGGGTTGGGGAATATAAAAACCGTCCCCGCCCCGCCCCGTTGCCATGCCTAATAGTGAGTGCTGTGATTGGAGCTGGAGTTTTGTCTCTGGCATGGGCTATTGCACAATTGGGGTGGATTGGAGGGACTGCGTCTCTCATAATCTTTTCACTCATCACTCTCCTTACTTCTTGTCTTACAGCTGATTGCTACAGGTATCCTGATCCTATTCATGGAATCAGAAATCCTACCTACAAAGTAATGGTAAAAAATATTTTAGGTAATTACAAAATTCAAATTTCAATGTTTTTAGTTTAGTTTTATATTTGTATCAGTTTTTGTTAAATAGTTTAGAGTGGAACTTCAATTTTATTTCTAAGGATTCAATTTTAAAATTAAGTTTTTCATATTGACTTAGTCATATAATTGGAAATTTTATGCTGGCTTTTGTCAAAATTCAATTTTTAGCTGTAAGGTCTAGACATTAACAAAGTAATACTTTATTTCTAAAAAGACCGCGCCAAATCTCATTTCATATATAATCATAAACAAATTTAAATATAGCGGATTGAAATTTAATTGAACTAGTTGATGGTAGCAAACTTTTTAAATAATTGCAAAAATTGTATCAAAAATCGTATTTTTACATTCAATGTATAAGTGAGTTGAATAAAAAAAAAATCAAAATTGGCAAATCTTATCTATAATCATAAAGGGTGTGTAGTAAACAACATTTTACATTTCAATAAGTTTTTTCAATAACAAATTGAAATCATATATTAAAAAGAAAAGAATCAAAGATAGACTTGTATTTGCATGCATGTAATAACTTTTCTTTTCTTTTTCTAAAGGAGGATTTCAATACAAGCTTTGTGCATTGGCTCAGTACACACTTCTTGTAGGTGTTACCATTGGCAGCACTCTCACAGGATCCATTAGCATGGAGTAATAACTTCAAAAATCTCACTAAATATTTTGCCTATTTTTAAACCTATGAAAACTAAGATAATATTAATAAAAAAATTGGCTTTTTTATGGACAGGGCCATAAAAAAATCAAATTGTTATCATAAGCATGGCCATGAAGCAGACTGCAATACAGTCACCTATCAATTTATGGCCATCTTTGGAATCTTTCAGATTATACTAAGTCAAATCCCTAATGTCCATGAACTTTCATGGCTCTCTATTGTTGCTTCTGTCATGTCTTTTGGTTATGCTTCGATTGGCATTGGTCTATCCATAGCCAAAATTGCAGGTTAGGCATTGCTTTCATATTTGTATTGACTTTTTCGAAGTTTTTTACTTATACAAGCACGTTTTAACATGTACAGTAGGAGGAAACCATGTCAAAACAGGCCTTACAGGACTCACTGTTGGAGTCGATGTCACAAGTTCAGAGAAGACATGGAATACCTTTCAAGCACTTGGAAACATAGCTTTTGCATATGCTTTCAGTAATGTCATTGTTGAGATACAGGCAAGTAATGTTAAACAAAATTACATGTTCTTAATTCAATTCATATGCATGCTCATGTCTCTAAATCATTTAAAGATTTATAGTGACAGTGCTAGAAAAGATGTAATGGCGCAACCTTTTTATTATGCATAAATTCTATTATATATGACTATTTCTTCAATGCTAGATAAATTACAAAGATAAAATCTAATTTTGAATTATTTTTTTGTATAGGACACGTTAAAATCAAGTCCACCAGAAAATAAAGAGATGAAGAAATCAGTTGTTGTTGGAACTTCAATCACGACATTCTTTTATGCATTATGTGGTCTTCTAGGCTACGCTGCATTTGGGAATAACGCACCAGGAAACTTTTTAACTGGATTTGGATTTTATGAACCATTTTGGCTAGTTGACATTGGTAACATTTTCATTATTGTTCATCTGGTTGGAGCTTATCAGGTAAATAATTATTCTATAAACAAAAATGTTTCTACATGAACCCTAAAGAAAATTAAGATTATAGTTATTAATTAATTTATCATGTACAGCTATTTTCACAAACAATATATTCTGCTGTGGAAAGTTGGAGTAGTAAGCGCTGGCCACAGAGCAAATTGATAACAAAAGAATATCTTGTTAGAATTCCATTGGTTGGCACATGGAGAATGAACATGTTCAAGTTGATATGGAGGACAGTATATGTGATAATCATAACATTGGTTGCTATCATATTTCCATTCTTCAACAGCGTAGTGGGTTTGCTCGGAGCTATATCATTCTTTCCATTGACAGTGTATTTCCCAATAGAGATGTACCTAACACGAGCTAAAGTGCCAAAGTATTCTCTTATATGGACTGCGATGAAGGCACTAAGTGCGTTTTGTTTTGCTGTCACTCTTGTTGCTACAGTTGGATCGGTTGAAGGAATTATCAAAGAGCTCAAGACATCTAAGCCCTTCAAGTCCTAGTAGTCCATTTATTCTACCATATGATGTTATTTTGACAAAAACTATAGAAACAACTGTTAACAGCATATTTATATTAGGTTTATGAAATTTTAAGAAACTGTATTTGTTGATTTCGGTTTTGAAAAAATTATCCCAAAGAAAATTATCGGAACGAGTAGCATATTAGGCTGCTTTCTTTAAGACGTTTTGCCGTACTGCTAATAATTACGAAATTTCGATGACGTCTCTAAGATAAAACAGCTCGTTCAAAATTACGATTATCACTTACACTGTAATGAATCGTTCGAAGAGATATACCTTTATATCGTATTTAAAACACTCATAGTGGTTGGTTCTATTGGTTGGCAGCAATTTTGCTAAAACATTCTGCTAAGAAATACCTTGAAGTTTACTGAAGTAGCAGATGTCACAGCAGATGTCCTGACATGTGATACTGACAGAAGTGCAGATTTTTTGAAAGTCAGTTTGTTTGTTATTTGTATGCTTCGATTAAGGAAGCTTAAGAAACGCCTTCAGCAATATATTTGGAGATTTAATATTCTGCTTTCATGGAGAAAAGACAGGAGGCGCTGAAGACTTGTGAGTAAAGCCACCCTAGTTGTTGTTACTCTATTTAAAGGCTGCAAACCTTGTTTTGCAGTTTGGCCGTTCCAGTTTTTAGAGAGTTTTAACTTTTAATTTTTGGTTGTTTCTCGTGTTGGTTGTTAATTGTTAATTGTGAGCCTCTTGAGTATTTCTACTTGAGAATGACGGTTTTTGAGTTGTTAGTTTTCAATCACCATAAGCTTTGAAGCAACTGTTATTGTGTGTCCTTGAAGAGTGTCTTCAGTTTTAGTTGTTTTTAGTATCACGGGTAGTGGTACTGAGGGAGTGAGCGGAGGTTCTCATATCTAAGTGTGGTATCTTAGGTAGAAGGATCATTGGGTAGTTTGATTAAGTGAGGAGGTGTAAACAAGAAAAGTTTAGCTCCGAATTAATACTACTAATAGTGAACTTCATCCCTGGCTTGGAAGCTCCAGACGTAGGTTAGCTAGAGTCGAATTGGGTTAAAACTCTCTGTGTTTTTACTGCTTCCTGCACTGTTTTATTTTGTTTTGTTAAGCTGTGTTCAAAGCAGATATAAGTGTCATGACATTACCTTCGACATCTCATATCTGATACCACAATTTCAATTGGTATCAGAGAAGGCATCCTGCTCTATCTCTGGGTGAGATCTAGGGAAGATACTTTCTGGTAATATGGACAAGGAGGCTATATATTTGAATAGACCACCCATCCTAGATGGCTCTAACTATGATATGTGGAAGCCTCGTATGGAAGCATATATAAAGTCTTTGGACAACAGGGCTTGGAAGGCTATTCTGAAAGGATGGGCACACCTTGTTATTATTGGAGCTGATAATCAACCTACTGGTGAGCTGAAACCTGAAGAAAACTGGTCTAAGGAAGATGATGAACTAGCCCTTGCAAATTCAAAGGCACTGAATGCTATATTCGGTGGAGTTGACAGAAACTTCTTCAGATTAATCAATACATGTGAAGTTGCCAAGGATGTTTGGGAAATACTCAAGACTACTCATAAAGGGACCTCCAAGGTTAAAATGTCAAAATTGCGGCTGCTCACATCTAAGTTTGAGAACCTAAAAATGAAGGAAGAAGAAAGCATTCAAGAATTTCATATGAATGTTCTTGAAATTGTTGGTGCTTGCAGTGCCTTGGGGTGAAAAGATTCCAGAAGAGAAGCTGGTAAGGAAGGTGCTCAGATCTCTACCTAAGAGATTTAATATGAAGGTAACAACTATTGAAGAAGCTCAGGATATCAACAACCTGAAAGTGGATGAACTTGTGGGTTCACTCTAAACATTTGAGCTGAGTATTAATGAGAGGTCTGACAAGAAGTCCAAAAGTATAGCATTCAAGTCCAACACTGAAGAGAAAAGTGAGGAATATGATCTGGTTACTGAGGAAGGACTGTCCAATACTATAGTCATGCTAGGAAGAAAGTTCAATAAAGTTCTGAAAAGAATGGATGGTAGCTCAAGACCAAATGTTAGGAACATCCCATATGACACCAGTAGGACAGATAATTCTCGGAAGAAAGTAGAAGCTGGAGAAATACCCACTCAAGGTAGAGAACTAAGGTGCTATGAATGTGGAGGCTTTGGGCACATGAAATGGGACTGTCCAAACTATCTTAAGAGACAAGACAAAGGACTGAATGTGCTATGGTCATATGAAGACTCTTAGAGTGAAACAGGTGGAAAATCAGCCAAACATGTAACAACTCTGACTGGTACATATATTTCTGATGGAGACTCAAGTGATGAAGAACTAACATTTGAAGAACTGGCTGCTACATATAAGGAACTATGTAACAAAAGTGTAGAAGTAGTCTAGGAGAATGAGAAGCATAAGAAGCTCATACTACAACTGCAAGACATAAAAAAGGAGCATCTGGAGATAATTAAGAAACTTGAAGGTGAAGTAATTGAGCTAAAATGTGACCTTGATCAGATGACAAAATTTGTCAAGATGCTAAACAATGGATCTGAAACACTGGACAAGATACTTCAAGCTGGAAGAGTTGCATGAGACATGAGTGGACTAGGGTACAATGGCACGAAGGAGTCTTTTACAGAATCTGCTCAAAGTCAGGCTAAACCCAAGATGTCAAATCAAATGTTCCAACATCACAGAAGGAACAACTACAGACAGCCCAACAAGAGACATCAATAATGGAGATGTCATTATTGTGGAAGATATGGTCACATAAAACCATTTTGTTTCAAGTTGTATGGTTACCCCAACTCTACACATCAATCAAATGTGACTCAAGCAGGCCCAAAGAAACACTGGATTCCCAAAGCAAATGTATCATGTTTCTTGCCTCACACTGCCTCAACAGTGAAGACCACAGAAGACTGGTATTTTGATAGTGGATGCTCAAGGCATATGACAGGAGATCAAAACTTATTGGTTAATTTTCAGGATCATCCTACTGGTTTTGTCAATTTTGGAGACAGATTGAAGGGTAAAATCGAAGGAACAGGAAAGATACACGATGCTAAGTTTCCTAACATTGAAGATGTATTACTTGTCAAAGGGCTAACTTCCAACCTGATCAGCATAAGTCAACTGTGTGATCAATGATTTAATGTGAACTTCACAAGAGCTGAATGTATCATTACAAACAAAGACGGTAAAGTCACTATGAAGGGTAGAAGAAACAAGGACAGTACTATTTATGGGTACCCCTAGAGACAAATGTGAAAGACAAACAATCTATAGACAAGAATTTCCTGAAGGACAATGCGAGTTTGAAGTCAGCTGATCATAATGTCCTAATGAATGTATTGACATCATTCAAATCTACCAAAGTTGATGATCAGTCTACAGAGAAAAGAACCATGAACCTAGTTAAAAAATTCTCTAAACTAAAACTAGTCATTGGTTATTCAAGAGGATGAAATGTATATGAATGTTCAAGAAGAGAGCAAGGGGTCTGTTTGCTAAATAAATTATAGCAATTAAAAGCGTGTGGGGACGTCATTAAGTGGCCTAATTTTTCAAAATATCACTCAACGATATTTCGACATAAGGCGCAACATATAAAAGGGCCAACCCAAGTTCAAATATCTCACAGTTTCACCACACGCTATACTACTCTTGCATACTCCAAAATCTCCACCTTCAATCATCAGAAAATCAATCCTTCACACTTAGTCATCAAGATGTCTCAACACACTACAGCAGGATCAAGCAACAAAGACGAAAGTATTCCTACATAAGAAGCCCTAAACATCGTTCCTCTTTCCATGATTCCTTGTTCGAATGCAAGACCTAAAAAGCTCTGCACCCTCCATGCAAGATGTCCAAGGGAAACCTCTGCTCTAGTTTAAGGTAATGTATCTAAACCACATATTGAGGGTGAAGCTGAGAAAGATAGAGGATACATAGATAGAGCAATAAGGAGAATGGTAGCTGATACCCTATGTGATAACTGGTTTTCTTCAAAATCGATTATTTTAAAACAATGAAGTCGCCACCTTATTTTATTTGTTCTAAAAGAACAGCAAAATATAGATAAAACCCGCGAAGAAGGATAAGGCGGTCTACGTGACTAAAGGTTATGGATTCAGGAGTCGGTTATGCGAGGGGAAGATATTAGCACCCCTCACATCCATCGTACTCGATGGGACCCGTTTAGTTCTAAGTGTTTGTGTGTATATTCGATAATTTTTAAATTAATAAAGGAGAAAGAAGGAACGTATTTATTTATAGGTTTTTGAACTCGCCAAAGACATCGCGTCTTGTGCCTACGTACTCCCTCGTGCAATGGGAAAGTCGGAGTTCCATAGTTCCTTTAGAAAAGGCTAGAAGTTTGTTGGTTGCTTTTAGAAGAATGATGCGTTAGACATTTCAAACTCTTGAACCTCGACTTGTTTTGCTCGTATGAGAGCTAAGTCTAGTGTATTCCCTTTTTGAAATGGCTAACACATACACCTTTTATGAACAGGTTTTCGATGATCGCGTATGAGCGAAAAAGACAAGTTTGATGAGTTGAATTTATTTATATGTGGGATACAAGTATCAGATCATAAGAGTTCAACGGCTAATGCTCCAAGTACTCGGATGAAGGGGACAAAATCATCCTGATCATCTTTTTCTACCCAAAAAGTTTTATTAAGAAAAGGTGATGCGAAACAAGGTTCACTTGATTAGATTCATTTAAAGAAGCCAAGCGTACGATCGAGGGTTGAAAAAGGAATGACTACCTTAAACTTGGAAAGGGGGGAGTAGAACATTTTATTTATGAAAATATTTTGGAAAAGTAACTCGACATTGGATCGAGGTTTGAAGATTTTGATTTTGAAAGTGTTTTGACATTTGGTATATGGACCAAGAGAAATGGAATCGGGTTAAGATTAACCTAGTATATAGACTTGATTAAACTTGTGAGGATAGTTTCTCCTACCCCCAACTATGAGACCCCTATGCATGAACAATTGGTGTATGAACCAAAATTTATTCGGGTTATGGTTAATCGATGCAAACTAGGGCTTCGATTAACCTTGTGAGAATGTCTATGCCCATCCTCAACTATGAGACCCTTTTGGAATTTGGCATATGGGCCAAGATGAGAAAATGGAATCGATTGTATCAAGTGTGTGGAGTGTACAATTGTGAATAATTCATACAAGCATACATGAGGCGAGTAAAATAATTGAACACACAATACAAGCTAAATCCTTAAATAATTATTAGAATAGATCTTTTTTATTTGATAAGGATTAACTAATAATTTAATCAATAGTTGTCAAACAAAAACTATCTTAGTACTAATAATTATTTAATACAAAGCAACATTCATTTGCATGATTTAATATAAATTAAATAAATGAAAATAAAAATCACACAATACAAGTCCTAAACTTAAAATAATTATTAGAAAAGGTCTTTTTTATTTGATAAAAATCAACTAATAATTTAATCGATAATTATCAAATAAAAATTATCCTAAGATTAATAATTATTTAATATACAAACGAAAATTTAATTGTATAATTAAGTAAAATAATTAAAAGAGTGGAGTTTTTAGAAATAGCCTGTTTTGAAGCTAGATTTGGGGGTGTAGATAAGAAGCATAATCACATTGTGTAGGCTCGGGATGTTTGATAAGGGCGTAAAGAATTGGCTACGCTCGACGTATCAGATGAAAGCCGGGTATAAATCCCTACATCACATGAGATACAAATAAAACCAACAACGCGGAGAAGCTTACAAATCTCAAATATCAATTATTGAACATTGCACTTTATTAAATTAAATTTAGAATAGATTCATGTAGGAATCAACTCTAAGAAGGCAACCGATATATTTGTGCTCATACGCATTCGAAAGTCAAATTGAATTCCAAGTTCGAAATCGCAACATAAGGAGGATCATTACAATATAACTTTTTTATTTACAAATAAACTGAGTAAAGTATAAGATCAAAAGTAATATGTATAATTATATATTTACATCACTTAAACATAAGAATAAAAATAATAAATATTTTGTATATTTAAAAACATTACCAAATATTAAAGCAAAATAGTAACTCAATATTAAAATGCTAATGAGATAGTGTAGATGTGCTAATTGAAAGTGAATGCTTTGGACAATTCTTGGATGTCTTCATAAATAACAAACTTATTAGTAGCATATGTAGGATGAAATTGAAATGAAATGCAATTGCGATAAATTAGAACATGGTTAGTAATCAAGATTCACAATTAAAATCGAATGAAACATGTATGATGCATAGTACCAAATGAATGTTTCTCAACCAATAATCAAAGATTCATGTTATTACCCAATTCAAGTTCAAGATATGATGAAACAAGTTTAACACAAGCTCTAAACATATAAACCATTGTCCGGGCAGCCACAATTTGATCAATTATACTCAACATAAAAATGACTTTTCTTGCTTAAATTCATGTGAAAGATAAGACATGCTACCCTATAAGTTTCTGGGCTATTTTCTACGCGAATAAACGCGAAAACAATGTCACCTTCATCTAAGCTAAACAAACATTAATTATCACAACCAATGAAAATCAACAAAAGTGGTGCCACCATCGATTAACCTTTGAATTGAAACTTAAATTATATCAAAATCTAAATCGACCCAAGTGATCAATGCAACAAAAAAAACAATTTTCTGCATCCACGGTTTCTCGGTTATATCTTATGCGCATAAATGCGATATAGACATCAACCCATCATCGAAACTATCTACACATCAAAATCTTACGATTTCAAGTGAATTTAAGGCGAAAATAATACCTTAACACATTCACGAACCAAATTTGCAGCCTTATTCAAACTATGTCACACACAGACATCATTATAACGCTATCCAACCGATTTTTCAGAGCCACAACATTCTCACAGAAATCCCGCAGCATGTTAGTTATACACAAACATCGTTACAATATTAAGGACTCAATACTAAACAAAACCAACTTACTCTTACTAACACGAATAACATCATTTTAGCACCGGAATATCAGTGTTTACTGCATATCAATTTAAACAAAAGGAGAAACAAAACTAAAAATCACAGAGTTATAACAAATTAAATCCTGAATATCACAAAGGAAACAAAATCAAAGTTTCATCGGTAAATCAAACTTACTAGACTATTTTCATGGAAGCTTAGAACATATTTACATGACAAAATATTTACAAGGCAACATATTTACAAGGCAGTATATTTAAAATAATATGTCTGTCAAAGAAACAAGTATTAACTCTTATTATTTTTTAGAAATTACATCACCTTTTAACACAGCTATTCCAAAAATTATAAATCCAGAATATGAGCAAAAATAAGTAAGGGAAAGATGCTTACGCGTAGAGAAGCTTGAACCGGAGGAACAATCTTTGTTGTTGATGCCGTAAAGAATTGATATGAAGGTTGGTACAATGGAGGATGTAGCGTCAGAAGGTGATGGGGACGTAACAGATGTTGGTGGAGAAGAAGGGCGAAAATGGTGGGTAGGAAGGATGTTGCAGAGTGAATCGCGAGACACGATATGGAGGTGGAAGGTGTTTTCAAAGGATGAGAGTGTATGGTGATTACAAGGGTGATGGATGGTGATGGATTTGTGGCAAGGTGATGCGATGGAGATGTAACGAAGAGGAATTTTTATTTGTGTTTCTCCCCAATCTGTAGCTGCCTTTACCTCTCACCTTTTTGTTTTTTCCATATATATATATATATATATATATATATATATATATATATATATATATATATATATATATATATATATATATATATATATATATATATATATATATATATATATATATATAGACCCTAATGATAAAATGGACTCTTAAGCCAAATACGGTAAAAATTAATCTATCTGAAAACATTTTTGTTTTGATTTTTTGAGATAAAAAATAGACACTTAAAATTGTAAAAATGATAAAAATTGGACAAAGGAAAAAAAAAGAAATGAGCACATTAAAATAAACTAAGGGTGTCAAACATTAAAGAAAAATTATCAAAATGTTGACAATCGAAATAAAATGATAGCAAAGAATATTCGGCTTTAAAACGCTCACGGTTAAAAACGAGACTTCAAAATGTATCGAAAAATTAGAGATATCACATTTTCATGATCTACGCGACACATAGATTCATAAAGTAGTGAGTTAAAGGCGAAAACTTGAAATATATTTCCCGCTAATTTTCCGCACAGTGTCGAATCGCGTTTAACAGTCTATTTATAAAACTGAAATATCAATATCATCGACATATAATCAACTTAACACGATGCAAGAAACAAGTAGAGAGATAAAAATTCACGAAGTAAAATAACGGGTATTTTACAACTACAAAACAATGTGATCTTTGGTTTAAATTGACTTTTGGTCAACCTAAACGCAACTAGTGATGCAAATGTGATGAATGGATGACTATTTAATGCCAGTGACCTAATGGAAGTGTATGCAGATGAATGTGATGCCTACGTTAGAAAACTTAAAGTTAGGAGGATAAATTTTGGGGTGCGACACCCTAAAAGTGGACTTTCCTATTGAAGGGATTACAATCCCTCTTGCCCAAATGATTGGTGAAGGTGTTCCAAAAGAACACACTAAATCATCCATGAGGGAAGAAGATATTCCTCAAGAGAATCTTTCCTTGATGAAGTCACGACTGATGTTGGAACATCATCCCTAAAGAAAACCCCACAAGAAAAGCAGGTTAACTCAATTGCTAAGAGGACTCAGAAAGATGTAACTGATAATGGTATAGATGTAGTCACTTTATCTGACAATGAGCTGATTATCAATGTTAACCTTGGAATTGCAAAAAGGCTAAAAACAAGAAAAGGCAAAGTTGTTGTGTTGACGCCTATCGAAAAATTAATTAATAATAATTCGATATCAAAAAAATGAAGTCGCCACCAAGATTTATTTATTCCAAGAAGGAAAGGGGATATATCGAATAAAACACACGAATAAAGAATAAGACGGTCTACGAGATTAAGAGATGTAGGTTCGGGAGTCGGTTATGCAAGGGGAAGGTATTAGCACCCCTCACATCCATCGTACTCGATGGTACCCATTTAGTTCAAAGTGTGTTCGTGTGTTATTGTGAAAATTTACGATCTTCTAAGGTGGAAAGGAGAAAGAAAGAGAGAAGAAATGTTTTTATTATTTTTTGCTTGCCTTTAGTTGTAAGACTTAGTCCCTATGTACTCTCTCGTGCAATGGGAAAGTCAGAGCATCGTAATTCGGCTAGAAAATGATTGTTTGTTGATTGATTTTAAATGAAAAGGCAAGTCAACATTTTTAAAGGAGAAGACTCGTCTAAACGCCCACAAGGTGTGATAAAGAGTAAAGGACTACACACCAACATGATGGAGGGTTTGAGAACGCCTCTAGTACTCAAGTGGAGAAGTCGAAAACCATGGGGATAAAGGAAGAACATCTCAATTATAAATGAATCATGTATAATCTTAGAAAGATTTTAAAGGTAAAAGGTGCTCGAACGCACAAAAGATTTGAATGAGTTAAGATTGATTTTAAGTGGGTGAAAAGTACCGAACAATAGGACTAACATCTTACGATTCAAATACTAGAAACTAGAGGAGCTAATGCTCTACGAGTCGTCTATCATCCCAAAAAGGTTTTCTTGTGAAAAAATAAGGTGAAACAAAGTTCAAGTTGTTAGGAGTCTTTAAACAATTGGTCTAGCGTCCAACGATTTGAAGACTCGGAGTTCATTTGGCACAAGTTTTTAAACAATTGGCCTAGCGTCCAACGATTTATAGTCTTGGAATTTATTATGAAAAGGTTTTTAAAAAGTCACTTGACTTTGGATCGAGGTTTGAAAAGTAGACTCGATGTTGGATCGAGTTTAAAATTTATTGAAAGTGTTTTAAATTCTTGGTGAATGGAGAAAGAATAAATCGGGTTATGATTAATCAAGCCATGAAACTTGATAGATCTCGAGAGAATAGTCAAGCCTACTCTCTACTATGAAATCCTTATGGAAATGAGAAAACTTCGTATATGGACCAAGGCGCAAGAGATGGAGGAGAAGCAAAGTAATTGTGAATAACAATAATATAGCAAATAAAATCGATAAAGCCCATACAAGGTGGCCAACACAAGCATAAAGCGATTAAATTACAAGTGTACTAGCAAAGCGGGCTAGTCTACTAAGACGACCAATTGGAACAATTAATCGAAATAGGCTTATTGTAGAAAGGCCCAAGATCAAGCGTACATGTGCGCATGTGTGATCATCGCGGCGCTTCTAAGCTTTGTCGACTTACGGGTTTAAAATGATTCACAATTGAATATTAGTTTAAAAAATAATATTTTTTTGGTTTTTGTAAGTGACATAAAATAAAATAAAATAAATGCAAGCTAACTAATTATTACAAGTTTTTGTGGGGAGAAGGATACAAGTATATGAACGGGGGATAGATCGAAAATGCGATTAAAAGTCTAAATAAACAAACAATACAACCCAATCGAATCGAATTGAATAATCAAGTAAACTTCATCGCATGGTGCGAGAAAATGCTTCAAGTAAACTTCAATGCGGAGATACAAACGAAACCAATGCGGAGAAGCTTACATAGCTCAAGTATCGATTATTGACCATTTCATTTTATTATATTAATTAATTTTAGAATAGATTCATGTAGGAATCAACTCTAATAAGACAACCAATATATTTGTGTTCATACGCATTTGAAAGTCAAATTGAATTCCAAATTCGAAATTGCAACACAAGGAGAATCATTGCAATATAACTTGAATTTATTTACGAATGAAATGAGTTAAGCATAAGAACAAAAATAATATGTACATAATTATATATTTATATTTCCAAATACAACAACAAAAATATTAAGTATTTTATATCTACAAAATTAAAAATACATTACTAAATATTATATTGAAGTAGTAACATGAATATTAAAATGCTAATGAGCAAGTGTGGATGCGTTAATTGAATGTGAATGCTTTGAACAATTCTTTGGATATCTTCACAATTAACAAACTTGTTAGTAGCATAAGTGAGATAAAAATAAATAAAATGGAATTAAAATAATTAGAACATAATTCGTAATCAAAGGTATAAAATCGAATGAAATTTGCATTATGTAACATGAACAAATCAAGAACCATGTAATTGAGTATTCGAGTATTTCAACTTACTAATGAACTAAAGCCAAAGAAATCATGTTATTATTCAATTAAATATTCAAAATATGGAAAAATCATGTTCTTAAATACGTTTAAATCGCATGAACCAAAATCAGACAAGGCTTAAAAGAATTTGTTTCTATCATGCTCAATCATCAACAGCAACCACAATTATACTATAATCAATTTCCTAAAAATTTAAAATGACTCATGCTATTAACACAAACGAACACGGCATTGATATTAAACTTAGACATCTGAATTCATCCCAAAATCAATACAACATCACGATCTCAACACAAATTAGCACAAACAACCATATGGGCAACAACCGACATAATAGACTGGTTGAAGGATATTATCAAAGACGCCGGAAGCATGCACAGTCAGGCCATATGCTCTGCTATGTGGAGACTCTGGAAAGTAAGGAACGACGTCTGCTTTAATTCAAGTCGGGCAGACCCATCTTTGATTGCGGCTGCCGCTTGGGAGTCTGTTTTGGAGGCTCAGGATTACAGTTCTGCTCCAGCAGGTCCTGTGAACAAGCATCAGGTAAAGACTGTTGCCGGCAGGGATCAAGATTATGCTATTATGCAGGTGGATGCGGGGATCAGCGATGGTTGTATTAGTTTTGGTTGCTTGATCAGAAACCATGAAAACGAGATAGCCATGGCTGCGTCGAAAAAAGAGACAATGGTTTCTAGCCCGTTGGTTGGAAATTCGCCATCCGATGGAGTCTTCTTCTTGCAAAACATTTGCAAATCAATAATATACTGCGCATCGACTCTCTTGACGCAATTCATGGCGTGAAGTCCTAGCGTAAATTGAACACCTTGCTTTGGATTGCTCCACTCTTTTAGATAGTTTTAAGCAAGCTTCTGTAATGTTTCTGGGTAGAAATGGGACTTTAGAAGCCCATAAAAATGGCAATTTTAGAGAAAACAGTGGGAAATAGGTGCTGGTTCGGAAATGTTTCAATTGAAGAATTGTATCAAAACTTTGCTATTTCTGCTGTCTATTAATGAAATGCAGTTTAACTCAAAAAAAAAAAACATATGGGCAACAAAATATTATTCAACATTGGCTTAACCAAAATGACATTGTCCATGATATTTTAACGTACAACTTCAAAACGCGATTTGGAAATCACACATCTACACTTTGAATTTGAAACAAACAACTCAATGGCATCATAAACAATATCAAAAACTATCACCACAAACTCATTAATACTTATCTTGAATAAAATACTAACAATGTCTCAAACTCTTCATCCACTTAACACCGATAGACATAAATGATTAACACAAGCAAATGTCAACAGTTTAACTTAATTTGAATATCACACAAAAGTAACAACAAGATGCAAGAAGTATGAATAACTCACATAATCGAGATGAATATCAACCGAGATAGAAGCTTCAGCACAAGATTGAGCAAAGATAGGTCGCGTTGAATCGTGTTATCTCAGAGTCAGACAGTGATTGTTGTTAATTGACACAAGAAGAGTGCAACATTGACATAATAGTGATGATAGTGCTGCCACAGAGGATTTGGTGGTGGCGCAAGAACGGAGGGAATCACGAGAAAACGAGGGAGTGTTTGTTGTGGATGGAGGTCGGAGAAGAGATATACCGACTGGGTGGTGATGAGCGAAAGGGGGTATGCGGCGGTAATGGAGTATGAGGGGATGATGGAGGTTCCGAATGAGTTGAGAAGTGAAAGGATTAATGGATGTTTAATTTGTTGATAGAGGTTAGGGATGATACGGCAGGGAGGGTGAAGGAAGGAGGTACGCGTGAATGATGATGAGAAGGTGATGTGGGATGGAGACGTAGGATTTATGGAGGCGGTAGGGTGGCCGAATGGAGGAAAGCGGCGGAGGAGGTTATGAGACGGTGGGCTAAGAGATGATGGCGCGAGGAGTTTCTGTTGAGAGATGATGGTGTGAGGAGATGATAGGGATGATATGGTGGGTATAGTGAAGAGGAAAGTTCCTTTTCTTCGTTTTTTCTATTTCAGATTTTGGATATGATTATTTTGCTTTCTCCTCTTTTTCTTTTCACGATGCCTCCTCCATGTTATACAACCACCCAAAACTTTATCCCAACTTTTAGGTATTAGGGAAACACAAAAGACCCCTAGATAGATATTTTTTAGAGAATCTTAGGATAAATTTAAATAATAGCAAAAAATACACAAAAATATATATTTTTTTATAAACATTGATAATAATAAGTAAGAACTAAATAAAAAACATTTTACATACAATATTTTTATAAAAATTACATCTAATACAAATTTTAAACTTAAACGATATAATAAATTAAAAAATATTCTTACATTTACTAAAATAAGATTTATTAATTATCTAAAACTTAAGAAAAATAATTTTAAATGAAAGTTTTAAAAATCGAAAAAGAAAGCCAAAATGCGCGTAAAATAAATTTTTTATGTTTTTGATATAAACAAATGCGAATGGAAAAAATTTGAGACAAAATTTGGGATACAACAGCTACCCCTATTTAAATATCTTTAATCAGATAGTATGAAGATTATTAGTCTTCATATAATCGTAGTGGGAGATAGTTAAATATCAAAAAATCCAAAATTTTGCCTCGAGATGCAATAGGCATGAGATGAATGACATGTAATAAGAATGCGACGAATGCATGACTCTTTTTTGACATATATATATTTTTAATGATGCAAAACAGACTCTGCAGGAATATGGAAAGACTCGAAATGGAAATATTGTGGTAGATTGAATGAAATGGCGCGCAAAGACACGCTGGAAATCGACAAGATATTTTTGAGTATCCGTCGGGGTGACGGGGAGTAACTAGTAATACTTGGAAAAAGAGCGATAAAACCCTGGAAAGACAAGTAGTTACACCCAAAAATGAATCAGATGGAAACTACAATCGAGATGACGGTGCGTCCAAATGATGTCCCAGAATGGTATTAAACTCTACTGGGGATTATGAAGAAAAACATTGGAGACATTCAGAAAAGCATTGAATGAACTTTGCTGAGGGAAAAACATCAAAGATATTTAACACAAAAAGAGCAAAAACAATAAAACACTTAGAAAAACACTTAAACAAAATGATGCATTGATATTTGTTTTGAAAACAGAAGTTCTAGGGTTGACGAGAAACTAAGGAGAGTAGAAGATTTTTAATCTCAGCAGAAGATTCTTCTTGTTTCTGCATCCACGTTTTGATTTCCTTGTTAGTTTCATCATACTTACCTAGACGTGCTCTGACAACTTCATTCTCTTTCTTCAGCTCCTTCAGAGTTTCCAAAACAATGGTAGAATCAAGATCTTCTCGTGGAAATGACTTGAGGTAGAAGTGAGTTCGGGCGTAAGGCATTGGAGAAGAGTGTATCAAGGTCAACCATTAAGGTTATCACTTTCTTTCTTGTTTCTCTCGGAAGAACGCTCAAAGGTTTATATAAAACCAAAGCTCCAGAGATGGGTTTAGCAGCTTCTGATTCTGAGGATTCATCATTAGAGATCTCCATGTAGTCAGCATTTGGTTGCCATGGAGCGTTGTCCAATTGTAGCAGTGACTTCTCATTCCAGACGATGTAGACAGCCTTCTTTAACCCATTCAGACACTCAGTAAATTTCTCATAAACATGAGAGTGGCACAATTATTTGAGCTTGATGGATTCAGCAATGAATCTCCGTCTAAAGGTGCTCCATAACTTTGCTGATGTAGAATGGCTTAGATTGTTTGCATAATCATCTTTCAGAAGTTCTAACCATCCCAACATTTCCTTTTCAAATTTCTGCAAAAGTATATTAACATTTGCATACACATGTTTTGAACCAGGTGTCCTTTTGGTCAAGGAGTGAAGATGAACCTGGGTTCTCAAAATTTTTGGAGAATCAGAAATTTGAGGGTGCGGAATTTTGGGAATGGGAGCAGAGGTTGGTGTAGCAGTTTCTAGAGAGTTTGGATTTTGAAGTTCTGATATGATGGTAGCTTGTTGTTGTGAGGGAGTGTTTGGAAGTTCTGGTGTTGTGGTATGTTGTTCTGGTGATGTAGTTGGTGGAAGTTCTGTGGTTGTTGTTGTGTGTTCAGTAGTGGTAGTTTTTGGAAGTTCTATTGGAATGGAAGTAGTTTTGATGAGGTGTGGTGGAGTTTTGGTAACAGTGAAGATATTTGTTGTTGGTATAGGACTTGGGAATTTTGTTTGCAAAGGGACATTTATTCCAGGTAAAATCCAAGACGGAACATCTGAGTTCCATTCACCAGTTCTTGAGTGAGGAATAGGAGTCTCAGAGGATGGTGCATTTGGAAAAGTTTGGTGGGGAGCATATACAATAATTTGTTGTTGTGAAGTTTGTGGAATGGTTGAAGTTGTAGTGGATGAAAGTGGAAGTTTTGAATTAAGAGTATCAAAATTTTCAATATCAGATAAAACTTGGTCAATGAGAGGATTTGTTTCTACAGTTTTTGAAGGTGTTGTTAGATCTATGTCTACATCTATTGTTTTTATGGTTTATTTGGTAGTGTTAGGAGTTGGGGGAACATAAATTGAAGTTTGTGCAGCAGATGTTAATAAACTTGCAGTATTAGAAAAAGAAGTATGATCAGAAGTTTTACTTGAAACTTGCTTTGTCTTCTTCTTCTGAGACTTTTGTGGTCTAGTAGAAGTCCCTTCACCATCAGCTTTTCTCTTCTTCCTCTGAACTGGACTTGGAAGATATCTGCCTTGCAGCCATGCTGGATCAATAGAAAGTCCTTTCCTCTTGGAAGTTCTGATGTATTATTGATTTGTCAACTGATGAGATTCTGAGTCAAATGATGGAAAATATTCAACTGGAACTCTGCGCCTTATAACAGTTCCTAATTCCAAGGAGATGGCTCAGTAAGCATACTATGAATGATTTTTCTTTTGACCAGATTCTTGCCATTAAAGAGCTTTCCACAAGTAGGATCCAATTCCTTCAGCAGCTTAGCATCTTCTAAATGCTTTATCAGACCATTCTCTGTCAGAATGTCTAAAATCAATCTTGCCAAAGGTATCTAGTTCCTCTTAGCCTTTGGGTTCTTAGTCCTTTATGTTACCCTTGTTTCCTTCACATGCAACCAAAGATGCCTAAACAGAAGATAGGGCAGATCCACTTTAACATTGGTTCCAACACGATAATGATATCACGATCCATTGATATAGTCAGGTGAACTTGTCTCCTTCCTATGATGAATACATCCATGAAAATCTTGGCCTAGATTTTATAAATATCATTTAAGTCCTTTATTTTTGTAGATGATTCACCAGATGCGAATATCTCAGCATGTATACGATCCATGCCAATCCTTTCTTGAGGAATCCCAATCTCACCTTCACCTTCTAGGTTCAACAACCTTCTAATGACACACTCTGTGATGGAAATCTCCTTCTCCATGACAAATGAAAGAATGGATTTTGGGGTTACTGTGGCGTGAATCCATAATTATTTTACAAGATTTGGATACACAAGACCAACTAGACGGTCAAAGAAGTTCTTCCAACCTTGAAACTCAATAGCTGGAAACAGGTTGAAGCCATTATCCTTGAGATTCACTAAATCAATAATCAACTCACACACCACTTTCAATTTCTCAACTGGAATAAGGGTTGTTCTTTCAAGAACCACATAGAGCTCAGAAGGTTGAGGAAAAGAGGGAACATTGGTTACAGAAGGGTTAGAAACAAGAGTTTTTGGGTTATATGTTTCTGGGTTGTTTGAAGAAGAGGCCATGGATGGTTTTCTGGTTTGAAGTTTTCTCGGTATAGGGTTTTTAAACAGAGAGAAGAAGAGGCAGAAATGCATAAAAGGGTTTTGAAGAGTGAAAAAGAGAGAAGAGTTTCTGAAAACTGACTATATATAGGGAAAATGTATGCAAGTGAACAATTTTAAAAACGGATTAAAAATTAAATTAATTTGGTTAATCATCACATGCAATAAATGGCGTCTGATATTAAAGAGGGATTTCTTGAGATTTGATTAGATTGCAACAGTTACCTAGAAGCATGATGTCAATAGCCAGCACGTGTGTAAGTAACCTATCAGAAGTTTTGAACACTTGTTCTACTTCTAGGCTAATAGTGTAACAGTTGTTTAATGTGTTGAACTTTTGAACCATACTTGAAATAAAACTATTTCAGAACTTCTATGTATGGGTTCTAATTGAACTCCTCTTCTAACTTCTGAAGAGATGTTAATTAGAATGTTCAAACATCAGAACTTCTGACTATATTGAAAGTAAGCAACAATTTCATTCAGGTCATACTTCCATACATATATTTTTAAAAATGTATTTAAATCTATCTTTAGAAAGAGGTTTAGTGAAAATATCATCGCATTGATGGTCTGTATTTATAAAGTTTAGACTTAAAATCCTTTTTTGAATATAGTCCCTTATGAAATGATGTTTTATTTCAATATGCTTTACCTTAGAATGTAAAATTGGATTTTTATTAAGGAAAATTACAAAAGTATTATCACAGAAGATATGAATCTTACACTAATACAGATGATAATCTTCTAGTTGGCTCTTCATCTAGAGCATCTGAGTATTGCATCCAGCAGCAGCTACATATTTTGCTTCTATGGTTGAAAGTGTTATGGTGGCTTGCTTCTTGCTGTACCATGAGATGAGATTTTCACCAAGAAATTGACAACTTCCAGATGTGATCTTCATTTCTACTCTATCTCTAGCAAAGTCAGCATCACAATAACCTACTAATTGGAATTCTTTGGATTTTCTGTAACACAGTCCAACATTAGTAGTACCTTTTAGATACCTTAGAATTCTCTTAACTGCAGTTAAGTGAGATTCTCTGGGATCTGATTGGAATCTTGCACATAAACATACACTAAAAAGAATATTGGCCTAGATGTAGTTAGATATAGAAGATATCATATCATACCTCGGTAGAGCTTCTGATCTACCTTCTTACTTACCTCATCTTTTCCCAAATTACACGTGGGATGCATAGGGGTCTTTGCTTCCTTACTTTCTGACAGTTGGAACTTCTTCAGAAGTTCTTTGACATACTTAGTTTAATGTATGTAAGTACCTTCTGAACATTAATTAATTTGAATTCCCGGAAAGAATTTCAGCTCTCCCATCATGCTCATCTCAAACTCTATCTGCATAGACTTAGCAAATTCTCTTCCAAGAGAGATATTAGAAGTACCAAAAATAATATCATCTACATAAATCTGGCATATCAAAATATCATTTTTAAATTTCTTTCTAAAAAGAGTTGTGTCCACTTTTCCTCTAGTGAAATTATTTTCTAAAAGAAAATTACTTAAACATTCATACCAAGCTCTAGGAGCTTGCTTTAACCCTTATAAAGATTTTTTTGAGTTTAAAGACATGTTCTGGAAATTTTGAATCCTAAAATCCAGGAGGTTGAAGGACATAAACTTCTTCCTCTATATAGACATTTAAAAATGCACTTTTGACATCCATTTGATATAAGGTAATATTATGTTGAATAGAAAAAGAAATTAGCAATATAATTGACTCTAACCTGGCAACTGGAGCAAGGGTTTCATTATAATCAATACCTTCTTGTTGACTATACCCTTGTGCTACCAATCGTGCCTTGTTTCTGAAAACTTCTCCTTGTTCATTTAGATTATTTCTGAACACCCACTTTGTTCCAATAATGTTAAATCCTTTAGGCCTTGGAACAAGATCCCACACATCATTTCTTGTAAATTGATTTAGTTCTTCTTGCTTCGCAATAATCCAGTCATTATCTTGAAGAACCTCATCTAAAGAAGTTGGCTCAATTATAGAAACAAGACCAAATAGTGATTCCTCATTGTTTCTTAATGCAGATCTAGTTCTGATAGGGTCATCCTTCTTTCCAATGATAACATCTTCTAGATGTGCTGATGTGATTCTTAGATATCTTCTTTGTGAGGATTCTTCAGAAATTCTCAAGTTGTCCAAAACTTCTTCAACAGCTGGAACTTCTGAGTTTTCCTTTTGTTTTGTCCCTTCAGAGGTTGGCAACTGAAATTCTTTTCCTGCAATATTTTCAACCTACTTTGGCTTTTGTTGGCCAAGCTTATCATCAAATCTTACTTTGATTGATTCTTCCACAATTAGAGTTTCTGTGTTGTACACTCTATAGCCTTTTGAGAATTCAGAGTATCCAAGCATAATATGTAACACCCCTTCTAAAATACCCCGAATATATTACTTAATTTAATACTAAAATCAGATTTAATCAGAGTCAACACGGAAATCAAGGGATGCCACAATTATGAAATAAATAAAACTCCAATTAACTCAGTAGCTGTAACACCCCAATTCTACCCAAAGTTTAATATACAGAAATCAGAGTAATTTTAAATTTTCATAAATTAAATACTGAGGCGTTACACCATCAAAAACAACTCACTTTAAAACAGTTACTTTAAAGTATAAATTTCGGATACATAGCATCGCAGGAAAACATAAATTGATTCATAGAAATCAACACATCTCATTTATTAAACTTCCTCATCAAAATCATGTTTTTATAATTTATGATTCTTATTTACAAAAGGAAAGCAACAAAAGAACAACAACAAAGACAACATAAATACTTTCCCCGAGTGCTACGTATCAGAGAGACACCGACCCGACTAACAGCAGCTATAAACTCCATCTTCATAACCTGCACGTTACCAATATATAGGTAACGGCGAAACAAGTAAAGGGTGAGATACTCCAAAACATATAATTAAGGGCATGATAATATATATATATATATATATATATATATATATATATATATAGTTTCGGAATTATAAAGGGTATAGATTAATAAGTGTAATTCCAACACATAATCAAAACTCACTTACTTTACTAGTCATCCTATTGTGTAAAATCTACACTTTATCACCCTAACCTCATCAGCATAAACGTCACAACAACACATCACTAATTAACACGGTAGTCTTAAAGAACAACATCAACCAACAACATTAAATAATGCTAGTAATATAAGCAACATAACAATTCATCACAAATTGGCTAAAGCCCATCTTCGCTTTTGGCATAAAGCTCATCTTCGCTTTTGGCATAAAGCCCATCATCACAACATCATCATAAATATCATCACATTATATATATCATCGCAATTCAATATCATCCAACAATCAACAATACCCAACGCCAAACAACTCGAACATAAACATAACCGACTCCATGAGACACGACTATGTTATGCATGTGGTACCCATCGCTTTGTCCGTAATTAGGGACACTTGGCATAAAGCCGATCTTCGCTCGGCATAAAAGCCATCATCGCTATATAAAAGCCCTCTTCGCTTATGAAATGTATGTGACTCGACAATAAAACAACACAACACAAAACAACATCTTCGCTCATTCAAATTGGCATAAAGCCCACATCGCCATAATTTATCCAAAACAAGATAAATATATCATCGCATCATAATTGCAATATGCAAACATCACTAATAAATTCACCGAAAGTCATGCATTCACAAATCGAAGCATATATTAACAACATCAATTTAATCACCACATCATCATGTACAAAACATATTTCATCGCTTTGCATATCAACAAGTATTCATTAATAAATACACCGTCGCAAATCTTACGTTTATTCACACCGCATCATTATTAATTAATTCACTAAATTCTGAAAATGGGAAAATAGTCAAACTCCTATAAGCGTCACAAAAACCATTCTTAACAACCGGTATTAATCATAATTGTCGACGTCGAAATCGGATTGTCCATAGGTACCTTAAATCTAATAAAACACAGTCCGATTCAATTTTACCGTAAATTGGCCTATTTCGGGTCGCCTCGTAAAAACTCGTAATTTCTAAAAACTAACTTCACCACTACGTTCTACACGTCAAACTTAGCTAGCACGTCAATTTTCATTGAATTCGGAGCAACTTGCTCCGTCGCCGAATTTACCGAAATCAGAAAATCGGAACATAATCGGATTCTAAATTTAATCGGCTAACTTGTACCCTAGTTATATTTAATTAATACTAACTAGTAGTATGAGTTAATATGAGAATTGAAACTAACAGAAAACTAAAATTATGCAGAAAAATTAATTATGCAGAAAAATTAATTATGCAGAAAAACCAGAAAAGAACAAAACAGCAAAAATGGAGAAATAACTTCTCCTCAACGCGACCAGCAGGGACGGACGCCCCAAGCTCCCAAGGAGCAGGAGACGGTCGCCCTAAGTAGTGGGACCGTCGCCCTTAGAAGTGGGGTGGGCGCCTCCCTTGCCTGTTTCATTCCAAACGAAATTCCTCCATGGCTAGTGCATTATTGTATCATCCATAATTAACATACAGTATATTTATGTTTTGCTGTTTCTTTCCATTTCATACCAATTAACAATTTTTCTTATTTTATTTTCCCAATTCAAATAATTATAATTCATTTTATTTATTTTCTAAATTTCATTTCATTTCCAATTAAATATAATTCATTTTATTTGTTTTCTATATTTCATTTCATTTCCAATTAAACTAACCTAATACTAATTCAACAACAACAACACCTAATTAACTCTTCTAATTTCTATCATAAATCTTCAACAAAACTCAAAAACCCTAACAATGTGAAATGGAAATCAAATCATCAAACACCCAATTCAAAACCTCAACACCAATTTTCAACTCCTCTAAACCTTTCAACAATCCCCCAACAAAACTCATAAAATTAATCTATCAATTTTCTCCCAATTCAAACTACAATCACCCAACATCTCTTACCACTAATCCACCATCTCTTATCATCAACACAACATATATACCTCCATTACAACATCAAAACATATTTCTACCATCAATTGAAGTTCAACAACAACAACAAAACACCAAAACAATGATAAACTATAAACTCCATGAATCAAAATACCAATTTTTCCTAAATCCACAACATATCTATCAAACCCTAACTATATGGAAAGGAAAATCAAACCCCTTACCTCTAGTTTGATTGATCCATGGTGATGCTCCAAAGCTCAACCTCAAGCTTCCTCTCTTGCTCAAGATCTCCTCATCTTCTCCTCTTGCTCTTCTTCTCCCAAAACCCTTCTTTTCCTCTCTAGTTTCTATTTTTGGTTTAGTGTTCACAATGGAAGGAAAAGGAGAAGAAAATGGTTTTTATAACTTGTTTCCTTACTAGCTTCCAAATTCTCATGTTTGGTTTTGGTATGTTAGGTTGGAAAGAAAAACAAGGAAAGTGTTTGGATGGAAAGAAAATGAGGAAATTGGTTTTATAATAACCTTACTAATAAACTAAGGTGTAAACCCAATTAATCCTCACACTCTTAATAAATTAATATAATCAATTCAATCAATTAAAATAATTCTGGGGAATTAAATATCGGATCCGAATAATATTTTACCGGACCGAACGAAACGTCGCTAGATAAATTAATAGATATATTAATTAATATAATTATTTTCGTCGCCAAATAAATATTGATCGGTAATTCGAAAATATTAATATAATATATTATTAATTAAAACAGGGCGTTACAGTAGCCATGCTACACTGAGGGTCACTATCAAAATAATCAATTGAGTTAAGACCATGTCTTACACAGTGGAAATAACATCATCAAAACAAAACGGAATAAATCAAACTCTTATTTATTCCTAAAGTAATTCCAGATAACAATTGAATGAAGAATAATTCCTCAGCTAAATGTTCCCCAGTGTTACAACCTATCAGAGCATGACACTGACATGCAGACATAAATGAATATAGCTCTAATCTGAAATTGTTAAAGTAAGGGTGAGATTTCTCATAATTAACATGCATTATAAGTTCCTCAATCAACAATATATCACAACATATTATTTCACCCATCTTAGCATAGATTCAGATTCAACACGCAGATACAACCATACAAGTTATTATGCACAACAAATAACAATCAGAGAATTGTAACACTCGAAGACCTCCTAACATGTTACAATCCCATGCAAACACAAATGCAGACACAATGCATGTGGTACCAACACGTGACCGAGTCACACACACTGATCCATCATCAACCGGATACAGCAATCATCGATTCCCCCAGACACCACTGAGTCAAGAATCCAGCCTAACCACCCCTATCCACTGGGTACGGTTAACGGCTATACAAGTCAAATTCCACACGATGGGAATTAACTTCACCAAGAATGCATATGCATGCACAACACCAGTATGCAACATTCAACACAGGTTATGACCACATCAGACATCATAAACCATCATCAACCACAACATGATATCATCACCTATCATGAAATAAATCATCACAAAGCATAAAGATGCCAAATGCTTACCCTTCAATTGGTAAGACTATCACCGGTATATACAACAACAATAACAACAACTAAGATCAACAACTACCAGGTATATACAACACCAACAAAGCACATGCTATCAATACAATCATAAATAAACAGTAGGAAGATAACATACAAGCTTCATTCCACGTTCAACCAGTCAGAACAATCCTATACTCATTCATCCACCATCCTCATAACTCTCATTGTTCACAAATTGGAAAACGGCTCTTTTCAAAATAAAACCCATTAATTATAATTTTCTTCATTTTATAAAAATCAACCTATGAACACACCAATTATCATAAACAGACTCAATACCAAAACATGATGTTCTCAACAATCATGCCCACAATCAACAGCTTAAACATGCCTTCCCTTCACGCAATCCTGACACAGTTAAATATCACAGACACACTACTGTACATATCAAGTACGCATTGATTAACAACCGCTCAAATCGGAATTTCGAAACATTTTCAAAATAATTTCAAGTTATAGTAAATCTCTTTATTTTATAAAATAGAGCATTAAATTTAAGAAACAACGTCCAAAACGGCGACTAAAACGGACTTACGGTTTGAAAGTTATGAATTTTCAAAGTTTAGTATTTTTCAAAAGGTTACAGTGGAACCCGGTTCCTCCCTATGCAGGAACCGGTTCCCAAAAGTTCAAAAATCACATCCCTGGAAAAATGTATGGGAACCCGGTTCCTTCGTACATTTTTGCCAGTTTTTGAAAGTTTACACTGGGAACTCGGTTCCTCCCCACTGGGAACCGGTTCCCACGACCTGCAGAGTCAAAATCTTCTATTTTGACAGCATTTACCCATTCCAAATCAATTCCAAACATCCCCATATGAATTGCAACATGAGGAACACTAAAATACATCCATTTTACGCCATTATAACATCAGACAACATTATTTCATCATTCCTATTAATTATCTGACACATTAATGGTTTCCGACCTACAATCCGACACAATAGAGACAATTCTACGGAACCCTAGAATTTCTAAACTGAGATTTCCTAACATGCGATGATCCATATGGTTGAATTCAAAATCGATAATACATAATAATTAATCGAAATCACCCCTTACCTTGTGGGTTCTTCGACTTCCGACAAGAAATGGCTTTTTCCTCCTTCCTTTCCTCTTCTCAATTGCACGTACTGTGAGTTTTCTCCAAAAAAGATACTTTCTCTCTTTTTCCTTCTTTTATTCCTTTTATTATTCTAATAAAATAAAATAAAGTAATTAATGTGAGTAGAGTCTTTTACTCCTCACACCCTCACTTTATTCATCACACCACCAATAATTCCATTTCATTATTCCATATTTAATCCCAATAAATCCAATATATTAATAAATTATATTCTCAATTAAATTAATAATTAAAAATCATAATTATTTAATAATCGAATTATTTGGGGTGTCACATAATACACTTTTGTGCTTTAGAATCAAACTTGTTCAGATGTTCTTTAGTGTTAAGAATATAACAAGTGCATCCAAATTGATGAAAATAAGAAATGTTGGGATTTTTGTCCTTCAACAATTCATAGGGAGTCTTTTCAAGAATAGGTCTTATAGAAACTCTATTCTGAATATAACATGTTGTGTTCACAGCTTCTGCCCAGAAATGTTTAGCCATATTGGTTTCAATGATCATAGTTTTGGCCATTTCTTGTAAAGTTCTATTCTTTCGTTCTACAACTTCATTTTGTTGGGGAGTTCTAGGACAAGAGAAATCATGTGAAATTCCATTTTCTTTAAAATATTTTTCAAAAAATTAATTTTCAAATTCACCACCATGATCACTTCTAACCTTTATAATTCTAAACTCTTTTTCATTCTGGATTTGGTTACAGAAGTCAAAGAACACAAAATGTGACTCATCCTTGTATTTTAAGAAATTTACCCATGTCCATCTGTTGTAGTCATCTACAATGACTAATCTATACTTCTTGCCTCTAATGGATGCAGTTTTCACTGGTCCAAATAGATCAATATGAAGAATTTCTAATGGCCTAGAGGAAGAAACAACATTTTTAGATTTAAAAGATGGTTTTGAAAATTTTCCCTTATGGTAGGCTTCACACAGAACTTCTGAGTTCAACTTTAAATTAGGAAGTCCTCTGACCAGATTGAGTTTGTTAATTTGAGAATTTTTTCTCATTCTAACATGCCCCAATCTTCTGTGCCAGACCCATTGTTCATCATTTACTGACAGAAGATGTAACACCCCAATATTACCCAAAGTTTAATATGCAAAAATCAGAGTAATTTAAAATTTCACAATTTCAATACTAAGGCATCACACCTTCAAAAACAAATCACTTTAAACATTTTGCTTTAAAGTATAAATCGCGGATACATAGCATCGTCGGAAATCATAAATTGATTCTTAAAAATCAAAACATCTTCTATATAAAACATCCTCATAAAATCATATTTTCATAAAGTATGATTCTTATACATAAAGGAATAACACCAATAGAACAACAACAAGACAACATAAATATCCCCCCCGAGTGCTACGTATCAGAGCGACACCGACTCGACTAATAGCAGCTATGAACTCCGTCTTCATAACCTGCACGTTACCAATATAAAGGTAACGGCGAAACAAGTAAAGGGTGAGATACTCCAAAACATATAATTAAAGGCATGATAATATATATATATATATATATATATATAGTTTTGGAATTATAAAGGGTATAGAGTAATAAGTGCATTCCAACACATATCTAAGTCTCACCTACTTTGATCGTCATACTAAAGTGTATAATCTACACTTAATCGGCTTAGCCTCATCGGCACAAATCATCACAACAAACACATAAACCTCCGTCACCTCGAAATCGTCACAAGCTAATACATCACTAATTAACACGACAATCATAACAGTAACATCAACCAACAACAATAAACAATGCTAATAACATAAGCAACATAAACAAAATCATCACAAATTGGCTAAAGCCCATCGTCGCTTTTGGCATAAAAGTCCATCGTCGCTTTTGGCATAAAAGGCCATCGTTGCTTTTGGCATAAAAGCCCATCGTCGCTTTTGGCATAAAAGTCCATCGTCGCTTTTGGCATAAAAGCCCATCGTCGCTTTTGGCATAAAAGCCCATCGTCACAAACATCATCACCTCATATTTGCATTAAGCATTTTATCAAGTTAAATCATCACAAAACACATCATTTATATTCATCGTATAGTTATCATGAAATTATTAAGTTATATTCATTTCAGGTTCATCATAAAGATCATCACCAAACAAAGCATCATATATCATCGCAATTTAACATCGTTCATCAATTAAAACCCAACGCCAAACAACTCAAACATAAACATTACCGACTCCATGAGACACGACTATGTTATGCATGTGGTACCTGTCGCTTTGTCCATAATTAGGAACACTCGGCATAAAAGCCTCGTCGCTTGGCATAAAAGCCTTGTCGCTTGGCATAAAAGCCTCGTCGCTTGGCATAAAAGCCCATTGTCGCCAATGCAATGTATGTGACTCGACAATAAAACAACACAACACAAAACACCATTATCGCTCATCAAAATTGGCATAAAGCCCACATCGCCATAATTTATCCACATCAAGATAAATATATCATCGCATCATAATTGCATTATGCAAAACATCACTAATAATTCATCATCATTAAAAGTCATGCATTCATAAATCGGAAGCATTTATTAACAAAATCAATATAATCATCACATCATCATATACAAAGACATATATAATCACATTGTATATCACAAGTATTCATTAAGTAATACATCGTCGCAACATTATGTTTAATCACACCACATCATTATCGATTTACTCACTAAATTCCGAATACGGAAAAATAGTCAAACCCCTATAATCATCGCGAAAGCCATTCCTAAAAACCTAACATTAATCATGATCATCAACATTGAAATCGGATTGTCCATACGTGCCTTAAATCCACTAAAACGCAATCCGATTCAATCTACCGTAAATTGGCCTATTTCGGGCCATCTCGTAAAAACTCGCAACTTCTAAAAACTAACCTCACCACTAAGTTCTACACATCAAACTTAGCTAGCACGTCAATTTTCGTTGAATTCGGAGCAACTTGCTCCGTCGTCGAATTTACCGAAATCGGAACACAATCGGGTTCCAAAGGAAGTGCGAAAAATCAGAATTTTGGAGGCTACAAATGCATCAACACGGGGCATCAGCATGGGCCCCCGTGTGCATCAACACGGCCCGTGTTGAAAAGCCCCCCAGAAAAACACAAAATCACCAAAGTCAGTGAATCAACACGGGCACCCGTGTTGATCAACACGGCCCGTGTTGATGGACCTGGCAACCAAAATTTCTTATACAAGAGGACAACACGGCCCGTGTTGATGGAGCTGCTTGAAAACTTCATTTTTTGAGTTTTTCTCATTCAACTACCATGGTTTTCTTTTCCATTTCAATACTCTTAATTTCTACAAGCGGCACCTAATACACCCACAAACCATACTCCGAATCCAACTTTTCTAAGTTATTCAACAATCATACATACAACTCATAAATCACCACATCAATTTCTATCCCAAATTCACCATATATCTATCAAACGCTAACTATATGGAAAGGAAAATCAAACCCCTTACCTCTAGTTTGGATGATCCATGATGATTCTACAAAGCTCAATCCACAAGCTTGCTCATGTTCTTCCTCTTCTTCCTCTCTTGCTCCTCTTCTTCTTCTTCCCAAACCCTCTCTTTTCTCTCCATGTTTCTATTTTTGATTTTGTGTTCACCAAATGGAAAGAAAGAAGGAAAATGGTTTTATAAGGTTGTTTCTACTAGCTTCCAAGTTTCCATGTTTGGTTTTGGTATTTTGAATGGAAGGAAAATGAGGAGAAATGATTTATAATGTGTTTCTTACTAGCAACAAGGGTGAAAACCCAATCCTCACTAATTGCTCCCCACACCCCTAACTTAATTATATCATTAATTCAATTAATTCAAATAATTTCGGGGAATTAAATATCGGGTCCAAATAATATTTTACTGAACCGAACAGAATAAAAGTCGGACCGAACAAAACGTCGCCAAATATATTATCATATATATATCGATTAATGTATTTAATCTCGTCGCGAAATAAATATCGATCGGTAATTCAAAAATATTAATATAATATAATATTAATTCAAAACAGGGCGTTACAATTCTCCCCCACTTATAAACTTTTAGTCCTCGAAATTTCGACCAAAACGAAACAAATCGGGACATGCTTACGCATTCGTCCACTCAATCCTCGCGTCAATTAAACAACATACAAAATACACCAAACACAAGGGAATTTCCCTAATTACATCGTCCCGTCAAGAACAACCATGCCGAGATGCAAAGCCCATACAATGCACTCGACAACCAACTAACACCCAACAACTAAACAAGTCGCAGACACACCGGTCCGCTCGAGAACTAAACAAACAAGAACGATACTATCCTAACGTCTCAACCATAGAATTAGTCATACACTCGAACTGACGCCTCGGAAACGAGTCACCAAAGATAGGAACATAAAGTCCTACGACACAACACCGACATCATCGCTAAAACGAAAACAACAAAATGGTTATACAAACCAAAACTAAAACAATCAGAAAAGGATAAAACCACGCGTGCTACGCAAACACGAAAAGATGCCTTTATTCACGCATAAGTACGATCTCAAGAATCACAATTGCAGCTATCGCTTTCAATCCAAAAAATCACAAGGTCACATCGTCCTTGTAGATTACCAACGTACCACCCTCAATCAATAACAAGTTACAGAAACATAACAGAACTGTGATACACCACTCATTCTAGGGCTTATACTGACAACTTGTGACTATAACTCACTAGCCCAAATCCAACAATCCCGCATACTCGCTAAAAATTCAATGCTCGATATCTAAACCATGCTGCATCACCTTAATGCATAAGATGCCAACCGTAAAACAACGTGGTTAATTCCTCAACTTCACAATTACTCAGAATGGATACGTTCAAAGTGTACACCCATCAAGACACCTCGCAACATCAGCTTCATCAACTCGAAGAATCACTCTTTCATTCTCGATGGATCAACGTCCGTTGATCCTCTAAAATACACGACATAGTTTGACCTTTTTAAATATTGTCCAAATATTTACTTGTGAAACTTCGACGTATACACTTGACTTCAACGAAGTATTCCCTTATAACAATTCAATTCCCAAAGTACATATAAGTAATCATTATCCTCGCACCGTCGCAACGATCAATACACAGGCTTCTTATTCGAAACACCTTCATAACTCTCAATCCTTCAAAGTGGTAACTTAGACCAAAACACTCTCTCAAGAACTCAACCCATCAACGTCGTCTCATACTCGTGACTTACAACACAGGTTGGACTTAGAACCACAACATCTTTTTCATGGGATCCAACGTGAACACCGTCGTGACCGACTTAAGTCACAATAGAACACATTCCTTTATAAAACATCAATCATCCTTAAGTACCTGTGGTTGCCAAACAATCACCAAATTCCTTATCGTCAAGACTTATTTTAGTCGTAATCTAATAATCCACCGCAACCATTAGTATCCGACGAAATCCATATGTTAGTAGTGAACAAATCCTTAATAACCTTTTGAGCTTAATATCAACAAGCGTCTCAAAACAAACATGCAACATTCTTCAAAATAATAAATCCCAAATCAGATATTCTTGGGTTACCCTCAATATCAACTTACTAAACTCAACAACAGACGAAGTCTCTTTATAGATCGTACCTAACTTGAATTGTCTCCAACAATTCCAATCTCCTCTTCGTTAACATCTGCACCTATAAGGTTCCAATGAGCACAACCGCATCAAACTCTAACTCACGCGTCCGACAATTTTCCCTTATGAAAATCAAATCATTCCAAGGTAGCAATAAACTTTTCCAACTCTATGCCGAAATACATCTTAAGTCCAAAATGAAATATCACAATACACCGCACAAGGTTCTCCAGTACCAAACAAAACCAAAATCAAAGCATTCGCTAACTTTCCACCGGCTCAATAAATTCGCTTCCCATTGCGAAGTCCCAAATAATAACTCGACCGTCTCGATTCAAAGTACCCACGATCAATGCCAACTTATAAAAAGATCTTCCGTCAAACTCACAAAGCTAACCATCCAAAACAAAGGAACTTCTAAGCTCTGAAATACCTCTTGAGGTTTCCTACAAGATACAAAATAAATCTTCGCAGAATTGTCCATAATATCACCGTCTAAGTCGCTTACTTAAGGCACTTGCGTCCAACAGTTCGTAACTCTATCTTTAGAATACTCGACATGCACTGGTCTAACTTCACTACTGATAACGCAACGCTCGGATGCTGCCACAATTTCCTTGACTTGATGTGAACTAATTAATATCCATGAACTCGAATTAACTCTTACAGCTACTCATGAGAGTATTGTCCGAACATCCCAAAATCATACCTGACGCATTAGTCACACTAATGACATCAACAATAACTCGCCAGGACCATACACTATCTTGAAAAGCATTGCCTGGACATCTTCAACCCTCACACTAACCCATAGGAAGCCAGACTTCACATCGATCTCAATAAACACATAAACTCCAAATGACCGATCTATCCAACATCAGTCCTTGGAAGTAGATACTTGTCCTCAACATCCACTTCGTTACTCTGTCTGAAAATGACACACCAACTTAAGCGGCCTTCGTTCCTTCTTAAACAAAACAACTGGGGCACTCCACGGCGACCCACTCGAATAAATAAACGCTGCTCATACCAATCCTCTTGACTCTTCAACTCTAACTCAGAAGCAAATATCCCTTAAGGATACTTCGAATCACAACTAATTCCAGAAACTAAATCCATCAAAACTTCACTTCGCACTACTACGGTAATTCACTCACATCTCCACAAAAGGCCTCGGAAGAATCACAACAAGAAGCTCGCTTGCCAAAATCTTGTTTCTCACCAAAATCCAAATTCGCTCATAACTCAAGTAACCATACACCACCTTGTGCCAACACATCTTCTTCATACACTATTAAGCTGGCAAGACAAGTCTATCCCAACTATTCGCGTTAAAAGGTGACGCGCCATGAGGATGCGAACGTGAGTTCGGATCTTCTGGTACGCAACGATTTAAATCTTTTGATTTGTTTATAAAGATGCCGCGAGCATCAAGCTTTATTATTTTCAACACAAGAAAGATGATTTAATGATTATGAAAAGGGAAAGTCAAATACCCTCAATTGATATTGATATGCGAACGACTAGCGAAACTAGACATAACGCATCGGGGAGATTCGAGTAAGGGGATTGTATATAAAGGAATAGATGGAGCACCCTAAATATATGTAGTTATCTACGCCTTTATATATGAATATGTTTGATATGTTGTGTGTTTTTAATTGCTATTTCTATGATCGGGAAAGTTTCTCCTTTGGATTTTAAGAAACAGAGATTATGTGGGATTCTAGGTTTTGTTATTATTGTGCTCGCAAAGATCTATGGATCTTCTCCATACATATCCCCAGTGGGAATCGAGCATTTGTAGCTCGGATCTGCTGTGGTTCTATGGTTTGTTTGGTCCGAGGAGATAGAAATTTGCTCAAGGATGAGACCTCAGGCTCACGTATTCTCAAAAGGATGTTGAGAAAGTCGTGAGCAATCGTAGTTCCCACTTATGCTAGTGGAAAGCAACGGAAGTTAGTAAGAGATGACAAATGTCATCTTAATGAAAATGTATCTAATCTATTTCATCACATACATTTTGAAAAGTTTGATTGATTAAAATCTTTCGTCGTAAGTATTAGGTGTTTTGCTTGAGTGTACAAGCTGCTACCACTTACATGTTTAAGAAAGATGTTTGAAAAGATGATTGAATCTTTTAACCGTAAGTATTGGGTGTTTTGCTTGAGTGTACAAGCGCTACCACTTCATCGTTAATAGATGTTTTCGCTTGAAAATAGTTTGAAAAGAGTTTGAAAAGTTTTAATCGTATGTGATGTGATAGATGAGATACTTCTTCCATGTAGATGATAAATGTCTAAATCTCGAGGAGAAATTGATTGGATTAAAGGGATGCTTTTAAGAAGCCCATGGGTCCTTGTATTGTTAGCCCAAGAGGAGGCATTCCGAGGGTCATCTAGGGTCATCGAGGGTCCTTGTATGAAGCTCAAGAGGAAGCTATAGTGGTACCCTTTGGCTTGAAAGGATTTCACCGAGAAATCATCCTTTGTCGAGTAAGAGTAATTTCACCGGAAATTTTACTCTATGGTGATTTTGAAAATGATTTCACCGGAAACCATCCTTTCGTGGTTCTATCTTAGCGGGTGATTCTTTGTATTGGAAGCCCAAGAGGAGATGTAAGAGATTTCCGCTCTTTCATTGTATGATGCCCAAGAGAAGGCTAAACTCAATGAGGAGTTCTTTTGAACGAAGCCCAAGAGGAGGCTACTCAACAGGGAGTTGTCTTATACGAAGCCTAAGCGGAGGCTAACTCGTGGGAGAGTTTCATTGTACGAAGCCCAAGAGAAGGCTGAACTCTGCTGGAGATAAAATATCTTGTATGAAGCCCAAGCGAGGCTAAACTCAACTGGTGATAAGTTGTCTTGTATGAAGCCCAAGCGGAGGCTAAACTCTGGGAACCTATTTGATTAGTCTAATTGTTATGTTATTATTAGACAGTTTGTGTAAACAGGTGTGTGTGTGTGATATGTATTCACAGGAGTTTATGAAGGAAATATAAACAATGCATGATGTTTATTTCATGAAATATAAACAAGTGTCTGTGAACGAACGTTTAAAACGAGCGTAACTTGATTATTTACAAGTTGAATGTACAAGGAAATGAATATGTACACGAATGAGTTTTATGTACGTACAAAGATGGATGTACATGGGAGGGTTGGGACTTACATCAGAAGAGAGGCCCATTGATTTGAAAGCGCTTCAGTGGAATAATGCTTCTTTCAAAATCAATGGCATTTAATGTAAAATGTACAGATGAAATGTAAATGATTGATCAAAGTTTATTCAGAAAAGTATTTTCAAAGAAAGAGTATCCAGATATGTATGATAAAAGATTTTGAAAAAAGAAGTATCTGTGTTATGTACTGATAAAAGTTTGTTTTTGAAATATCTGTGTTATGTACAGATAAAAAGTTTGATATGTACAAAGAAATATTATGTACATAAAAGAATGTTATGGGACTTACACCGTAAGGGTGGCCCATTGGTTTGAAAGAAATTTTACTCAGGAGAATTCTTCCTTTAAAAACCAATGGATTCGGCGTATAGACAAACGAATGAAAAACAAATGAAAGAAATTTGTTTATGTTTGAATATTGACAAAGATGTTTTGAATATGTACAAATAAAGCTAAGTATGTACATAAAGGGTTGGGACTTACACCATAAGGGAGGCCCATGATCGATCGAGAAATTCGAGAAGAAACGAATTCAGTTTTATTGTTTTAAATCGGATTGATCATGGTAAAAAATGCAAGTTTTGATGAAATGTTTTGAAAAATGATTTGAAAATGTTTTTGAGAATGTTTTGAAATGTTAAGTTGATTTGTGAAAGGTTTTTGAAAAGAATCGGAAGTCGAAAACTTGAAAAATTCACCTTTTAAGGAGGTTTGAAAACAGCTTTAACGCTGCTTTTGGCTCGATTAAAATTTAATCGATGAAAATATTTTGGATTTTTTGACATAATCATAAAATATATATATTAAATGACAAGTGTGCAAAAATCATCTCAAAATGAGAAGTTTTGATTGGTTAAAAAATTGTTGAAGTTTGAAGAAAAAATATGAAAATATTGAAGAGTTTGAAAAAGAAATGGTCTCACGGGAGTTGAACCCATGACCAAAGGGGTGATCACGTGTCAAAGAGACTTAAAAGCAAGCGATTACACTAGAGCAAACGCTACTGGGCTGTTTAGTGGACAAAGACACGAGACATAAGATTGGAAATTTTGAATATTTGAAAATCAAGAACACATGAAGAACGCGCAAGGGCTTATGATTTTGATTTTCGCTTCATGGATCCGAGCTATCTCCGCTTCTCAACCAAATTGAATGAAATAAACATCAAACTTGATCGGTTTTGCACCACGAACATGAATATGCTTGTTAATTTCATTTATTTTAAGCCTATCATGTTTTTGATTCGAAGAACACGTATGAACCCTAAAACGAATTTTTCAAATTAAATGATTCATGGTTCATGATTGTTTGATTTTATTGAGGGCTTATGATCGTTAGAGGTGCAGAAAAAGATTGGCCGTGAGCTTTTCTCAAATGGTGCAAGGAAACATGATATCTCAGTTTGTGTTCTAACCTGAAAAGTTGAGATCGAATCGATGCAAACGTGTTTCCAGCTGCTATTTCTTGATTGTGTGAGCACCAACGGCATGTAAGGAAGCTATGTGAGTGGTCCGCTTCATCATGAATCAAGTCGAATGATCTTGCCCAAGTCGACCTGCACGATGAAAATGGAACTCGATTTTGATGTTAGAGTTGTTACAGGTCGTGATTGTTTTGGATCAACTCCATGATGCATATGGATTGTGTTAGGATGCTCACAACTCAAAGGAAACAAGCCTAAGTCCAAATTGATTGCTTATGGCGCTTGGAAAACTTGAAAAATGAAAATGGAAATCTGGTTTTCAGTTTAGTTCATGTTGATTTTAAGATTTGAATAAGTTTGTTAATGATTATGGAACATGTTGGACACCAATTTTCATCATGTTTCCATCAGATTTTCAAAAATGCTATGTTTCTCAACTTTGCACTAATTGCTTGATTTTCAAGAAAAGGAGAAAAGCATGGATTTGTGTATTAATTTTGGTGTGGATTTCTCTTGAAATGATAGCTATTTAAAGGCAATAGGCTCTGATCAAGTTAGGCAAGAGTACAAGCCATTTGGATATTCATGGATTGCTTAGAGGGCAAGAATGGTTTTTTACCATAAAAGGAAACTTCCTTTTTTCACCATGTGCTTAACTTGCACAATTTGATCCAATCTTCAATTATTACCTCTTGGCTGATATTTATCAGTTTGATGACTCACTTGGCAAGTGTTAGAAGTGGTTTGAATGAGAAAACACAAAAAGACCTATAATTTGAAGTTGTGAATTTTGAAAATCAAGTTTCATGGACTCTTTGGTTTCAATTTCAAAAACATAGCTAGCCTCCATGGATTTTGAAGTTCTTGGACATTTTGGAAAGATTTTTCCATGATCTACAACTTTCATGTTTTGAGTTTTTTCAAATTCCAATTGGAACTAGGTGAAAAAATGGCTTGAAGTTTGAAAATGAAATTTCAACACTTAGAAATTTTTCTAAGTTATAGAAATTTTGACTTTTTGTTGACTTTTCCAAATTCTTTGATTTTTGATGATCATGATGGATCATTTGAAGTATTTTGATGATGGAAAAGTTTTTGTTTTGAAAATTTGACCAAAAGTCAAAGTTTGACTTTTCAGGCAGATGAAATTTCATCGACGCTTCAAATCGATCGATGAAGTCTGTGAACTTCGATGATTTGAATCCGTAAATTAGGTCAAGAGGTTATATCTAAGATATGATGACCAATCTCTATCCAAAAAGTCATTCACGCTCAAAAATCGAGAATGCCTATGCTCGACCAAACCCTAATTGGTCGATCCTCGATCGATCCGTGAGAAAATTTGATATCCGAGGATTTATTAAAGATTTGATCAAGATAGATCAAATGGAGTGAGAAAATCTCAAACCCTAATTGGTTAGCTCTTGAATCAGATGAAAATCTGATGAAACCCTAATTTTGACCTGTGAATGCTATACCCGATTAATGCCGCTCGAATAAGTTATGAAATGATGCAAATGTGAGGTGGTATATTAGGTCAAAATTGGGGTATGACAGATGCTCCTATTTAAGTTTCTTTAACCTGAGAGATGAAGATGAATATCTTCGTTTTGATAGGTGTAAAGATACTTAAATATCAGAATACGCAAATTTTGGACCTAAGATACCAAAAGATGCGGATGATGCAAAATGATTGTAAAAAAGTTTCACCTAGATGACATCACAGAAAATGGCATGGTAGGGAAAATTTGTGAATGTTTGTTTCGCTTTGGAAATGAGAGATTACCCCTTGTGACAATGTTTAAGGTAAGTGAAAATGATATTACCAATTATCAGCCTTGTGATAGTTTATGGTAATGAATGTTGAAGATGTTACCAATTATCAGCGAAGTGATAACTATAACAAGGTAACTTTTTTGAGAAAATTTCATCAATATTCACTTTGTGAATAACAAAGAGTGGAAACAAGACCGAATGAGCTTTTAAAGATAATTATCGAAGTGATAACTATAACAAGGTAAATCCTTTAAGACAATTTGTCGTGCATTCACTTTGTGAATAATGATGCTGAAAGAAATGTAACTCGAAAATGAGCTTCTATTTTCTTGGATACAATTTTGCCGAGGATCTCTTTGAGGAGATGCGTATTTTTGATCGAAAACATGTGTTTTCCTTTTGATGTAAAGACAAATGGCGAGGAATTTCGACGGTCATGATTTGACCTTGTCGAGAAGAACGAAATTTTTATGACAAGTTTAGGAATGAAAATAAGCGGCTCGTATAATGAGACTATTGCTTATTGCTTTGTTGATTAGAGACAAGGTTCTATTCAGAATGAACTCGAAAAGAAACAATAATCAAGACATTGTTCCAAATGAGGAATGATCTCACTTGGGAATGTGGTAAAGAGAAGAAAATGCATTTCTCAGGATACTCCGGGATAAAAAGAAATGTATCTTTTCTATTCTAGACTCTCATCGATAAACTTGTACTTACATGAGTAAGTGTGATTTATACCGTTGATATGAAAGCAAACATTTCGAGGAATGCAAAATGCAATGAATGATGCTATTATGTATGAATGTCATGAATGTTATATGTATGCTAACACTATTTTGACAAAGACACTAAAGAGATATTTGGGAAGAGGACCACGTACGCTCGAATAAATACTTAGTGAAGATTACAAGACCGGTGTAAACGTCATCGATGAAGATTTTGAGTTGCATGTTTTACACTTTCGAGAAAAGCATTTCATTGGCAACTTGATTGGGGATTCTTTTGGAGGAGAATACCGTCCTTTGAAGATTTCCGCTGAGGAGAAAATTGCAGAGGCTTGGCAACCCATCGGGATCAAACACTATTGGAGAAACGTTGAAGTTATTTCCGTTCATAGTTTCAAAGGAGAATTTTGCTTTTGTTTCAAAATTTTGAAGTAAAAATTCATTTAAAACATTTTTTCAAAAAGTGATTTTCACAATAAAAGCGTTATTTTGCAAAACGGAATAAACAAGAATTGCAAACAAAGGCACAAGGCTCAAATTTATTGATAGAATGGTGATCAGCCAAAGGCGTGATTCCATGAACTATTTACAAAAGTTGGAAATGATAATTTATTGGGAAAAGGCTACATTGAAAGCAAATAACCGCTATTATCCCTAACAACTTCGAATTCCCACTGCGCTTGTGGCTTTAGAAGAGTTGATTGAAGATCCGTTGATGGAAAATTCTTCATGTGGACAAAATACAAATCAACGGCTACTTTGTCATTTTTTGTATCCTTGTTTTGCCTAGATCGCCTTTCGTGTTTTCGATCTATCGTGATAATTCGCTTATTGTCTCTAATTTTGCACGATCGCTTTTTCGTGTTTTCAATCTACCGAGACGCTCATTTTTGCCTAAGCCGCTTTTCGGGTTTTCGACTTACCGAGCTGTTCTTTTGTTTTTAGACAAAGTATTTTTGATCGGCAAGATTCACGGATACGGAGTTCATCGCAGTCCATGGTTGTGAGAGTCATAGCACCCCGTAAAAGCTTCTTTTGACGATGTATGGGCCTTCGTAGTTAGGAGTCCATTTGCCCTAGAATCGCTTGAAAAGATGAGAATCTTTTAAGCACGAGGTCGCCTTCTCAATTCACGAGGTCGGACCTTTTGTCAAAGCTTTCTTCATTCTTCTTGATAGTTGTCCGTGACACGAGCGGTCAGCGCTTTTCTTCAATTAAGTTCGGTGGTCGATCTTTGACACCATTCATTTCGGATAGCTTTGTTTCCATGAGAACTCTCATTGATGGAATCTCAACTTCTACGGAGCACCGCTTCCATGCCGATACTAGAGAAAACGGGTTGCCTCGTTGAAGTGCATCAAGTACGATACCCATGCGAGCAAATGGCAGATTTCATGCCGGTTTTGTAAGTGATGACCATTTTCCGACAATCTTCTTGATGTTCTTGTTGGATGCTTCAACGCTGCTCATCTTTGGCGGTAAGGAGACGAGTTATGATGCTCGATCTTGAATTCCTCACACGCTTCTTCATCATTTTGTTATTCAAGTTTGATCCATTATCGCAATGATCTTACTTGGAATTCCATATCGGCAAATGAGGTTGTTCTTAATGAACCTCACAACCACTTGTCGGTAACGCTGGCGTAAGATGCCGCTCGACCCATTTGGTGAAGTAATCAATAGCCACCGAATCGAAGCGATGTCCGTTGGACGCTTTTGGTTCAATCATTCCAATCATGTCAATGCCCCACATGGAGAACGGCCATGAGGAGAGAACGTTGAGTAGAGTCGAGGCACATGGATCTTATCTGCGTAGATCCGCACTTGTGACATCTTTTAACGTGTTTGCAAGAATCGATTCCATCGTTATCCAATAGTATCCTCGCTTAAGATCTTTCTCGACATTGCATGCCCATTCGAATGGGTTCCAAAGGACCCTTCATGCACTTCATGGATGATCGTGGTTCTTTGTTCACAACGATCCGAGCGTAACCATGTCAAGTTTTTGTATAGCACATCCTGCTCAGAAGAAATTCCTGAAAGCCTCCTCGTAGTTTTCTTATCCTTGTACGATGCCCCAGTGGGTACTCGTGTTTGAAGGAAACGCTTGATGTCGTGAAACCACGGTTTATCGTCAAAGATCGCTCGCTATGTAACACATATGGTGTCTTTCAAGGCTCGATGCGAATTCTGGCATATCATTCCAATCGTTGACTTTGAACATGGAAGATAGAGTAGCAAGGCCCGCCATCCGATTTTGATCTCGAGGGATATGATGCAATTTTACTTGTTGAAGAAAGTCAACAATCGCCTTGCATAATCTCGTAAGGAATTAGACCAAGATGATGAGTTTCATACTTGTCTTTGATTTGATTGATCACAAGTGAGTCTCCATATATCAAGGATCTTGATCCTCAAGTCGATGGCTTCTTCAATACCCATGATGCATGCTTCATATTCGCTATGTTGTTGGTGCAATCAAATAGCAATCATGGAAAAGCGGATATGAGAACCCTCGAGTAATGATGATACCCCAATTCCATTGCCAAAACATTTGTACCCATCAAAGACTAGGCCCCATCTGGATTCTCGGATCCGGGTCCTTCTCCGTAGTGGTTCGTTACAATCTTTCATCTTCAAGTACATAACATCCTCGTTCGAAGTCAAACTTGAGAGATTGGTATATGAGCGGCGATAAGCCAGTGATCATGAAATGCTTTTAACCGCTTCGAGCGGTATTGATGTCATATTCAGATAATAGCATTTGCCATCGAGCGATTCTCCTGCTAAAGCAGTTTTCAAATACGCATTGATCGGATCCATTTTGGAGATTAACCAAGTCGTGGTGATGATCATGTATCGCGAAGACGTTTTGAAGTCCATACCAAAGCGCAAAGATGTTTTCTCGAGCATGGAGTAGCGAGTTTCACGCCTCGTGAACTTTACTCGTAATAGATGGTACATGTTCTTCACCGGTTTCGCCTTGTTGTCCAAGTACGCGATTTCATGGATTCTTCTACGTGTAAGGTATAAGATGGTCTTCTTCAACCGAGGGATCGTATGGTGGTTCGATGTATTCCTTGATACTGTCAAATGCTTTTGGCAATCTTCCGCCCACACAACTTTTGATCTTTATGAGAAGCTTGAATATCGCCCACAGTAGCGCTATCCCGAGATAACCGAGATATAGTTTAATCGCCCAAGAAATCCTCTTACTTGCTTTCCCGATGTGGTGTAGGCATTTCTTGAATAGCCTTGACTTTGTCGTGGTCAACTTCAATTCTTTGACCGGAAATGAAACCTAGAGTTTTCCTGACTTACCCCAAAGGTACATTTGTTAGGATTCAGCGGAGTCGAAATTTCCTTTAGTCGTTGAAACAAATTTTAAGAGATAGTCTATATGCTCTTCTTCCCGTGTCGACTTTGCTATCATATCATCCACGTAGACTTCGATCTCGCATCATATCATGAAAGAGAGTATTGCCTCCGTAAGTTGCTCGCATTCTTTAATCCAAATGGCATTACTTTGTAGCAAAAAGTGCCCCATGGCGTGATGAAAGATGTCTTCTCCATGTTTCTGGAGCCATTCGATCCGATTATAACCAGAAACCATCCATGAAGGAAAAGACGTTGAATTTAGCAAGACTATCCACCAGCATGTCGATGCTGAAGTGGAAATCGCCTTGGACTAGCTTTGTTCGTATCTCTGTAGTCACACATTCCGACCTTTCCATCTTTCTTGGATATGTGTACTATGTTGGCTAGCCATTGAGGATACTTGTAAGGATAAGGAAACCAATGGTTTTGAACTTTTTCTCGATTTTCTCACCATCTCGTGATGCTCTCTCGCTTTTTGTTTAATCATGGACATTCGGTTTTAACGCAAGTGATGCTCTACTATGCCGGGTATCCAAACCCGATGTCCTCGTAGGACCAAGCAAACACATCAACGTATTCTTTGAGAAGACTTATCGCTTGCTTTTGACATCATTGCTGAGTGAAGCTCCAATATTGACTTTTTATATTTTCTCGAACCCAAGTTAATTGCTTCTAGAGGTTCTTTGTGAGGTCGATGATCCTTTCCTCGCCTAAGCAATGAGTACTCATCCGGGATCTCTTCAACTTCTTCTTCACGACTTCGCAGGTATTTCAAGTTGAGAGAGCGTAGAGTTACCGCTTTCAATGGATTTGTCCATTTGTTTAATCTGCATGTTTTGATTTTATTTTTGATTAAAGAAAGTTTTATCATCATTTTTTTTTTTGAAAGTGTTGTATTAATTTTTCATTATGATTTTTTTTGAAGATTTTTTTTTTTACTCGTGGTTTTTAGGATTATCATTTTAAAAGGGTAAAATGAAAATAAACACAGTGTGGAAACAAAACAACGATTTTATTTATGTTTCACAATATGAACAGGTCTAAAATATAAACTCATTTGTTTGGGCAAGACAAAGAGAAATTATTTAAAAGCTAAACCCTATAAAACATCTCTTCGCGGCGGCGAGAGTTCAAACAAAAAGCAAAGATAAACTACTTAGAGCTATGAACATTAGTCCTAATTTCAACAGTGTTTCCAATAGTGACGAACTCCTTGAAGTCGGTACTGGCAATTTTCCGCTTGGTTTAACCTCGAGTAAACTTTGATTCTCAAAGCGTGCTTTGAAGACTCGAACACGGCTTTGCCTTTGGTGTCGCTAAAGCGATCTTCTTGATTGATGATCGGGAAGTATGAGCTAGCCTTTGTACTTCCTGATCTCTTGTTGAACACCGGGATGTTCCTTCCGCCTTCCGAGTGAAGAGACTGCTGTCATGACACTTTCTAGATCGTATCCCGAGTCATACTTTGATCTTCAAAGGATCATGTTGATGTAGTGGTAAACCAGATCCGCTTGGTGAAATCCACGTAGTATTGGAAGGTAGATCTTCATTTGGGACCTCGATCGTTGATTAGTTTGAGAACGAGTATTCCTCTTCTCGATTGACTAGGCCAAAGTCATCACCCCATCCCGTGGGTTGGATATCTTCAACCGTATTTTTGAGCTTTCGCCAGAGTATTTCACCATGTAGTCGATTTGCCACTTGGTTCTCCCAAGGTATCCCAAACTTCGCAAGGGACCTGTGGATTTTCATGTTGTCATAGGACATGTCTTTGAATGATCGCCTATATATGATTCCTCTTGAGATACATACTCTGGCTATTCAAATAAGTGTTTCACTCTTCGATTCGATGGATCATCTTCATCCTCTTCAATGGTTACAACATTAACCTCTTTAAGAAATGTGGTTAAGAAACCTCCTCACGTGGAAATACTTCCTTAATCGTGGAAGTGCTTCATCTTTTCTTGTTTTTTGTAGAATATCGTGAACCCAGTCCGGCTGCTTCATTCTTGACAGTTTGATAATTGTCCCCACCCTAGTATTGCCATCTTTCACCATTTGTGCCGCTTCTTTATATGAAGAGATAGATGATCCGCTTTTAGTAGATTCATCTTCTAACGGATTTTCCGGGAGATGCGCTTCAATATCATTGGCGTGATGAAGGAGAAATCGGATAGATGACTTACAAGTAAAGCTTGTTCACCGATGGTCACCAACTTTCCATTTACTATGAATTTTAATTTCGGAGGAGAGTAGGTTACCGCATCAAGGATCCTAAAGCAACTACGCACGGTACCATGACTTGGAACGAATTTTGAAAGTGTGAGGCTAATTGTCGAGATCAACTCACCAATAACCGACTTTCGATCCATCAAAAGCTCTTACTATGATGTCGTTGAACTTCATTATGCCTCGTGTTAAACGAAAGCGAAAGCTGCTTTTGGCATTACGCTTAGGGATGAACCGTGTTCTACTAAATACATTTGACAAAGAATCGATTGGCAAATCATCGAGATGTGCAAGGCCAAGTTGTGATCTTTTCCTTCCTCCGGAAGTTCTTCGTCACTAAACTCGATTATTGCAGTTGTTATGTTGGAGACGATCCTCCAAATTGGTCTCAGTCACATCGATCCACATAAGCTCGGTCTAGTATCATCAAAGCTTCGTGAGCTTCGGAGTCGAGGAGTAAAGACAATATCGAAATCTTTGAAGGAGTTCAGACATTGGTTCATGACTCGATATTCGCTCTTCTTGATTAGTTTTATCTCGCCAAAGTCCGAGTTGATGTTGGTTCCATCAAGAGAACCAATGTTTGTACTCGGGTTAACAATGGGAATCGCAGTGATTCTCAACGTATATGCTAACCGGGTTATGTTTAACAAAGTGAATTGCAAAGCGTTTGGTGGTAGTGGAGTATGAACTGTCCACTTCTCGCCACCGTCCGATTTCTATATTGACATTAGTCGAAGCGAGGCGCAGGTTTCTCTTCCCATCTTCTATCGTGTTGCATGATATTGGTAAGGAATTGCTCTAGTAACTGTACGGAACAGACCAAAGGGCAAATTACCAAAGGAGACGTTGGAATGCCGGAACCATTGTACGTGATCTCTACATGCTCGGCATGTTGAAACAAGGGATCACAACGCTTACTTCGGGATCTTCCGAGTTGATATCTCGAGACTAAAGCTCATGCGGAAAATGCCCTATTGTATTTACGCCATGGTCATCCCTTTGCTTCGAGATTTGCAAATCACCAATGTCTAACAAATGTCAATATCCGCTCTATGGTGGGACATCCATGGATATTCTGGAACAGTATATAGCAAGTCGCATAATCATGCTTAGTGAAGGTGCTCATGGTATGTATGCTTCATGAAGATGCACTAAGTTTTGACTAAGTTTACATCCGTGACAAGGTACTGCTCGTATTCCTTAGCATTAGATTCACGAGTGTCCACTATGATTGGGAAGTGGATTGGCTTGCACATTCGTACTTGTGTTTCAAGGAAAGAAGATTAGCCTTCACTAATCTCTCGCATTTCCGCCTTCAATGCTATGCAATGCTCAAGGTCATGGCTCGGTGCCCTTGGTGAAAAGGGCAAGACATGTCACTTTGTACCACCATGGTAGTTTTTCGTGGACCGGTGGTAACTTTTGTCTCGATTAGATTCCTTTCTATCGTAGAGGTAAAGTTCTGTAACGCTGCGGGAATCGTCGAACCGAGTAACCCGAGGCGACGATTTTGGTCAGAAACCGCCGCCTGACGGCCGTTGGAGTTTGTTGATTTTGTTGAAATTGCGGAGCAATTCTCGGAGTTGTGTTGACGAGGGTGCTATGGCTACTGCCGTTGTTGAATGACATTTCGTGGTTTCTGGATACCATTCTACGCCATGTTCTTTTTCTTGGGAAACCGGTTCCAACTTTCGGTATTACTAGAAGATCCTACTTCCTTGGTTGACGTCCCGTCCGAACCCTTCTTCTAGTCGCATTCCCATGCTTACCATTTCATTGAAGTCTCCGGAGCTTAGCGATCATTCGCTCATAGTAGAATGAGTTTAGAGTATTCAAGAATACCTTAGTCATTTCTTTCTCTCCAAGGGGCTGTTGATCAAGCAATTTCCATCGCATGCAAGATATTCCTTGAATGTCTCTTTCCTTTGAGACATGGAGCGGAGTTGATCCCTATCGTGAGCCATATCCAAGTTGAATTTGTATTACGACAAAGGCTTTACCTAAGTCGTTGAATGTTTGGATATTCGGTTATCTAAACCCATGTACCACTTCGCTGCAAGCACCGGTGAGACTATCCCGAAGTAATGAATTAGCAACGATGATCCTCATTGTACGTAGACATTTTCCTAGCATACATTGTAAGATGACTCGAGGACAAGAATTCCTTTTGTACTTTTCAAAATCCGTGGATTTTGAATTTCGCAGTATTTTTACACAGGGACTAAGCAGTAGATCCCGGCTTTTCCCAAACAATTCTTTCCTTGAATCGCTTTTATCTCAAGTCGCAATTTGAGAAGTTTCCCGGAGATTTTCCATTGAACCACGAGCGTCATATTTCCGGAGTGTGATGAACTTCTTCATGTGCACTACGGAAGTCGAATTCAACATGATCGTTGAGAGACCGACATTGTTACTTGTGGAAAAGTTATTCCATGTGAAGTAGCGCTTTTGCCGCAGCAGGTATTTCAAGCGAGGTTGTTTGAGAAGTCGGTTACGTAACCCAATGTCAAGTTAAAAGGCATTCCCATGGATAGCCCTCCGCATGCCGAAGGTGAACTATTGATCGCGATAACCGAACCGAGTAGTAGTATCCTCCGGGTTATATTGGTTATGACCGCCGATGTCGCTTGTTGATTTTGCTACTGTGGCGTTTGAGTTGACCAAAGATGTGAGTCTTTCCACTTCTTCTTGTAGCGTGAAAGCGTATCACGGAGTTCAACGCTTTCTTGCTCAAAATTCTCCATTACTTTTCTTCTTTTGCTCGGTATCGACGCTCGAAATACGCGACGCAATGAGAAACTCTAAGACGCGACAGCTTGACAATTTTCTATCTGGAAAAGTGACAGTTCAAAAACTGTGAATGATTAGACTCTAGATGGTAGACTTAAATGCAAAGCATGATGCATGAATATGATAGTAAAGAAAAGAAATTTCCAAAGAATTTACGCTAAAAGAGATATTTCTCGCAAATATTTGGATGGAAAACACGAATTTTATTGATTAATGAAGGAAGATTACAACAATTGTTTTTTGTTGGAGCATTGCTCATCAAATGATACAATAAATGATAAAATACAAACTAAATTAAACTAATTAAACATCTTCATCGGATGACATCCAAAGGTTTGATGCCTTCACTCTGTGATTTCCTTCCCATAGTGAGCTTTTAGTTTGGCTTTCGGCTTTTAGCTTGCTAATGACTCTCTTCCACTGCTGGGAGCGGGCTTGCTGGTTGTCATTTCCTCTTTTCCTTTCCTTGACGTATCGATGGCGCCATCCTTCCGCGATCTTCTCATCTTTCTCCATGAGCCATTCATCCCGAAGTAGAGCGCCTTTTTCATGATCTTTGACTTGCTTCGAGCTTCTCATTCTCAAGGTTAGTCTTAAGAAATTTGCTTTCCAAAGCTTCTTTCTCAAACCTTATCTTGGTCAAGGCTTCTTGGTATTCTCCACGCTTAACGGAAAATTTGTTGATTCGAGGCGATCGAGAACAATGGATCCTCATAAGCGTAAGGCATTCAAATTCCTTCGCTTTTTTCTTTATCCAAGAAGTGTAGGTTTCATGGCTACACAATTCTTTGCCTTACCTTTCCTTTCTTTCGGATGTGATGCCAAGCTTTGATCATCCTAGCCTTCAATCCTTGGGAATCCTCTCCTTCATGGTAGAAGTAGCTTTCACCCAGAAACCGGAGGTTTACCGTAATTCATGATCCGAGCCGACGCTTTGCTAGGAATGGGTTGTAGTTGATTCCTCCTTTCGCACAATGAGAGGCACGCTGGCAAATTCTCCGCCTCCTCAATGATTTCCATCTCATTGTTTGCCAAGGTATACCAATGGATATCGCCATTTGTAAGAGACATGAGTCTTCTTGACCAATGCCACTGCCTTTGTTTTCATGGGAAGATAGATTTAGGCAGTGTGAGACAATCCATTTGAAAACAGAGGTACACAACACACGATGGTTCGCCTCTCTTGACGATTCCTATGATGAATAGAGACGACGTGTCACCAAGCGTAGTGGGAACGGATTTCCAATCGAAGATCCTTATGGCGTTGATATCAACGAATTTGGGACGTTGGGAAACAACACCAATCCATAGAGGAGTAAAGCTAAATAGCTTCAAAGGCTACCATACTACCTGGCTTCAGAGAATTTAAGAGCCTTCTCCATTAGGAACTTTGAGGTCACTCCCAAGAGTT